>OU862926.1:12375393-12975393 GCA_917880885.1 Limnephilus marmoratus
GTTTTCGGCTAACTATGTAATGAAATTGAAGGCTTGGCCCGCCGAGGAATTTGTGAACCGCTGCGCTCGGACGGATTAAGGGCCGGCATTGAGGAATGAAAGAGTAACTTTTGACTAGTGTCTTGTGTCTTACCCCGCAGAGACTTGATCAACTCGCGAGCCGAGATTGACGTGAAACGATGATGTAAGACGATGACATCTGACGTCATTTTTAGGTCTGAGATTATCTAGAGACAACAACGTCACAAGTGAAAAAGACTTTTAGTTTTAATTCGTGAATAAAGCGCTTCGGACAATTTCCGATAGCGACAGACTAGCTACGAGTACCTGGGACGCGGACGGGACGGGACGCGCGGGGACCTTAGGACAATCTCAGGACATTGACTACGACAAATGATTAATTCCTTGCGTGAAAGGGACGCTCGGACAATTCGGCTGAATCGCGGCCGCGTTTTGATCTACGTGTTTTTAGAATGGCGGCCGGTGGTAGCGGGATACGAGTCGTTCACAATACCGTCGACAACTTCGCGGCGCGCGGCCCATTGAATAATATTTAAATACGGTATTTAATATATTTTAAAAATACCTATGAAACATTATAATATTTAAATCGTTTACGGAACACATTATTCATTGAAATAATTTAACAGTAAAATAAACGGAAATTAAACATTTATGTTGCCGTTAAAAATCGTACGATACAAGGCCAAAGGTAAGGAATGAAGAATCAATTCCTTTTGAAATTGAGAATCAGATCAAGTGTGTCACAAGATTGAATTTATTCATTTAATTCGGTCATTCAATTTTGCCCATGTCTACTGTTGACTTATCCACAGCTTCTTGTTTTGCCTGTCTCGAGTCAACTGGAATCCCAACACATATTTGGCTTCACCGATATCAGTCATTTTGAAACTTTCTTTGAGCTGATTTTTAACAGCATATTTTTGTGATTTGTCGCTAGAAAAAATAAGTAGATCATCCACCCAAACAGCAATGATCAACACAGTCGCATTTTCATTTTTCACATACACACATGGATCATATCTTGACTGTTGAAACCCAATATTCTTCAGGCATGCATCCAATTTTATGTTCCAAACACGGCTTGATTGTTTTAATCCATATAGGCTTTTCCTCAGGCGACAAACTTAATCAGACTTTTGGTATCCTGTTGGTTGGTACATGTAGATTTCCTCCTGAAGATCGCCCTGGAGAAATGCTGAAACAGCGTCCATCTGATCTATGTCCAAATCAAGTTCAGCCGCTAATGCCATTAAGTATCGAATGGAGCTGTATCGGACCACAGGTGAGAAGGTTGCTTCGAAATCCAAACCCTTTCTTTGAGCACAACCTTTCACTACTAGACGAGCCTTACGCTGGACTATATCCCCATTTGCATCTCTCTTTGTGCGAAAAACCCATTTGCTGTTTAAAGGTTTTCTGTCAGATGGAAGATCGACCAATTCCCATGTGTTGTTATCCATTTGTGATTCCATTTCACGGTCCATTGCTTCAATCCAAAGTTGTTTATCTGATCGCTCCATTGCCTCCTCAATGGTCAAGGGATCTGAGGGTTCATCACTAACACCAGTATAAACTACAAAATCATCATATTTTTTGGGAAGATTCCTAACCCTGTCCTGCCTTCTTAGACCAGACTGTAAGTCTGCAACGTGCGGATTTAGCAAGTGTTCAGTATCCCGTATATCCGCAATGTCCTCTGAATCCACTGAGCCAACTTTTTCGGGTGAGTCCTTAGATACAATATCTTCATTTATTGAGGAACATTCATCTTCCGCTGCAGGAAAGAAAGATCCTCTTGAATTATCCTGTTTCCCTGTGAGGAGTGAAACTCCTTCCTCATTCTCAGAGAAAATGACATCTCTTGATGCAAAAATACAATTATTGTTAGGGTCATACAAACGATAAGCCTTGGACAGAAGACTATATCCCATCATAATGCATGGTTTTGATTTAGGATCTAACTTTTTTCGGTGTGCATCCGGAATGTGTGCATAGGCTTTACAGCCAAATACCCTTACATGTTTTACAGTAGGTTTTCTTCCTGACCACATTTCTTCGGGAGTTTTATCCACATTTTTGCTGGGCGAACGATTCATCAAGTAGACTGTAGTGAAGACTGATTCAGCCCAAAAAATATTTGGGAGGTTAGCTTCAATCAAAAGACACCTGGCACGCTCCAGGATTGATCTATTCAGTCTTTCCGCCCGACCATTCTGTTCCGGTGTATATGGAACTGTGGTTTGGTGTTCAATACCACAATCACGCAGGATTTTGTCTAATCGCTTGTTGCAAAATTCACCTCCATTATCAGTACGAAGGGTCTTGATTCTCTTTCCAGTTTGCGTTTCAACATGTTTTTTAAATGTTTCAAAACACTCTGCCACCTGATCTTTTGTCACAAGAAAATATACAAAGGATTTTCTACTGAAATCATCCAAAAAAGTGAGAATATATCTAGAGCCAGATAATGAATTTGTCTGCATTGGTCCTACAAGATCTGAGTGGATCACTTCAAGTAGTCTTGCAGCTCTAGAGTTGCTCGATTGGAAAGGCAACCTGTGGCCCTTCCCTTTCACACAAACTTCACATACATCTGGTGGGTTACACGAGGAAAACTGAATTCCATGAGCTAATCCATTTTTCAATTTATTTAAACTGTCATAATTTAGGTGGGCCATTCTTCTGTGCCAAAGAGTGCTATCGTTAGCTTTTGTTTGAACAGCGAAGCCAACATTACTTTGCACATCCAATTTAAATAAATTATTCACTAGTGATGCTGTTCCAATTATTTGATTGTTACGATTTAAAATTTTTGCTCCGGTTGAATTAAAAACCACAGAATTACCTTTGCTAACAATTTTACTAACAGATAGCAAATTTACTTTCACTTGTGGAACATAAAACACATCAATTACATTTATTGTTTCTCCACAAGATGTGATTAATTGCAGGTTTCCAACTGTGTCGCTGATCATTTGATCACCATTGGCAGTAGTGATACCTAACTGGGAAGATTTTTTGATTTTATTTAATAAATTATTATCAGTCATTGTTAAATGTGCAGAAGCCCCCGAATCGAGAAACCATTCATCAGCTGATTTAGAAGTCACGGAAAAAGCAGTGTACATTGAACTTTGTTTGTTTCCACAGTTTTTTTTATCAAATGTCACCTCGCAGTTTCGGGCTATATGACCATTTCTGTTGCATCGGTAACAGCGGAGTCCCTTTTTATAATCTGCAGGGTTGGGAGTAATTATTTCCTCCGATCTGTTTCTGGATGAACTGTTTTCTGCCGCCTCTCTGGAACTGCGACTACCCGATCCAGAAACACTGTATTTTACCCATCTGGGCGAGCCAGATCCGTACATAGCAATGTCATTGGGATTTTCTAATGTTGAATTATTATGCGAAACATCTTGTAGTAATTTTGTCTTTATTGCATCCCCAGTCACTTTTATTCCAGAGCTCTCTATGCCCATAATCATGGGGGTGTACTTTTCTGGAAGCCCCGCAAGAAGAATGGTACCTATCCATTCATCATCAACTTTCAAACCAATATTAGTCAATTTCAGGGCAGTAGTAATAATTTTATCGACGTAATCTTCAACAGACTTACAGTTTTCTAACTTTGTTGTAATTATGGTCCTTAGTAACCCGACGCGCCGTGTAAGACCTTTATCGTCGTAAGCAGTAGCAAGATTGTCCCAGGCTTCTTTCGCGGTTGTAGCAGACTGGACATGAACATAGTTAACAGGTTCAATCAACAAAACAATCTTGGAACGACATTTTTTAACCTTTTTCTGGTCTGATTCCGTACCTTCGACACATTCCCATAATTCCTGGTCTTCTAAATATGCTTGAGCAGCGAACTTCCAGGTGTCATAGTTCTCACGGCCCCTCAGCTTTTCAATAGGGAGTTGGAACGACATTGTTCGATTCAAATGTTAATCACAATTTTATACTAAAAGTCATTGATCACAACAAAGTGTCTTTAAGCATGATGTGGCCCATAACCTGTTAGTTTGTAATTAAATAGACTCAATTATAAGGTACAAACGTATTTTATTGTCAGGTAAACAATACACTAGTTGACACAATTTCAAACAGAAGAAAAATAACAAAAGAAGATTGTTCCGGAACTATCAGTGTTGCCAGCATCAAATATTCCAACAGCAAGTATCAAAGACCAAATCGGTTGCATAAAAAACAAGAACACAGCTGATCTAGTGATCTCTTTCAAATGTGATCCACTATGACACAGTTATCCAATTTTTCATTCAACATGTCTCTGAATAAACATTAATGAAATATTTTGGACAGTTTGACAATGTAATAAGTTAGAGATAAAAAATCTATTATCTTTTATCTAAAATAAGTAATCTGCAGCATTTTTTATGTGCGAAGGGTATCTAATCAATGGCTGTACCTTACAAAAATAATATTATTCTACTCCATTTTGTATTTAAGTTTGTAAAATAGTATTGTCTATTTAAAGATTTGATTTTTGTTATGTTTATTACAAGCGATGTCATTGGAAAATGTTTTATAATTATTTTTTTTTTGTATGAATACCGCACAAGAGTCCCAACTGCTCCCATCTGAAGCCAGTGAGACTATGGCATCACCAATTGGGGTATGTTGTGAGGCTGAAGGTGAGGGGACGGAGATAGGGAAGAGGAAGGTGGGGAATTACGTGGCTACTCAGATCACCAAACACGGCTAATGCCATTTCAAGCAACGTTTCAATTCTGAATGGTGGTCTTACACCAGGGTGATACTGAGAGTATCTTCCACTCTGGAATGTGCCGCTAATCTTATATATAAAAATGAATCGCTAAATGTGTTGCTAAGCGCAAATCTCGAGAGCAGCTGAACCGATTTCGCTAATACTTTTTTTAGAATATTCCTTGAAGTATGAGGATGGTTCTTAAGGAGAGAAAAATTAAGAAAATTGGATAATTTCAGAAAACTTAACGACTAACGCACATTTGACAGTTCGCGTGTTTGAGAATGACATTTTGCAGAACAATTCTATTTTTGAAAATTTTTAAGTTGATAAAATTTTTTTAAAGTAGGTTCTCCCCTAATATTTTGAATCGAATCAAAAATTTTAGATATTTTAAATAGGTACCTATGTTAGGTACCAAATTTAATATACATGAAAAATGGAAATTTGGGCAAAAATTGTAAAAGGTGGCACGTGGGCTGTTTAAAAACTGAATGTACTGGGATTGAATATATGGAATGCGGGAGGAGGGTTGGCGGGACGAGGGAGCGGGAAAGGGGAAGGCGGGGAAGGTGGAAGGGGAACGCGAGGGGAAGGGGACGTGTGTGGGGGGAGGGGAACTCAGGAGGGGGGTTCGCGGGACGGGGGAAGGGGGTGGAAGTTCGGGTGGGGAGAGGGAAGGTGGAGGTGATGGAGTGGGAACGCGAGAGGGGGAAGAGGACGCAGTAGAAGAAGGGGAGGCGGAAGGGGAACGGGACGAATGGGAAAGGACACTCAGGGAGAAACAATTTCTTTATTAAATGGTATAGCAACGCATGCCGGGACCAACTAGTATACTATATATTATTTTAAATGAATAAATTGTGAAATAACACAATTAATCAAATAAAATTTATTTGCCACGCCGGGATTCGATCCCGCGACCTTCGGTGTGCGAGTTAAGAGCCTTACCGCTGGACTATGCCGGCCGTCAATTATTGATTTCATGAGATTATAAATTAATTTGTGATGAAGGAAAATAATGACATTACTTTTTTTTTATATCAACTCTAAGCAGAAGACCCGAGGAAAATAACTGGGACATCTTTGGGGATGCTGTGGGGTGAACATAGTTTACTTCTTCCAGATGACATAGGTCCTTATGGAAATTACTTTCCTCAGGGTCTCCTGTGTAGAGTTAACTTTAAAAAAATGTTATTAAATAAACATTAACATTTCCAAGCACTGTTTAAGTGTCGAAAACCGGTCTTTCACCACGGCGATAATGAACCCTGTTCAGAGATCAAAAATGGCTTAAGACAGGTTTAGTGATCAGATATGAATCTCCTTCCCCTCTCTATTTCCTCCAGGCTCTCATTGTAAAATGTGGAAAATTAAATTCTTTATTTCATTGATCGAAAAATTTTTTAATATTTGTGGCTGAGTTTTGCAAAACAAAATAAAACACGCTTTTCGACAATGTTTTTTTTCTTGAATAAATGTTATTCTTGAAGATAATATCTAGACTTGACTTTGCCCGCGAAACGCAAATTATATAAAATTCCCTTGATAGAAAAAAATCGCGAAGTATACTCAAGGGCGTAGATAGGATTTTGTTAAGGGGGGGGGGGCATGTGCACAAAGCAAGAATATATCTAAGGTAAATACTGCGTGGGCGAAGGGACAGGTTACGTTAAAAATGAAAAACAAAATAATACCTACTGGGGGGCGGAGGTGGGTGGCTAGAGAATTTCAGAAATAGGCTATTTTCGTCTAAAATAAAATTCTCCCCGACTAGGGAAATATAATGAACACCGTATTCAATATTTTTGTGACAATATCCTTAGTAGTGTCACCACCTCCCTGTCGGGTGGCACCCCGGGCGGTCTGCCCCCCTCCCCCCCCCCCTCGCTAAACTACTGCGTTCAAACAGTTTTCAGTCATCGTTGATCTCAGCCATGTTTTATCACGACGCAGTGTAGAAAAGAACCTCTATGTTACTTGTAGTGCAAGGTTGTGCCAAGGAAATAAGTATTGCTTTTTAGTTGCGGGAAAGAAAATGTTCGCCTCCTTAAACACTTCAGTAAAATCTAGTTTTTCGAGATCTTCTCTTGTCATACCCTTGTTCTGCCATTTTTTATACCAACTTGCAATAATTCACGAAAAAGGAAGTTATGACGAAAATTCATTTCCTCATACATTTTGTATGGAACGAATTTTCATCATTTGAAAGAGCTGCAGGAATATTGTGGTAGGTATAATATTGAAGTTTGCTTGGATTCCAAAAATTCAAAAACGTCAAATGTCAATGCGCTGATTGTTTTGCATTTGTTCTTAATCATATAATGCTTCCCCCTCTTTCTTACATACTAAATTTCAATAGTCGAAAATGAGATAAACGGTGAACGTATGTCTGCAACCCCTCCAAAGGAAAAATACAAAAATTATAATAAATCTCTGAAATGAAAAGCATTTTATTTTACATAAGTTCCACATAGAAAAATAATTTCTCTCAGGACCTATGTCATCTTAGGGGATGCTGTGTGATGGGTCTTTTTAAGGAAAGGGAGGATAGGAAGTTCTGTGAAGGAAAAAGGAATGAGGGGTGGGTAGGAATCTGGGGGTCAGTGTGTCCGGGAGTGACGGACGTATGAATCCAACCCTCAACTGCGGTGCAAGGCAATGGGTCGAGAGAGTTCGGCTGGAAAGGTCAAAAGGCCTTCCTCAATCAGTATCTCTCAATCCGTCCCGCCATGCAACAGGTGGGCAGACGCATCCGCCGCAAAGACCCGGACAAAATTCACCCAATGAACCCGGACACCACTGCTAAATCACCAAACGTAACGAACCACTTGGGGTGACCTATGGCAGAGATGTTTGTTATCCAATAAATGGTTCCCGGGGCGGCGGCACCCGTACCCACCTCCCAAACTCCCGTAATTAAGTGGGTAGGAAAATCACAAACAAAAAAATCCATACACAATGACATCTCTGATACTGACAAAAACAAAACACGGACAGTTGCGCATCGATAATTGCTTCATTGCGTAATTTTTAACTTAATAAAAAAACTGAATTTAATTCAACAGCTATTGATTCTGAGGCGGTACAAAGTTCGTCGGGTCAGCTAGTTAGGGAATAAATAAGGAATGATAATCAATCGCTTGTTGTTGGCAAGATACAATGCGTGGGACTTGTATATCTGTTCCAAAGGCAGCTGCAGTTCTAATTGAAATATCTAACATATTTTGGCTCTCTATGTCTACGTTGCTTCGATGATCATTTATAACAGAAATTATACCTTTAATATGACTCATACATGCGTACATATTGATAGTTTCCGATCGTAAAGCATTGGCAATAGGTTCCAATATGCCTGAGTACTTGGCTATCAGTTGAACACATATAATGAAAACTGATTTAATAACAGCGCAATGTAACTAACTGATAGGCACGTTTTCTTGATGCTTCATTAATCATAATCAACTAAAAAGGTAATAATAAAAATTAAATTGATTCTCACAAACAATAGGCTACCGACGTAAACTTTACGGTTTGTGAACATTCCTGCACCTTCTAGGGGGGGGCAGCCGCCCCCCCCTGCACGTACCTCGCTACGCCCTTGAGTATGCTCCAAAAATTATTATTAACACATTTGTTTCAGTTATTTTACACGTTATATGTATGAAAAAATTCATAGTGTTTCTTTAAATGCTGTTTAAGATAACGTCCGCGAGATTTTTGCTGTATTTTAAATGAGTCGTGTTTTATTAAACATTATCGCAATTTTCGCATCGATTTTGTGGCTGTAAATGTTAGCGCTCTCCTCTAACATTCGTAATTTCGTATCTCTCCATCTTCTTCTTTTCGGGCCCGGTTGCAGAGCCTTAAATCTCAACGCCATTTACACAAGGAGTGTTAAGGCCTTCACTCGTGGTGAAACGGAAAAAAAGCCATTTGCCGACGCAATCGCAATCAATCTCCTGAACAAAATTGATACTTTTCTGATCTGACACATCGCAGATTACTCGAAAACTTGACAGTTCGTGAGCCACTACCATGGCAACCTGTTAACAATGCAACTGAAACGCGACTGCAGCACGACCAGCCCTTGCATTGTCAAGTTTTGCCACAAACTGTCAAGTTTTCGAGTAATCTGCGATACATCACATCAGAAAAATATCGATTTTGTTCAGGAGGTTGATTGCGGTTGCGTCGGCAACTGCTTTTTTTTTCAGTTTCTCCATGAGCGAAGGCCCTTATTGTTAGCGGCCTGAATTTTACACCACGTAATAAAACAGCTATCCAAGTGCTGACTTCTACGAATGCCGCTTAATTTTAGAGATTTTTTGGCATCAGATCTGTTTTTTGCAATCAGACCTCTCCATAATTAATGCCAAAAGGGTTACGAATCAGCTTTTGGATACCTATCGATTCAGTTTTGTAGTAATAAATGTTTTGTGGACCACATTTTTGTCCACGGACCACTGGTTGGGAACCACTGGTCTAGATCATAGGTTCTCAATCTTATTTTGCCCACCGCCCACTTTGAGATTATTTTTTTTTATACTTAACATCTGTCGCCAATCTGAAACTTGTCATAGGGAGGAGAGGGGGCTCAACTGTCAAGGAATTAATAATTCAATTAAAAATATATTCAATTATTTGTATCCGGGAAAACTTTGTTCTGCCATATAAATTATTTCTATTGAATATTTTCGTCGCGATTAAAAAAAGGGAGGGTGGAGGTAAGAGGGTGAAAATTTGGAGTTATACTTAGGTATTTTTTGAAACCAAAAAAAATACAAAAAAAAAAAAAATTCAAAAATATACATTTTTTTCTTTATAGGGACACCCTAATCACCTAGCGGTATTAAATAAACTTTATGACCAATTCTCATACCTATCAAATATACATTAAAAATTTCATAAAAATCGGTCGAGCCGTTTCGGAGGAGTGCGACCACAAACACCGTGACATGAGATTCTTATACATATAAGATATATTATGCTTATTAATATTCATATAATGTTAATTCTTAATAATCATAATACCGTAAGATTATTAATACATGATTAGTGTTTTTTTTTTGTCATTTTTAGACAATATTTTTTACCTTCCTACGCCCTCACTGTGCCATCGCAACGCCCCCTAATTTTCTCTGGGTCTTCTACTGCCCCCCTGAAAGTCTCAACGTTGAGAACCTTAATTTCAAGACTTTTGAAATATTGCTCTAGTCAATTTTACGCATAATAAAAAAATAACAAAAGGTATTATTAATAAATATATTAATTTCTTTTGTCATTATTTTATGGCGTTAATAATTCATCATTCCTTTGCCGTTCTATTTAAGAACTCTGTCTTGTCAGGATGTTATTTAATTTTAGTATCAATTATAATCTCTTTATCATTCTGTTTACTTTGCAATGCAATTAATTCCACGAAAGCGATGCATTAAATTGTTTGCCGACGACAACTTACCGGATTCCCTGAATTTTAATCACAAGTAATATTATAAATGCGAAAGTGCATTTGTTTATTTGTCTTTCTTTCACGTCGCAACGGAGCGACCGAACGATGTGACTTTATTATTGTGATTTCATTCCGGTGGGAACATTCACTGAATTTGACCGGTCAGTGATTGAGTGGGCATCGCGTTTGGGTCCCACCCAGGCGTTCCGTGTTCGATTCCTCGGCTGGCTAAGTCATCCAAGCAACATTTTCGGCTTACTGTGGTGGTAGTAGGAGATTGTCAAATATTGTCAGGATATTCGTAATCCGGGAATGTTTGTCTTTCTTTTTAAAAAAGAAAAAGAAAAGATCATTCTATGTTCAATAATTTGGGTATTGCCACCCCGGGAACCATTTATTGAATAACCAACACCCCTACCATAGGTCACCCCCAGTAGTTCGCTGTGTTTGGTGACTTTGCAAAGGTGGTCACGTTCATGGGGTGGGGTTTGTTTAGATCTTGGCGGCGCCGATCTTGAACTACTGCGTGGCGGGCCGAATCGGGAGAAACTGCTTGAGGGAGACCTTTTGAACTCTCCAGCCGGACTCTCTCGACCCATCGCCTTGCATGGATTCATAAGTCCGTCGTTCTTGGATACATTGTCCCTAGATTCATATCCATCCCTCATACTTTCTTTCCCAACACTTCCTCTCCTTCCTTTCCTAAAAAGACCCTCTACACAGCATTTCCAAAGTTTCTCAGGGCATCTTGTGTGGAGCTAATGAAATAATGCACAAACTTTGCCGAAAAGGCGCAGTTACAGACAGAGTCACAACCAATTTTTTTTTTAATGTAGCATCTGGACTTTTGGAGGCAAAACTGAGTATCGTCAATTTCAGAAAGATTTTTCAGAATGAATTTTAAGTAATTTTCCAGATGATAATAAATATAGGACTAATTTGTGAAAATAATCAGGTACGCATTTGCAATAAAATTATTCATCTTTGATCTGTTGTTGTTTTTCCACGTTGTTATAAAATAATGTAATAAATTCAGGATGATACCAATCGGGTCTTATCTCAGAGTAAACAAGAAGGTTTTAATGCAAAAATGGTGTTTTGTGTAAAGCAATACTGATAAAAGATTGGACACATTATAATATTATTACGTATCCATGCAATAATTTTTCATAAAATGTCGCTTTCATCAAGGAACAATTTTATTTTAACTGAAATTTCTTTAGCACCGTCAATCGATGTCCTCTTCGTGTGGTGCTTCGTAGAATAAAATGTAAAATAATTTTTAAACTTGGTAACAATATTATCTCTACATATTATAAATTATTAAAGTCGGTCGGAAAAAAACATTGCGGTAATTGAAAAATTATTTAGACAGATACAGTATTAATCCTTATTAACTTAAATACGTTACTTACCCCAAGCATTTCATGCACATTATTATAATCTTTCACACCATCTCTACGTATTATAAATTAAAGTCCTCCGCGGCATCTGTCTCTTCGCGATAAAGTCAAAGACGGCGGTGGTTATAAAGGTTGGATAACCATCCAGTAATGACGTTGTGTTTTATTTGCCATAGCAATGCGTGGCCGGGTCAGCTAGTAATAAATAAACTCTACATTTATTCTACTCCTGATACTCTGCATTCATCTCATTCAAGAAGTCAGAAGATTTCCCTCAACCAATCTTTTCTGATCCAGTCGCAATAAGTGGGTAAATGCGTCCGCCACAAGACCAAGACAAACTTCTCCCCATAAACTCGGACAACCCTGCTACATCGCAGTGAGCTATTTGGAGTGACCTATGGCAGGGGTGTTGGTTACCCATTAATTGGTTCCTGTGAACAAAAAGTCATAATTTCTGATTAGCTAAAGACTAATTTTAAATGAATGCCTACGATAAGCATAAAAAAAGTTGCAAAAATTATAACAAAAATAAATATTATTGTTACTAACTATCATGATGTTAGGGTAGGCAGAGAGGATATCACGCTGCACAACTCTGTCAAGGTATTCCTTGCTTCATTCACATTCACGCGTCACTTCATGAACTCTTCTGTTTTCTTGACTCTTGACATGACCTGTCTATCCCATGTCTTCTTCTACCATCCATTTTTGCATCATATATTCTCCTTACACTCCATTCTCTCTTTATATACAGGATGCTGCAGCATAACTTTCTTTTTTCAAAACTTAATAAAACCCATTGTATGAATCAGAATTTTTTAATTTGTTTTTTATAATGTAGGCACATACCTAAAGTTTTGTTTTACTTAGTTTTTGAAGTTCAAATCAGGTAGATGACCTCCCCCATCTTCTATCTATATAAATAAAAATGAATCGCCGAAATGTATGTACGCGCATAACTTCCGAACGACTGCACAAAATTGGATAATTATTTTTTTGTTTGTATAGAACTACTGGTGAGCTCTGGCATTAAGAAATGTGTATAAAAAAATTGCAATAGGTGACACGCGAGCTGTTTGAAAACTGAATCCACCGGGACTGAATGTATGGAATGCAGGAGGGGGGAGGGGAACTCGGGTAGGGATTCGCGGGAGGGGGGTTTGCAGGACGAGGAAAGGGGGGTATGGAATGGGGAGAGGGAAGGTGGAGGAGGCGGAGTGGGAACGCGAGAGGGGAAAGGGACACAGGAGAGGAAGGGGAGGCGGAAGGGGAACGGGACGAGTGGGAAAGGACACGCAGGGAGAAACAATTTCTTTATTAAATAGGCATAGCAACGCATGCCGGGAACCAGCTAGTTTTCAATAAACTGAGTAAAATCATTTCATGACTCTTGCCAGCATATCAGGCGTTATCCTGGCAATTTCTTCCTGGATGTTGGTTTTCAAATCTTGTAGGGTTCTTGGATGGTTCACATAAACACGGGATTTCAAAAAACCCCGTAGAAAAAAATCGCAAGGGGACAAATCGGGAGAGCGAGCCGGCCACTTCAAATCGCCCCTAATTGAGATGAGGCGCTCTGGGAAGTGTTCCCTCAAAACAGCCATCGATGCTCTTGCAGTGTGTGCCATTGCACCATCTTGTTGGAACAAGTGTCCCCTAAGACCAACTCATCTTGCCATGGGAAAAAAAAATGCTGTCACTGTTTACACACCGGTCCGAATTCACTGTCACTGCTACTTCATTTTCCTCAAAGAACCAGGATCAACCACTCGAGGAAATTGCACACCAAACTGTGACTTAAGATGCAATTCTCGATGATTGTTGTCACCCCAGTAGCCCATGTTTTGTTTGTTGACAGTTCCACACAAATGAAAATGGGCTTCATCATAAAAAAACACAATAGCGTCCTCAGTAACGACTTCCAGAAGAACCTTACACTCGTTCCTCCGAGAAGTGAACATTCAGAAAGTTCCTGCACAATGGCCATCTTGGATGGATGGAAATGGAGATCATCATGAAGAATTCTCCTCAAAGAACGATTTGAAAATCCAAGGGCAGACGCATGTATGAGCGCAGAAGCTCTCACTGCGTCAATGTTCTCAGGTGATCTAATGGGACGAGTGACTCCAGTTCTTCCTCTTGTGGCACTTGCAGATTTCTGAATGTAGTGACCCACATAACAATTGATTTTCGGTCTGGGACAGGGGCCAAAAGGGTTAAATTAAAGCATTTCCGAAAGGCGTGCAGGGTTGCGATCACAGAACATCTGTTCGAAAAATAGGCCTCAACGGCAAACGCACGCTCCTCACTAAAACTATATCGGGACAAAACTTTATAGTTCCGTCTCTCAAACGAGATCACTAACGCTCCGCTACGATATCAACCGACTGAATGGTGCGCATTTTAAAAAAGGAAGTTATGCTGCTGCACCCTGTACATGTCCAAACAATCTAAACAACCCTTTTTTCATCTTACTCATTGGGATTATATCACCCCTCGCGTTCTTTTGAATCCTCTCTTAGGTATTTTATTTAGTCACTGGCGAATCCCCATATTTGTAACACCGTTAAATATTGTTACAAACACACCCTTAGGGATATCATTCCTACAGCCAGTATACTTTCTTTCTTCCTCTGGCAGTTTATCGGGGTTGGTATCTGCACTCCATTGTGGTCTGCTAAGAAAATGAGTAAATTAACTTTACAAGAGTGAAAGTTATGCTCAGTTGCATTGGTGACACTAAACTTGTGATCAAATAAATCTGACAATAATACACAGAGAGATACGTTTATTTTAAAGTGATCCTACCATCACAGATCAGTTTAAAGTCCATTCTTATCATCAATTTATTGCAATTGATTGAATTTTTATAATCAATACCAAATATATTTTTCTATTCAAAAGATTTCGTAATGAATTTTATTTATAACTTTAAGATGTATAGATTACAAACATCAGTTTATGATATACATGATTATCATGATTAAAACACATCAAATATTGTTTTATCTACTCGCCTAGTTAGGTCATTAGCAAGGTCGTTGTTCCCAATCAAATTTAGCAACTTTGGGACAAATTCACTGTATACAAATGAGTCCAATAAGACGTTTGTCAAAAAAAACTAACTAATTAACCATCACGCCGATTCTCCGCAGGGGTAGGTAGAGAGAATAGACCACCAAACAACTCAGTCAACACACACACTCCTTGCCTCGTTTACATTCGTACATTGTCTCAAACATGCTTTTCATTATCCTGACTCTTGATATGGCCCGACTCAAGTATCTGATTCACTTGGTCGTACCATGTCTTTCTTGGGCATCCTCGACTTCTTCTATGTTTTCCATTTGCGTCATATATTCTCCTTGCATTCCTTTCCGCGTTCACTTGCTCTACATGCCCAAACAATCGGAGCGTCCTTTTCTTAATCTTACTCATTACGCTTACATCAGTCTTGCATTCTTTGCGGATTTTCACGTTTCTCACATGACATGGTTTTTACCACATATTCGCCTCAGGGATCTCATTTCTAGAGCATTTAGTCTGTGTTCATCCTTCCTCTGCCAGTTCCATGCCTCACTGCCATATATGTATATCAGGGTAATGTAATACCAGTATTCCATTATGGACGGCTAGCTTCGGGGCCGTTCAAGTATTACGTAACGCACTTGGGGGGGGGGGGGCGGTCTTGTGAAACGTTATGAGGGGGGGTTCGAACAATGCGTTACGTAACATGTTTTTCTTTATTTAGATAAAAAACTAGGGAATTAAAATCTTCCAAGTTGGCAACCCTTTTCATTCTTGAAATCTCTTGTTTTATTATCGTAAACGCAATTAAAACAAGAAAAAAGGTATTTAAGCGACTTTCCAGTACTTTGCGCAACTTAATTGTGACTTTCAGGTAAAAATTGTCACTTGGGCTTTATGTAACGTTTAGGGGGGGAGGGTGGGGGGACTACTGAAAAACGTTACGGCGCGTTACATGGGGGGTAGGGGGGGTCAAAAATCTTCAAAAATTGCCTTACGTAATACTTGAACGCCCCCTTCGCTAAAAAAACTAACTCGTTACTGTTTGTATTATAGGCATTATTTGTATTATTTGCATTATCGTTTAGAACCGGATTGTTCATACTGCTTACCGATAACAAAAAATGCCTTGCACGTGGAATGTCACGGTGAGACCCAAACGATCGCACCAGACGTTTTCAAGGTCTTTGATCAGGTCTTGACAACAAACCGCTATCTAACGGACTTCCTGAATCCCCGACGATTCTTTCGGTTGCTGACAGTTTCACCTCTTCCTCGTTTTTGATAAATTCTGGCGTCCCACAGGGATCGGTTTTATTTCCAACTTTGTTTTTGTTGCACATCAACGACCTATTAACATGTGCATCAATTCATTATTACGCTGATAACAGTACAGTTCATGACAGATTTTTTTTTTGACAAGCCCCCAAAGAGCACACAAGCGGCTCGGAGGGCTTTCAAGCAGAGAATGAAGAGACCAGCTCAGTTACTGGGACACCATCAAAGCCAGAGTTAAGTTAGCTTCTCAGAAGCTGGGCATACTGCACAGGGCCCGCAGATACTTTAATAGTACACAACTGCTAATCATGTCCAAAAAAAGTTGCCGGTAGCTCGTTCCACATATGAGCCGACTTATGCATACACACATTGTATAAATGAAACGTATCTCATGAAGCCAGTATCAAATGTCGAGTTTCACGCATGTGTACGATCAATGCTGCTAGCTCCTTAGAGCAGGCTCCATTAAATACCCTTAGAACAGTATCAGCATCCCTACAATGCGTAAGCATTAGAGATAGCAATAAGTTTATTAACAACGGATTATTAATCAGATGGACCACCCTCCTTTGCACAGAATCAAATGTTTAAGTTTATTAAGTATTTTGGGGCTCCAGCCTAGAGGTGGCTTCCAAAAATCAATTTTTGTGCGTACTAAAGCTTTGTATAGGGTCAGCAGCTGGAAATAAATATATACATAAGACTGTCTAAAATAACTTAACCACTCCGACCCGACACCATATAACAATAGCAGTCAAATACAATAAGCGTGTTTTCACACTAACGCGTGTGTTCCCACAAAAACCTTTATAACTCTGTTATTGTTCTAGTGACAAACCTAAAACAAAAAGTAAAAGACCCACATTGAATCAAGCTTCACATCTCTATTCAAAGTTGTCCATAGAAGTACATCAAAAAAGACTTATTTTGTAGAAACAGTTTTCACCCGCCAAATTGCCCACCTGCCGTTAGATATTGTTAATTTTTTATTAAATATTATTGTATGAAATGGTAAAAATGTGAGGTGACAAAAGTGTTCATTACACATTTATACAATAGAAAAAGTGTTTTTTTTACACAATCCATGATTTTAGTACCATTTTCACATAAAAACATCACGTGAGTCATTTTTACAATTTTTTATGTTTGCATTCTAAATTTTAATATTTACAAATGTTAATATTTATTTGTAAAATAACAATTTGAAAGCTTATTTCGTAACCTTTAAAGAACAGTTTTTAGTATTCGGCTCCGTTCAGAAATGTTTCATTTATAGAGCTTTAATTGTGAAGCGGAAATAACACAAAGTTTTTATAAATCTGACATTTCATTTAAGACAAAAAACTTGCACAATCGCAAAATACCTGAGTGTTTAAAATTAAACTAACCTTTATCTTCCAAATCAAACTTATGGGATCTACACACGACACTGCATGTAGTGACTGCGGCAGTGACTGCAGAGAGCATGGAGTTGAGCTCGTTCTAACGGCCCTTTAACAAACGAGACAGCGCTAGTTCGCTCAACTCCACACTCTCTGCAGTCACTGCCGCAGTCACTACATGCAGTGTCGTGTGTAGAGCCCATTAACATTTTGCTGTACATGACTTCTAACAGTCATTTTTGCATCACATATTCTTATAACACTCATTTCTCGTTCCTCCGCTCTACGTGTCTGATTGGTTTATTTATGGTCTGAACCATAAAGGCTAGTCATATATAAATTATTATGCTTACATCAATCAGGCTTGCATTTTCCCCGGATCTACACATTTATAATACAGTCATATATCAAAAGTTAAAATACCTGTGCATTAAAAGTCCTAAAAGCACGTAAAGCAGCTGGTTTAATATCGTTATGGAATTTGTGTTCTGATAGTAAACATTATTATAAAAAGGAGTGCTAAATTGATTGACAATATAATCACCCTTTTATGATAAATAATAATTCATAAAAATATTTGCTTTCAAGAGAAGGTGTGTTCATTATAAAAAACAGTAATCATTATCAATAAAAAATAATATAATAAAGGTAATTGCTATAATCAGATTTTAAACTCTAGAACCAGGTGACTACTCTGAATATTTATTTATATTTTTAACTTAACCAATGACGTTATATAAATAGACTCGCCATAGTCTCACATGCTCGCAAAATAATGTGGCAAGTAAGCAACACTCTTTTGTTTTCAGCGGTTTTCAGTAATTTCTTAATTCAAAAGTTATTCATATATTTAAAAGATATGCTACTTTCACACAGAAGCCAAACTTCCAACTCGAACGTCCAACGCATGAACTACCCTTCTACGCAATCGTCCGAAAGTTTGAAGTTGGAAGTTTACCTCAGTGTGACCGTACCGTAAGACAATTAAAGAATGTGTGTTTTTCTTTAATGACATACAAAATTGTCGAACGGGGAACATGAAAATGAATTGTATTGCTTATAATAATCGATAATAATAAGTAATTTGGGTGTATATATAAATGAAATGTTATTTCTTCACTTTTACTAATGTTTGCCGTGTAATGGAAACATTTTCTCATCATATTAGGGCATTTTGGCGCTTTTAAATGCAATTTTCCTACTGTTAAGACATGACCTTACTTGACGAGTGACAGTTTAGTACTAAAGTACTAGAAATCGAGACCAGTGCAATTGTCTTGCGTTTGGCTTCCCACTTTGAGATTTCTACCCCGCGTCTAAAGTATGTAACGTATTTGAACTTAACCCGTCAGGTTAATTTGTTCACTTTTCGGAACAACCCACAAAAGTCTTGGGGAATTCGTTCTCTCTTAAGGTAAAGGAACTAATGCTAGACACTTTAAGGCTCCGCAACCGGGCTCGAAAAGAAGAAGATGGAGAGATACGAAATTACGAATGTTAGAAGAGAGCACTAACATTTACAGCGACAAAATTGATGCGAAAATGTTTAATAAAACACGACTCTGAGCAAAAATCTCGCGGACATTGTCTTAAACACTGTTAAAGAAACACTGTGAATTTTTTCATACATATAACTTGTAAAATAACTGAAACCAACGCGTTTATAATAATTTTTGGAGCATACTGAATGATTTTTTTCTATCGAGGGAATTTTATATAATTTGCTTTTCGGCATGGGGAAAGTCTAGATATTATCTTCAACAATAATATATATATATATTTTTTAAGAGCTTAAAAACTTAATGTGTTTAACTCGTTGAATGCCGCGAGTAAATGGGGTTGGTTGTAACCAATTAGCGTTCGCAAAAAGCGGCAGCCATGACACCCAATGTCCCGCGATTCTGACAGCGTCCTTGAGAAATTTCGTACATAGAAAGGTCAAAGTTGAAGACCAAAGAATTTTTCCCGCGCATGCGCAAGAACTGCGCACGCTCCCGCGCTCCGGTAAATCATTAATATAAATTATATGGAGTCACCAATCTAATTGCGGTTTTCTCTATGGTAAAGAGCGATAATAGAGCAAGCGATTCTGACCGTGTTCTTCATACACTTTCTTTATACATAAGGGTCAAAATCAGGACACGCCGGCGCACGAGCGGCAAATGAGTGGTTAAGGGAGATATGTAAGAAATCGGTAGAAATTCGGGTTACGGGTCCTTAAGGAAAACACAATCTTTAGACGAAGAGAAAAATATATTTATCAAAACAAAACAACCACAGTTTCTTATGTAGGAATACAGTGAATCTTAAAAAATAATATCTAATATATAAAATTCTCGTGTCACTGTGTTTGTTACTCCTACGAAACGGCTGGACAAATTTTGATGAAATTTTGTGTGCTTATCTGGTAGGTCTGAGAATCGACCAACATCTATTTTTCATACCCCTAAAAGTAAAGGTGTTCCACTCCGAATTTTTATTTTATTTTTTTTGGAGAAATTTTTTGTTTTTTATTTTTTTTATGGTGAGGCATTAAAAAATACATGCAGCCCTAAATTTTCACCATTCTACCATTAACCCCTATTTTTTAAAAGTGATATTAGTAATTCAAACCTGTGTCACTTCTGACCCGATGAGAACGAAGCCGGCCTCTTTTCTCTAATTTTAATTTTTTTACTAATCAATTACTGTTTGATATTTTTACTACAAACATGATTCACGGTCCATGCGGTAATTTGAATCGTTCATCGCCTTGCATGGTAGACGGAAATTGTACAAAGGGTTTTATTAAAGATTTCACCAACGATACGGTCAAACATGTTGAAGGATATGCAATATATCATCGAAGAAATACGGATAATGGCGGACAATCATTCGTTAAAAATATCAGTAACGTAGAAATTGACATTGACAATCGTTGGGTGGTACCATATGCACCTCTGTTGAGTAAAAAAGTGGGAAGGAAAAAGGCATGAGGGGTGGGTAGGAATCTGGAGGTCATTGTATCCGGGAGTGAATCCATCCCTCCAACTGCGGTGCAAGACCATTGCCTTGAGCGGAATTGACCTTTTACTTTGACCTTTCCAGCCGGACTCTTTCGACCCATTGGTCGAGAGAATCCGGCTGGAAAGGTCAAAAGGCCTCCCTCAACAAGTCTCTGTCGATCCGGCCCGCCACGCAGCAGGTGGGCAGACGCATCCGCCGCCAAGACCCGCACAAAAGTCAATTTTGCTAAATCACGAAACGTAGCGAACCGCTTGGGGTGACCTATGGCAGAGGTGTTGGTTATCCAATAAATGGTTCCCGGGGCGGCGGCACCCGTACCCGCTTCCTTTCAAAAATTCCCGTAAATGGAAAAGTAAGAAAACCCAAAAAATATAAATTCATACTCAAAGACATCTTTGATACTGAAAAAAACAAAACAAGGAATGTTGGGCATCGATAATTGCTTCATTGTGTAATTTTTAACATAATATAAATACTTAATTTAATTCAACAGTTATTGATTCTGAGGCGGTACGAAGTTCGTTGGGTCATCTAGTGTGGTTATAAAATCTCCAATAATCAACATATTTTCAATAATAATTTTTTTTTTTTTAAATATTGTCATAAGTACTTATAGATGACATCATAAAAAAATAAAATCACCATAGATAGACAGTCAATTGCACTAATAGTTGATATACTACTTGACATTAATTAAGAAAGAAATTAAAAAATTTATAACAATACAAACTTTTTTTTTTTTTTACAGTGAATAACCGCACAAGAATCTCAACTGCTCCCGTCTGGAGCCAGTGAGACTATGGCATCCCCAATTGGGGTATGTTGTGAGGCTGAAGGTAGTGGGGAGGGGAAGGAGGTGGGGGAGAGGAAGGTTGGGAAGTACCTGGCTATTCAGATCTGGTCACCAAACACAGCTAAAGTCATTTTCAAGCAACGTTTCAATTCTGAATGGTGGTCTTACACCAGGGCGATACTGATAGTATCTTCCACTCTGGAACATGCCGCAAATATACTATATATTATTTTAAATGAATTAATTGTGAAATAACACATATTAATCAAATAAAATTTATTTGCGCATGCCGGGTTTGAACCCGCGACCTCCGGACTGTGAGTCAAGAGTCTTACCCACTGGACTACGGAGGTCGTCAGATTAACTAATTCTAATCAACCTTTTTTACATGAACACCACACAGGAAACCCTGAGGAAAATAATTTCATCTTTGGGGATGCTGTGTGGAGGGTTTTTTAAGGAAAGGAAGGAGAGGATAGTTCTGGGAAGGAAAGGGTTTAAGGGGTGGGTAGGAATCTGGGGTTCAGTGTGTCCCGGTCATCCGCCTCCAAGACCAAGACCAACTTCACCCCATGAATCGGGCATCCCTGCTAAATCACCAAATGTAGCGAACCACTTGGGGTGACCTATGGCAGAGATGTTGGTTATCCAATAAAGGTTCCCGGGGCGGCGGTACCCATTCTCGCCTTCAAAAATAACCTCTCAGCTAAGGCATATGAAATTTGTACTTAATTCTATCACCCGTCATAATCTTTTTTGGTACATCAAGGACTTTAATTATTTGAGATTCAGTTATAATACTTACATATATCTTTTTTATTTTCTTTGAATAAAGTTTTAGACTCGTCATATGCTACCATAGGCATAACTTAAATGTCTCTTTTAGTTACCTTTCGAACAATACATACATATTTGTAATATCTATTTTTGCCAGTAAACTTTGCAAAAATACAGGATGTCCCAAAAGAAAGTACATATTTTGTGGATCGATTTAAAAAAAAGTAAGAGTTCTATCGAAAAAATGTTTGTTAAATACTAAAATACACAATTTGGGAATTTATTTCTTAAAAATAATATTGTCCAAATGTAAACCCTCGCGTTCGCGGCATTAATTTAATCGAAGGGTAAAATTTCTCATGATGGCTCGGCAGGTAGGCTTTGTGATGGCCGCCAATTCGCGACGGATATTTTCTTTTAATTGCATCAGGGGAAGTCGAATTTTTCGCGTACACTTTTGATTTGAGATAACCCCACAGGAAAAAGGCCATAGGGGTTATGCCATTATGGGTTATGAGATCAATTTGCCAGGGAAAATTTCATGAACTCATGGCAGAGACGTATTGGACGTATGTAATGTTGCTCCGTCTTGCTGGAACCATGTTCTTTGGTAAGTAAGTTTGTAGGGGTACAGCATTAGGTATTTGTGCAAAATGCTGTGTAACGATGATCTATGCACATTTAAAGCACTTACGCGCTTCCGAATCGAAAAGTTTGAGTCATCATGAAAAGACTGATACACACTCTCTACGTTTTCTACCATTCTCGATGACCTTGGTCGCCCAGATTTTGGTTTTGCCAGCGTTGTACCGATCTCTTCAAACTTTTTGACCCATTTTCGAATGAGAGAAATGCTTGAAGCATCATTGAATTGACGAAAACCTCAAATGTTGCAGAATCACCATTTTTGCAAAATTCATTCACGCACAACACGCGGTCGCTCCCGAGAAATGCTTCATAGCGACTAAATTCCCGAGAGCAAGACTACTGATTGACATATCCCCCGCGCCCCTCGAAAAGTTGCTTTCCATAGAAAGCAAAACAAATATATACTTTCTTTTGCGACACCCTGTAGTCATTTTGCTTAATTCCACTCTCTTCCTCATTTCTTTCTACTTCAAATTCCTCATCAATGCTTTCATCAGAAATATCATCAAACTTCGTGGTCAATGCTGCTGGCTCCCTAGAGCAGTTTCCATTGAAATACATGCATAACAAACTCAGGATGCCTGCAATTAGGGAGGCGGGTATGGGTACCGCTGCCCCGGGAACCAACACCTCTGTCGTAGGTCACCCCAAGTGGTTTGCAACGTTCGGTGACTTAACAGAGGTGGCCGGGTCCATGGGTTGAGGTTTGTCCAGGTCTTGGCGGCGGATGCGTCTGCCCACCAGCTGCATGGCAGGCGGGATTGGGAGAGAATGGTTGAGGGAGTCCCTTTGACTTCTCCAGCTGTACTCCAAAACATTGCCTTGCACTGCAGTGGGAGGAATGGATTCATACTTCCGTCACTCCTGGACACACTGATCCCCAGATTCCTACCCACTTCCAATACCCTTTTCTTTCCGAACTTCCTCTCCTTCCTTTCCTAAAAATACCCTCCACACAGCATCCTCAAAGATGACATAGGCTCTGAGGTGAATTATTTTCCCCAGGGTCTCCTGTGTAGAAGTCTCCACGAAAAAAAAATTGCAATTGTATTATAGATGGCAATCAGTCTCTTAACAACGGATTGTCAATAAAATGGACCGTCCTCCTTTGCACAGAATCAAATAGGTTTATCAAGTATTTTGGGGCTCCAGCCCAGAGGTGGCTCCTAAATTCAATTCTTGGACGTATTAAAGATTTGTACTGGGTTAATTCAGGTTTTTTTAATTTTTTTTTTATTTTAATGAGATAAGATAAAGTAAAATAACAAACTAAGTAAAAATATAAAGTAAAGTGGTTTGTTTACAGTCCTCCTCACTAGGTATTCCTGTTCCGAGGCAGACTGTATGTTGCTGAATGCGTTAGGTTAAGATTTTCAAAATTCATTATTCTGTAGGTACACATAATGTTTAATTATTATCACGGTACATATATCCATTTTTTAACTTGATAATCTTTTTAAAGTTCATTGAAAAAAAATGATATATGACTGAATTATGGTTTGATTAAAATGTCTTAATACTAGATCCATCAAGAAATTGGTTTAATGGTGCCAATTTTATTTATTAGTGTGCTATAAAATGTTAACATATTTACAGTCCAAGGTTCCATAGATTAAATGAAGTTAGTGGTTTTAAAATATTTACATATTACGTATAAGTAAATTTTGGATTTTACATAAATGACTAGTATTTGCTGGAAATACAGTACTGTGCGAATTAATGTGAACACAAGTGTAGAATTAGAAAAAAATAATATTTATTCTTTATTGAAGAAAAAAATAGAGAAACAATTACAATTATTTATTTTTTTTAATACAAAGTGTGTCCTACCTTAACTTTTATAACTTCTTGTACACGGTTTGGCATAGAATCAACAATTTTTTTTACAATTTTCTGATATTTGCGTGTCTTTAAATTACTGCCTCAATCAGCTTTGTTTTTGTTGTGCTTGTCTATAGCCCACTGATTTTCAATTGGATTAGGATCCGGAAAGTTACCTGGCTATTCAACATATGTATTTTTTTGTCTTTGAAATATTAACAATCTTTGTGCGTTTTTAAAGAGAAATATCCATCTTTAAAAATAAGAAACAAAAAGCTTTAGTCCTCGCAAAAAAACTGTAATTCTAAAAAATTACAAAATTTAACGCATCTGTACCTTGGTGTGTCTCCTAACTCACTGAATGATAGAACACAAACACAAAATGGCCGCTATTACAATATGCTACATACAACTGCAAGAACAAGTGTAATTGTGCTAATTATCACGTGTTCACATTAATTCGCACATTCACCTTTATGAAATCAAAATTTCCGACCGCAATTTGGAAAAAAAAAAGAAATTTATAAATAATAAATATTAAAAAAAACAATTGTGCTTCAGACCACACGACTGAAGTAAAACTTCACTAACTTATATCTCCCTCTCAACATCTGATCGCCCGTCCGATCACACTTTTCATAACGCCCTCGTCACGCGTTCACCAGCTTACTCCCCAAGTCAAGGGTGCGTAAAGGCCCGACCATTCGCCTCACTCGATCACACTTTTCGTAACGCTCTCGTCACGCATGCACCAGCTTACTCCCCAAGTCAAGCGTGCGTAAAGGCCCGACCATTCGCCTCACCCGATCACACTTTTCGTAACGCTCTCGTCACGCATTCACCAGCTTACTCCCCAAGTCAAGCATGCGTAAAGGCCCGACCATTCGCCTCACCCGATCACACTTTTCGTAACGCTCTCGTCATGCATTCACCAGCTTGCTCCCCAAGTCAAGCATGCGTAAAGGCCCGACCATTCGCCTCACCCGATCACACTTTTCGTAACACTCTCGTCACGCATTCACCAGCTTGCTCCTCATGTCAAGCGTGCGTAAATAAGTTTTACTTCAAAATTTATTTTTATTAATTTAATTACTTTTATTTGAAATGACAAAAAGTGAGTTGACGCCATGGACATATGAATATATCTGGACCTGCCCTAAGTGATAAAAGCGTATTATTTCCCCCTCCCCATAACGTTTCCATGGAGTCAGCTCGGATCGACGAGAGCCTCGCTTAAATCTAAAAAATGTGACATCATCATTCTTCTCCTGACCAGTGCCGAGCACGCATCATACATTTTACGAACAAAAATGAGAACCTGTGCTATACATTATACCCTAATATATGTGAATATAGCGAATGTGGGGGTTTCTCCAGTGAGCTCGTCGCTGGTTACAGGGGTAAGGAAATTATGAAACATTTGTAAAAGTGTCTTAACTAAGTACGGCAACAAAATATTCCTCTGTGAAAAAGGTAACAAACTTTCCTTTCCCGCCTTTGGACTACGCAAATATGTTAATAACGTGGCGAGCAATTCGCGCTCCCTTGTAAAAAGGTCTATTCATTCAAAAGCAGATTTTGCTTTTAAGAACTAAATGGTGATATTATAATGCGAGATGCCTATATACTGTCAAATTGATTTTTTAACGAATCACAGTCATCTTTCCCCTCTTCGCCCTTCCATAGTTTGGTTTTACCCCTCATCTGTATCTTCTTGTCTATCTATTTGGATGTCTATGGTTGACGCTAATGTTTATAATATATTTGCCAAATAAAATATGAGTGTTTTTATTTTTTTTCATTATTAGTCATTTTTGTTAGAAAAAAACGTAATGAGAGCCATTTTTAAAACTTCTTTATGTTTGCATTAAAAAATTTTATGGTGAAAAAATTATATGTTTATTTTGAACTACATAATTCGAAAGCGTATTTCACGGAAAGCATATTTTACCTTTCAAAAACAAGTTTTTAGTTTTCAGATACATCCTGAAATATTCCATTTATTTGGATTTCATTGCAGAGCGGAAATATTTTGATCTTCCGACAAAATAGACCCGAGGCCTGAGGGTTTAAGTGGAATATTCAAAGAGACCTATTCGATAGATGTTTAATCATGCTAGTAATATTTGGCTGTGGGAAGTTCAAAATAAAATGACTTTAATTTGTAAAAATTGTTTTACAGAGCAAAGTGGAGACGACAACACGCCGAGAGTACCATGTCCACGGCAAGAACTTCACTCCGCTGGGGGTATCACCGCCCACGACCAACGGTGACCCCAGAAAATCTTCCGATAGACTGGACTCTCAACACTCCAAGCAGAATTCTCGGCAATCCAATCAGCGACCGAACTCGGACCAACGACCGAATTCTCAATACTCCTACGATCGAGAACTGAATGAAAATGGCGAGAACACGAGTTTGAATTCTCGCCATTCCGGAAAGAGGAAAGATAAAATAAGTCGAGACGAAGACGAGAAGTTCAACGACGTGACGGACTTAGACAAAGAAATCGAAAAGGTGTTTGAGAA
Organism: Limnephilus marmoratus; assembly: GCA_917880885.1. NCBI lineage: Eukaryota > Metazoa > Arthropoda > Insecta > Trichoptera > Limnephilidae > Limnephilus > Limnephilus marmoratus. The sequence goes on from OU862926.1 coordinate 12,402,263, forward strand.
TGTTTTGAAAGAAACTTCTTTCTAATGCAATACGTATTGAAATATTGCAAAAACATTTTATTCTAGGGTTTTTATCCAATATATTCTAAGGTTTCATCCAATATATTATAAGGTTTCATCCAATATATTATAATGTTCATCCAATATTTTCTAAGATTTCATCCAATGTATTATAAGGTTTCATCCAATATATTATAAGGTTTCATCCAATATATTCTAAGGTTTCATCCAATTTATTTGAAAATTTTTGTGTTTGTTTGTCCTAAATTGTGTATTCTGTGAATAAGCATTATTGGACTATTTTAATTTTTTAAGACTATTATTATATCATGCACTGATTTGGTAAACCGATGAAGTGTTTATTCGACATGTTCGAAGTAAGTAATTTTTTCCTTATTTCTTGGGTGATCAAATATTACATTTGATATCTATGTTAATGTATTCTAGATGAAAAAAGTTATGTAAATTTTATATGAAACATTTATTTATCAACTAAAAATACCGTATATGTATTAATAATGTATATAAAATTGCAGGTAATGATGTATTGGTTTGTTACGCCTTCACGAGATTAAAAGTAGTTTTGAAGCACCGTTTAAAATACATATATAAATAATAAATAGATATCCCGCCTAGCCATACGTCGTGATTGAGAAACAGATTTTTTTTTACAAAAGCTCCACACAGAAGACCACGAGGATAAAAATTCCTTCAAGGCTTATGTCATCTTTGGGGATGCGGTATGGAGGGTCTTTTTAGGGAAAGGAAGTTCTGGGAAAGAAAAAGTGAGTGAGGAGCGGGTAGGAATCTGGAGTTCAATGTGTCCAGGAATGACGGTCGAGAGATTCTGCCTGGAGAGATCTAGATTAGGTCCCCCTCCACCAGTCACTCCCGATCCACATTAATGCACTGTGGTCACTGTAACCTAGGGGTCAACTTTACTGTAATGGTTTCATCCCGATTCCCGGGAAATAAAATTTTAATGCAAGCGCCTGCAATTTATAACATAATATACAACGGGTACACGGCATGCGTTGCAAGGTTACTGTAACCTCGGGGTCAACTTAACTGTAATGGTTCCATCCCGATTCCCGCGAAATAACATTTTAAAGCAAGCGTCTGCACTATATAACATTATATACAACGGGTACCCGGTATGCGTTGCAAGGTTACTGTAACCTAGGGGTCAACTTTACTGTAATGGTTTCATCCCGATTCCCGGGAAATAAAATTTTAATGCAAGCGCCTGCAATTTATAACATAATATACAACGGTTACTCGGCATGCGTTGCAAGGTCACTGTAACCTCGGGGTCAACTTAACTGTAATGGTTCCATTCCAATTCCTGGGAAATTACATTTTAATGCAAGCGCTGCACTACATAACATTATATACAACGGGTACCCGGCATGCGTTGCAAGGTCACTGTAACCTCAGGTTTCTTCATATATTTAATTTAACACACACTCTTCCTCGCTTCATCCACGTTCACACGTCAAATCGCATAGTGTTTAAACCCGTCAGTTGCTTCTGCAACGGGCAAAACCTAGTTATAAATTAAAGTTCTCCGCGGCATCTGTCTATCTCTTCGCGATAAACTCAAAGACGGTGGTGGTTACAAAGGTTGGATTTTACAAAGTGTTTTATTAGCCACAGCAACGCGTGGCCGGGTCAGCTAGTATAAGATAAAGCTAGATATTTTAATGTTGAATTTAAAATTATTTTTAGCTTTATTATTGTTAGATTGATGAATAGAAAAGACAGTGTGGGTTCTCATTGCCTCGCAAACTCTGGTTCGCCATCAATAGGATAAAGTGCTTCCATAGCCTTTGGGCCCATAGAGTTGGCGATGTGTGAATGCAGTGCGGTGCAGACCACCGAACATGTAGTCAATGAATGCCCGCTCCATTCATTCCCCGGAGGGATTGATGAGGACCACAGGGCAACGTCTGAAGCCCTAGACCGATGTCCCTCTCTGACCCCCCACCATACGAAATTTTTTGATTTCCTTCACATGGATCCTCCTACCCCGGTTTCTCATATCGCAACTAGAAAAGCGTTCGGCTGAGACGTCCCTACACAGTTTTGACGGATTGAAGGAACAAGCGGAGCTCGCACCTCTAGTCAGTTGGATTCTGACAGGCACGAGGGAGGGTGTAACTAGCCCTGGATCTATGGGAGGCAAACCAGTGCACCTGATTTATTTATTTGATTGAAAAAAAAAACTCGATTCACAAAGAGCCTGGCATCCACGCACGTGGTTCTATCTATAAATCATTTGATTTTAAAACGCCCAGTTGGTTTTTGAACACATCCCAAATTGATTTATGAACATATCCTTAAGTCCATTTTGAACGCGTGCATGGTGTCCGTGAGGTCTCTGCTAGGGGTGTACTATGCAGGGCCTGCAGATACTTTAATAGTAACTGCTAACCCTGTACAAATCACAAGTGCGCCCCATGGTTGAATTTGGCAGCCAGCTCTGGTCTGAAGCTCCAAAATACCTGAAAAATACCCTCGACTCTGTGCAGAAATGGGCGGTCCATTTGATAGATTCTCCCATCTTAACAGACGGATTGCAATCTTTAGAGGCACAGGCGTCAGATGGGAATGCTGTACTTATTCTACCGGTATTACAATGGAAGAAGCTCTGAGGAACTAGCGTCATTGATCCCTTCAGCACCGGTGCATAGTCGGAAAACACGCCAAACACTTGCCAAACATATCTACACGGAAGACATTTGTCACATGAGAACAGGTCAGTTATTCGACTCGTTCTTGTGTTCAACCGATCGGCTGTAGAACGATTTGCCGGCCTCTATGTTTCCTCCTTCCTACAACATGGGCATCTATAAGACCAATGTTCATTCCTTCCTCTCCTCAAAAAAAACCTCCACACAGCATCTCAGATGACATAAGCCCTGAGGGAAATTATTTTCCTCAGGGCCTCCTGTGTGGAGTTAATGTAAAAAAAGGGGAATCCCCGTCGCATCTAGAAATAGGGGCTACATGAACTGAGATGAATAAATCAGAGAGATCGAACTTCAAGCGAAGCGACGATCACTCACCTCACGAGACGGGGCGCCACTATTGAATTTCTGCCCCGATTTGAAATAGTTTTAGATCCGGGACCGAGGGTAAACCATAATGGCGGAAACTTCGAATAAGTAAATCCTTTAATTTTATTTAATTAGTTTCGTAAATTTGGTTTAATACCATTAATTTATTTGAATTTGTTTACTTGTTCATTAAGTATATACGATCTGGTGCCCGTAATAGCGTAACTATCCACAATAGAATTATTTACCTTATGACGTGAATTAAATTAAGGCAAAGCTTACTTCGTGCTCACGGCCCACCCTGAGATCTCTACATATTATAAAACAAAGTCCTCCGCTGCGTCTGTCTGTCTGTTCGTGATAAACTTAAAAAGTACTGAATGGATATTCATGCGGTTTTCACCAATAGATAGAGTGATTCATGAGGAAGGTTTAGGTATATAATTTGTCAAGGTTTTGTGTAAATTGGTTGAAATATATTATATATAAAGGATAATGTGTGTATGTGGTGGACGAGCGGACTAGCAAGCGGGCGGTGTGGGTTTGATTTGTATGCAAATCTACAGTTTTATGCCGAGATTGATGAAATTTTTTACATGTGACCTTCAAAACAAGAGGAAGGTCACTGTCTACATTTGATTTCGAAAACTCTGTGTAAAGCCCGGGCGTCGCCGGGAACATCCACAGGTTCATTCACAGAAAGCAGAATATTTATTAAAATGTTTGTATTTTTTACAATACAGGATGTCCGGGGGTAAAGTGTATTAACTTCGGGAGGTGATTCTACATGATGGTAGGAGTAAAAAAGATTAACAGCTTTTTCCGAAATTCCAACATTTTTTCCCCATACAAAAAGACATACCTACTAAAAATCCTTAGTGTGAGGTACGATCTTATTTGCTGAGAGCCTGCCGGGCGCCCGACTCGATTGTGATTGACCCGTATCGTAACAGCGGAAAATAATAAATCTGGCCGCACACGCCGGACTAATTTACTATTTCTATTTACCTCAAAACTACCCCTAAAAGTTGGAATTTCGAAAAAAGTTATGTATCTTTTTTACTTGTACTATCATGTAGAATCACCTCCTGAAGTTAATGCACTTTACCCCCGGACACCCTGTGTATAACATCACTTCCAAGAAACCTACCGCATAGTGTGGTTTCTGCGCTGTACTGGATAATTGCCTTAAATATCGCTTTTACGGTATCGCACGCCGAACGACATTATACGTATTACATAGGTATTTATTGATTGAAAAAATATGCCAAAAAATTTACAGGTACATATTATTTGGAAATACAAGTTATGTTAATGTAAAAAAATGACTTACAAGAGCGATACATTTCCTTTTAAATTATTTGTAAAAATAATTATGTATAAAATTTTGGATTATTGTGATAATAATTTGATTATGATAGGGGCAAGAATTGTTTTCCCATTTTCCAGAACAAAAAGTTTTTGATGAGTTTTGAATTTGGAAAAAAACTATATGGCGTAAAAATACCTTCCAAAACTTTTTATTCCGGAAAATTGTAAAAAAAGTGCTGGCATGTTACTGTGTATTAAGTGTAAAAATTATTTTTATTTTTTAAGTGTGATAATGTAAAATGTTTTAAAAAATAAAACAAATAAAAAAAGGTAAATAACTACAAAATTCTGTTATTTTATTGAAATTTTAATACAAATACCTCATAAGATATGAAAGTCCATAATTCAGAATAGAAACATTGATTGAAATGGCTTTGGCCGTGTTTGGTAACCAGATCTGAACAACTTATCTTTCCCCCATCTGCTTCCTTTTCCAAGTCCCTTCACAAACCTCACAACATACTCCAAATGGGGATGCCATAGACCCACAGGATTTGACACGACAGTATTCACATTTAAAAAATATGTATATTTTATATACAATATTAATCAACAAACATACTAAAATCGGTTGTCTGTGCTGTGCATTAGTCCTGTATGAAATCTGGTTCAATGAACTTAAATTTTGAATTTGAGTGTCATTTTCAAAATTGGAATATAGTGTGTAAATAATTCAGGCAAGCGATAAAGTAGGCAATTTGGGAGGCGGGAATTGGTACCGCCGCCCCGGGAACCTTAATTGGATAACCAACACCTGTGCCACAGGTCACCCCAAGTGGTTCGCTACGTTTGGTGATTTAGCAGGGGTGCCCGGGTTCATGGGGTGAGGTTTGTCTAGGTCTTGGAGGCGGATGACTAGGACACACTGAACCCCAGATTCCTACCCACCCCTTTTCCTTCCCAGAACTCTCCTCTCCTTCCTTTCCTTAAAAAACCCTCCACACAGCATCCCCAAAGATGACATAGGCCCTGAGGGAAATTATTTTCCTCAGGGCCTCCTGTGTGGAGCTTATGTAAAAAAAAAAAAACTTACCTTTAATGTAATATTTTAACAGAAAATTATTTTATAATATAATATTTTTACAATTGGAACTGATCCGTCAAGAATTCGGTGATCTGCGCCAGTATCCAAATAAAAGAATGTCCACATTTTCCGTACATACATTTATTTACTAAAATACAAAAATACAGATAAATTCAGTTGAAAGTTAACAAATAACATCGTTCATCAGATCTTTGCGCAATACGATAATTATTTTAATCAGATATTATCAGACTCGGTAAAGACAATCTATTGATAAACTGAAGCACTTCTGAGAAACAGCTTTTATATTAATTGGCCGAAGTGAAAACTCGACAACATTGAATAAATAAATCCTAAGATATCACAATAAAAAATTACTTCACCAAGCAAATATGTATTTATTTTAAATTCCTTATGTTTTTAGCTTCTTCTTCTTTGGTTTCACGGGAAGAGTGCTGCCCATTTTAAAGACGGTGCTGAAATAAAAAATAATTTTTTTAATGTACAAAATATATAATCACCATCATTATCAAACAGTATTAACCACAGGAGTGCTTTTTGCCACAATATGGCACCGGTGTGTTTGAGATTTTACACGCGATTTTGACCCTTATGTATAAAGAAAGTGTATGAAGAACACGGTCAGAATCGCTTGCTTTATTATCGCTCTTTACCATAGAGAAAACCACAATTTGCCAGGTCACTCCAAATAATTTATATTAATAATTTACCGGAGCGCGGGAATGTGCGCAGTTCTTGCACATGCGCGGGAAAAATTCCTTTAATTACGATTTTGACCTTTCTATTGTTCAAAATTTCTCAAGGACACTGTCAGCATCGCTGGACACGAAATGTCATTGGGTGTCATGGCTGCCGTTTTTTGCGAACGCTAATTGGTGGACAACCAACCCCAATTACCCCGGCAAACAAGGGGTTAAATACCTAGGATTGCTTTGCTGCCAATTTTGGCAAATGTTCCCTTATTTGTAAGTACAGTACTGTGCGAATTAATGTGAACACAAGTGTTGAATTAAAAAAAAATAATAAATATTGTTTATTGAAGAAAAAAATAGAGAAACAATTACAATTAATTTTTTTTTAATACGAAGTGTGTCCTGCCTTAACTTTTATAACTTCTAGTATCTTACGTGGCATAGAATCAACAATTTTTTAACAATTTTCTGATATTTGCGTATCTCTAAATTTCTGCCTCAATCAGCTTTGTTTTTGTTGTGCTTATCTTGCTTTAATTATAGCCCACCGATTTTCAATTCGATTAAGATCCGGAAAGTTACCTGGCTATTCAACGTATGTAATTTTTTTGTCTGTGAATATTAACAATCTTTGTGCGTTTTTAAAGAGAAATATCCATCTTTAAAAATAAGAAACAAAAAGCTTTAGTTAAGTTTACCTCTGCAAAAAAAACTGTAATTCTAAAAAATTACAAAAATTAACCCATCTGTAGCTTGGTATGTCTCGTAACTCACTGAATGATAGAACACGAATACCAAATGGCCGCTATTACAATATGCTACACACAACTGCAAGAACAAGTATAATGGTGCTAATTATCACGTGTTCACATTAATTCGCACAGTACTGTAATTAAGTAGAAGTTTACGATTTATAGTATTTTTTTTTTAAAATCCTACGAATAAGTGATAATCGACAAAAGATAGGGAAATCATAGGTTATATAGAACTATAATCAGTTTGTAAATCTACATATTAAAATTCTGAGGTTTGATTTTTTTAATGTGGGTGAAAAATATTCAAAATAATTACCAAAAACTCCAGAGCAATTGGAGAAAAAAGTTTAAAATTGCGCTGTAACTCCAGTGGTTAATAGACTGTACGGTTGAAATTCAAGAGTCCGGCTAAGAATGCGAATCTGACGCCGCGCCTTAAGCAATTATTGTAATTGGCAGTTGTGAATAATAGTACCACGTTGTTATATTTTACATTTGACGTCATTGCCTGTCGGTTACTTTATCCCGATGACTAACTGTCACTGGATCACAGTGGATTAGAGGAACAGGTTAATTTTGGCACCAGTTCCTGTCAGATTTATGAAATGGTCACCAACACTCACACTGGAGGAAAGAAGGGAGCAGAGGTGCATACGATAGGGGCAGGGAGGGAGTTTCAAATCGACATGCCCAAGTGTTAGTCAAATTGGCAATGGTGATTCTAATATTTTTCAAATGTTTTTGGATTTCACCCTTAGAAGTTCCAGCCATCATTTCAAATTATGGAGAGAGGAAAAATGAATTTATCTTTTAATTTTATTCAAATGGGAAAATTTCAAAATTGTGTAGAAGATTGGATTCAAGTTCAGACTTAGAAGAGTTGAATGGAGGGGAGGCAATTTTAGATAACGCTTGGTAGAAGAGGGGATACTTTTTTAGAGAGAGACAACCAAAAAATATGTGATCTAAAGTTCCCACTTCTAAACCACAAAATGTACAATGAAAAGTTCTGGGTTTGAGTCCAGTGGCAACCGTTATCTTTTTATTTTTCGGTGTCTTGTTCTCTTTCATATTTTCATGATATATTATATAGCTTTAAACTTACTGGCATGTTGTACAGATGGGGCTGAATTTGCAGAAAACTGTGAAGAAAAACAGTAAATTATCACATATGCAATATTTAATACATCTGCCTTAGTACAGGAATTTCCAAGTGAGACTGGCATCGAAATTAGATATAATCGTAATATTTTAGCTAATATAGTCTATATTTTTTTAAATAAGTAAGTGATATAATATACATGTGCGTAAAACATGAAATTATATAAGTTCACGACACGGGAAAAAAATAACAAGTTTCAAATTGCAGTTAGCAAAAACAAAAACATAAAAGCGCATAATTTTTTTTGTTTTTTGAAAGGCAAACCATTCCCGGGTTTCAAATAACCAGACAATATTTGAAAATCTCCTACTAACACCATATTAAGCGGAAAATGTTGCTTTTGATGTGATGGAGGACTTAGCCAGCTGAGGAATTGAACTCATGATGCCTTGGTGGGACCCAAAGATGATGCCAACAAATTTCCTGAATTCAGGTGCGGAATATTTCCAGCATAAAATGGGTGGACTAACCGCTAAGACAGACGGAGCAGACGAAGCCAATGGTGATGAGCTCCCGGTGACAGAAGCAGGCGGCTCGGTAGTCCACTCGGCCGGCCGGGGGCAGCACCAGCTTCTTTCTCACAGGACCCTCTGGCAGGAACACCCACTGGAACCAAACAACCAATACATTATTACATCGTCATTCTGAAACATGAACTGACAATAGTACTCAACTGCTGACCCTGTACAGAGCAGGTGTGCTCCACTGTTGCATCTCCTATCTTAACAAGCAATCTTTAGAGCACAGGCAACAGGTAGGAGTCCTGTCCTCATTCTACTTATATTTCAATGGAAGATGCTACGAGGAACTAGCGCTATTTATCACTTCATGCATGTTGACACTTTTTATGACATAAGAATGGGTAACTTTCACAATTCTTTCTCAACAAATTGCTCTGCTATTTGAATTCAATTTGGGAGATGGTTACTGGTTCTGCCGACCCGGGAACCATTCTTTGGAAAACCAACACCTCTACCATAGATCACCCCGTGTGGTTCACTACGTTTCATGACGTAACAGGGGTGCCCGGGTCCATGGGGTGAGGTTTGTACAGATCTGAGCGGCAGAAGCTTTTGCCCATCAGCTGCGTAGCCGGCCAAATCGGAAGACACCGGTTGAGGGAGATCCTTTCACCTCTCCAGCCGGACTCTTTCGACCCAAGGTCTAGCGACACAGTGGGAGGGATAGATTGAAATGTCTGCCACTCTAAAAGCTAATGTAAAAAATATCTACACATTAATGAAGTATTTTCTTTCATCATTAATTTGTCTGCCCGACAAAAATATAAATACATACATATTAGGTCCTTACATATGAAATTGGCGTTTTGCCGTACTGGCAACTTTGATCTCAAATATTTTCTCTTTGTTTGGGAATTCCAAATTCAAATTTATACAGCAATTTACTCATGTATTTGTGTTTCGAAAATTATAATTAATTTGTTTTTTCCTTAACTCGTTGTGGGCCGTTCGGACACCGGTGTCCGCGAGGTGGCGCGGCATTTTGAAATGCAATTTTGACCCTTATGTATAGAGAAAGTGTATGAAGAACAATGTCAGAAACGCTTGCTCTATTATCGTACTTTACCATAGAGAAACCCGCAATGCGACAAGTCACTTCGAATAATTTATATTAAATTTTCCGTAGTCCGGGATGTAAAAAGATTCTGCGCATGCGCGAAAAAAAAATATCTCCTTTCTACTATTTTGACCCTTCTATGTACAAAATCGGTAAAGGAAGTGTCAGAATCACTGCCGCCAACATTCCCTATGGTATGGGTAAAGATTTCATTCATTTAGTAGCCACACAATATTTAAAAATAATTTTTGTCTGTGGGCATCTCCAACTGTCATTTTGGCGGCCGCGTCACATTGCCGATGCGTGACATGCGTGTACCTCGAATAAAACATCATAAAACCTATCAATTTACGTAATTACGCAAGTAATGTTATTTTGGTAAATAGTTTATTGTTCTAGGAATGTGTTTCAGTCAATAAAATATACGATAGGTTAAATTTAATCCACAAAACATTCAATTGAAGATCGTGAAATTTCCGTGTTTTTCTGGAAAAAGCCAGGACCTCAACAGGTTAATTGTTTTTTTTCTTTGCATTACTTAGTTTACAAAATGGAAAACTTGAAATATCACGTTATTTACGAGTACGAGTTCCACCGTGGCACCAGTGCTGCAGAAACAGCTCGAAGGATTGATGATGTGTATGGCGACGGTGCTGCAAAAGAAAACGCAGTGCGTTTTTGGTTCCATGTTTTCATTCTGGAAATTTCGACCTGCAGAACAAGCCCCATGGACGGCCGGAGACCAAAGTTGATAATGAAGAATTGAAGGCTATTGTGGAAGCGGATCCATCGCAAACCACATCCGAGTTAGCTGCAGGCTGCGGTGTTAGTGATAAAACTGTTTTAATCCACTTGAAGCAAATTGGGAAGGTGAAAAAGCTTGAAAGGTGGGTACCTCACGAATTGAGTGAAGCAACTCAACAAGCGCGCATTAGAACGCTAGACCACACACTGCACAGCAGACGGCTACCAAATTAGAGGAGCTTCAATTGGAATGTCTAAGACATCCACCGTACTCTCCGGACCTTGCCCCAACAAATTACCATTTTTTTCGAAATTTGGATAACTTCTTGCAAGGGAAAACATTCAACTCCGATGGGGCAGTCCAAACCGCCTTCAAAGATTTTATTGATTCCCGTCCGAATGGTTTTTTTAGTAAAGGGATCGATGAACCACCTATGAGATGGCAAAAGTGCATAGATAGCAATGGTACACACTTTGATTAAATAAATATATTATATTTAAAAAAAATTGACTTTATGTTCCTCCCATAAAAAACGCCAATTTCATATGTAAGGACCTAATATAAAACACAACTGAATGAATGATCGAGTGAATGAATGAAAGAATTTTAATGGATGTAAGAATGAATGAATGAATGAATGATTGAATGAATGAATGAAAGAATGAATGAATTAATGAATGTATGAACTTACAAGAAGATACTGCAATAGTCCTTCCAAAGCAGGAACCTTGAGATACAAGCCACCAGTTATATCACATCCCTGCTGCAGGAGACTCAGGTGTTTGTCCAAGGAACATACATCGATCAGGACTTGTTGCTTCTGTAAACAAAACAAAAATAAACATTACAGTAATACGGGGGCGACTTTTAAACCGAGGGGTGACTTTGATCATCGCAAATATCTGCAATAAATAATTTTGGTGTCAATGAAGTTTTGAAAATACATTAACCTGTCTAATAACCTATTTTGCATAGTAGGTGTGACATTGCAAACTGTCAAATAATTAAAATTTTGATATTATTCACGATGTTTACTAAAAGCGTCATAAATCACGTTTTGGGAAACGTAGCCTAATTCTAAAAACTGTTTTGGAAAGATTATAAAATGCACTATCACATTATATTATTATAAATAAATATTTGCCCTTCTAAATAAAATGAACTAGTGATGCAAATAAATCAATTTTTGCAAAAACTCGCGCGTGTACGTCAAAACACGCTCTAATGTCTCGACGGCTATTGTTATATTTTCGTCTTTTGATGCTCTAATGCCTTTACCGGTTAAGTGTTAAATTAATCAGTTTCTAGTTGTATTCGAAAAGTTTTTTTCATTTCAACTCGACACAGAAAAAACTTCCTTCAGGGCCTATGTCATTTTTGGGAATGCTGTGTTAACGGTCTTTTTAGGGAAAGATACGCACAGCACCCTTGAGGTGATTTTTCACAAAAACGGCGCTATACAAGTCTTCCAAGTATTACTATTTTTATTATTAAAGGAAGGAGAAAAGTTCTGGAAAAGAAAAAAGGTATGAAAGGTGTGTAGGAATCTGTGATCAACGTGTCCAGAAGTGACGGACATATGAATCAATTCCTCTCACTGCGGTGCAAGGCGATGGGTCGAGAGAATCTGGCTGGAGAGATCAAAAGATCTCCCTCAAGCAGTCTAATGATTCGGCTCACCACACAGGTGTTCTCGCGTGACATATGTTAGGCATGCATAATTTGGCATGTTTCCCGACTATGCACCGTTGCCGAAGGGATCAATGACTCTAGTTCCTCGGAGCATGCTCCATTGTTAACACCGGTAGAACCAGAATAGCATACCTACCTGATGCTTGCTCCAAAGATTGCGATCAGCTTGTTAAGATAGAGGAATCTATCAAACGGACCATCCGTTTCTGCACAGTTGCAAGGTTTTTTTCAGGAGTTTTGGGACACCAGACCAGGAATGACAGCCATATTTAACAAGGGGGCATACTTGCGATTTGTACAGGGTCAGCAGTTGTTTCAGAACAAAAAATATTACTTGTACATAATCTGTAAAAGAATTTACCTGAGCTGTGAAGAAAACGTTCATATAGTTAATGTACTGAGCTGCCGTATCGCTGCTTCCTGTTATAACCAGCACCCGACTGTTTATCTTCTGACCTGGTGGTGATTGGCGTTTCATCTAAAAATATAAGTTCAGATTAGAAATAATAGTATTTTTTTGTAAAAAGCAGTCACTTTGTAGTAAGGGTTGACCGAGATCTCGGTCTCGGTCTCGGCATTCTCGGCTACAAATTCTACCGAGAACTCTGTCTCGGTTCTCGGTGAAAAATCGCCGAGATTCTCGGCCATAACCGAGACCGTTGTAAGTAGGTACGGTATAGGATAATGGGATTCAAATCTACCGCACGCGTTCACATTTGTCACTTGGTGTCAGTGCGTGAGAGAGCTGTCGATTGTGATTGGTCGGCTGGCAGCGAGGCGGGTTTTACTTATAACCATAATGATAATATCTAGACGCCTTCCACGCCGAAACGCAAATTATTTGCAATTCCCTCGATAGAAAAAAAATCGCAAAGTATGCTCCAAAAATTATTTTAAAAACGTTTGCTTCAGTTATTTTACAAGTTATAATTGTGAAAAAAATTCACAATGTTTCTTTAAATGATGTCGTGTTTTATTAAATATTTTCGATTTTATCGCTTTAAATATTAGCGCACTCCTCTAAAATTCCTAATTACATATTTCTCCATCTTCTTCTTTTTGAGCGCGGATGCGGCGCCTTAAAACAAATTATTATTACATTCTTAAATATACTATATTATGCCAAAATAACGAATTTTCATTTTTTTTCTCAATTTATCTATTCTCGGTCTCGGCTCTCGGTCTCGGTCGAGATTTTAATTTATTCTCGGTCTCGGTCTCGGCCGAGAACGAAAAACATGTCTCGGTCGACCCTTACTTTGTAGTATGCATACATATAATCATAAAAAGTATTAGTGTTATTTATTATTTATGGGGTATTTATTTAATTTTAATTTTATTTATTTGCAAAAATAGTGTAAAAAACAATTCATTGCAAATGCGGTAAAAAAATAACATAATAAATACATTTACATTTAACCTTTAAAGTGCCGACGTGTGGTCAGACAGACACTTCGAGCATTCAAAAAGTCTGGTTACCTATGTTAGCGTAGTAGTATTACCCTGCATTTCTCTCTACCCCTCGAGTAGTCATCCAACAGCGAACAGCGTTCGTGGAGAATGGCAGTGTTTTGTTCGTGGAGAATGGCAGATTTCGTTAAGTTTTGGCTGTTATAAGATCGCGAGTGGTCTGTCAGATCACTCGTCGATATCAATGTAATTTTTTTTGGATATGACTTTTTTCAGATTATACGGGTTTCCTCTTTCATTTTTATTTATTTATTTTGAAAACATTACATGTTATAATGATCTTTGGCTGTCCAACTAGGCAATTTGCCCGTTTTAAAACACTCAAAATGAACAGATTTTTTACATGTAATTAGTGTGTTGACTATAATCTTATACTTAAATATAACACTTGATAAATACTATTAAGGTTTTGAAGGTAAATTCAAGATACAATAAGTGTAAATTATATATTTAACAATAAAAAAAAAATTAAAATAAAAATATAGAGAAGAGAAAAAAAAGAACATTCCAAAAAAAAAAGTTTTTTAAAATTTTTATTTTTTATTAGCACGTATGCTTTTCAACCATTTCAAGAAATTTTAGTATTGATTTTGATGAATTAATCAACTCGAGATTCAAAAAATGGATAAGAAAAAATAATGATTAAAAAAGATAAAAAAAGTAGAGAAAAGAAAATGAAAAGAAAAAAATTTAAGCAGTTTTTGAACTTAAATTGTATAAAAATAATATGAAGGTAATACCAATATAATACCAGTATATATGAATGTCAACAAAAAAGAAAATTTAATGGCTGTTGTTTAACATATTTTCGCATTCAGCTCTCCCCAAGACCAGAAGCCAATCATTTACCAGATTACGCAGAATTTCCGTCCGAAACTTTCCGTCTCAACCAGTGGTCCGCGGACCACTGGTTGGGAAACCCTGGTCTAGTTGGTTAGTGAGAAATCTCTTAAAAAACGAAAATTGAATTAAGTACGCAGTTATATGTAGGCGTGTACCCTCTTCTGGTAAAATACTCAGATTACTCAAAAACACCACCAAATCAATTATAATGCAGAAAAATGTTTTTTTACATTAGGGAGCATACCCATACTACATGACCAACTCTTTGCAATTTTTAAACCCCCCCCCCCTGAACAGGTAACGTAGTATGGGTACGTTCCCTTAGCTCCACACAGGAGGCCTTGAGGAAAATAATTCCCCTCAGGGCCTAAGTCTGCTTTGGGGAGGCTGTGTGGAGGGTCTTTTTAGGGAAGGAAGGAAGGAGAAGAAGTTCTGGGAAGGTAAAAGGTATGAGGGGTGGATAGGAATCTGAGGGTCAGCGTGTCCAGGAGTGACAGACGTATGAATCCATCCCTCCCAGTACGGTGTAAGGCGATGTTCCGAGAGAGTATGGCTGTTGAAGTCAAAAGGTCTCTCCCAACCATTCTCTCCAGATTCAGACTACCAGGCAGCTTGTGGGCAGACGCGTCCACCGCCAAGACCCGGAAAAACCTCACCCCATGAACTCGGGCACCCCTGCTAATTAAACAAAATGTTGATGTTTTCTGGGTCACTAGTAGTATATTTTAATATGTCATGATGTACCGACCCGTTATGCCTCCCAGTGTTATTTCATACCATATTTAGTATGTAGAACACAGACACTTGTAAATAAAATTTGATTTATGCTGAGCATTCAAATATTGTTTCCTCATTATCTCAAAACTTAATATGTATTTGTAGATGTCTGACTAATCAACTGGATAATCGAAATGTCAAAGGCGGTAAAAAAGGTTCAACAAATAACAATTAAAAAGAAAAAAATTATTATAATAATAGTTACCCTAGCAATGTAGCAGAGGCCCATTGCAATAGTTCCCGCTATGAGAGATTCCCCCGGAGACGTGTCTGATTTATCTTCATACATTTTAACCAGTTCTCCTAGTCTGAAAAGTTCAACAAAAGTTTTTATTAGGAAATCTGTAGTTCTTCAGTCCCGGGACACGAGGCATAAAATTGTGATTCCCGGTACTTGAGAATACAAAAAAGAATGTCTGATATGTGCTATCCAAGTACCTGTCCCTATCTAACTGTGTGTCCAATTTACCTATATAATGAAAATGTGAAACACAGGAACTGTTGATGCAACTATATACATTTCCTTTCCTCCACCTAACCTGCTATCCAAGTACCTGTCCATATCTGACAGTGTGTGACCAATTTACCTACGTGTGAGACATTTGAAACAATAAATTATAGTAAAATGAATCTATTAATGAAACCTGTGCAATGAACAACATATTGACCTCTCAGTGCAATTTAATATAGACTCTATTAACCCTAGATAACTAATCGCTCGTCGAGGCGACGACGCGCTACTCGGCGAAATTCGAAATCACCTACTTCCCCCCGCTCCCCGACCTTGTGTCTTTCATTACCTTCCTAATTTGAGTAAACAGTGCAGCACGTGACGCGATTGTGGCCACACGCATACTAGGATGTGCCCTATGACCATCTCGTCGTCCGCTGGACGAAAGTTTAGTTATAACAACAATTTTATTGTTAAGGTACGTACTTATGTATAAGGGTCATGATTGAGGCTATTCTTGGCGAATCTTCTGCAATAGAAGCTCCGGTTCTATCTACGTCAAACGAGCATAAAATTTGCTGCCTGTGTCCATCCAAGGCCCGGAGGATGACCAAACACCGTAGCACCAGATGTAGAAAAGCTATTTGTGGTCCACATAATGTTGACATGTGTGGTCACTGTGTAGACTGATATTTTGATAATAATTTATACTTAATTTGTTCATTATAAACCTTACTTTTGTGCCATGTAACAAGTTCCTATCTTAATTAAATATTTTTGATTTATTTCTAGTGTTTTATTGCGTAGTCCACTCGACGAAAGTGTAGTTACAATGAAAACAGTTTAGTTATTTAGGGTTAAGAAATCTGGGCAGTGATCTTGTCTTTGTCTGTTTCATATTTTCATGGATATTATCTTCTTCAATGATTAAATATTTTAATGAGGTTCATAAGCTTCAATAAGTTACTACTAATAAAACTTGTCTTACCTTTGTTTAACAGTTTTCTCTACAAGTGTAAACATTTCATATTGGCCATCTTGTTGTCGGACGTCCAGAGGCTTTCCTGGGCTTGGAAATAGATATTCGCTGCAACAAAACACAATTAAATAATACAGTGAAACCCTCTTAACTCGTAGAATGCCGTTCGTGCACCGGTGTGTTTGAGATTTTACACGCGATTTTGACCCTTATGTATAAAGAAAGTGTATGAAGAACACGGTCAGAATCGCTTGCTCTATTATCGCCCTTTACCATAGAGAAAACCGCAATGCGCCTGGTCACTCCAAATAATTTATATTAATAATTTACCGGAGCGCGGTAATATGCGCAGTTCTTGCGCATGCGCGGGAAAAATTCCTTTATCTACGATTTTGACCTTTCTATGTACAAAATTTCTCAAGGTCAGTGTCAGAATCGCTGGACACGAAATGTCATTGGGTGTCATGGATGCCGCTTTTTGCGAACGCTAATTGGTGGACAACCAACCCCAACTACCCCGGCAAACAACGGGTTAAGAAGTTTTCCAAGGGGCCAGAAAAACAAACTTCTTAAGCAGGAAAATCTTATATGCGGGAAAGATTGGGCCAATTTTGGGCTGAGGGACTGAAAAAACCAAACTTCTTAAGCTGCGAAACTTTTTAAGAGGGTTTCACTGTAGGCAATCTAAAGGATGGTAAGATTTGCAAATAAAGGTGATGATTTATTGAAAAAATAAGAAATATTTTAGAAAATAGAAATATCTACAAGAATTTATAAGAAAGAACACAAATTAATATAGAAGAAGATTGTAAAATTTGATTTAATAAACCTTATGCACCCTTAACCCTTTGTGGGCGCGCTATGAGCATTTTGCCGCCCTTTGCAAAAAAATGTTGATAATTCTTAAATCTACTGCGCGTAAACTTTGCGCTTTTTAGTAGCTGCTCCCACTCTCATTTGCAACCTGTGGCGAAAGACTGGACGCCGTCAGTGCACGGGGTGCCGCTTGAGAAGGAGGTTATTACCATCAAGTGTCGTCCGGCGGCAATTTGCTCACTGCGCGCCCACTCACGTAAGTAAAAATTGTGCTTTATTTTATTTAAGATTTAGCTAATCTTTATATTTTTAATAAAGATTAGCCCTATATATCCTCAACACTGGCCGCAAGATTACTATGGATAACTTTTTTACTTCAATACCTCTCGCTGATCAGTTGCTAGATCATAGAAAGACCATTGTTGGAACTTTACGTAAAAATAAAAAAAGAAATTCCACCTTGTTTTCTGAACACTATAGATCGGAAGAAACCATCTTCGATGTTTAGGTTTGGTGAGAAGAAAGTTTTGCTGTCTCATGTTCCAGACAAGAAGCAAAAAAAAGTATTACCATTATCAACTTTTCACGAGAATGATAGAATCGACGAAAACACCAGGCCTGCTGCAAAGCCTGAAATGATTACATTTTATAATGAAACCAAAGGTGGTGTTGATATCGTGGACCAAATGAAAGAAGAGTATTCTGTTGGTAGAATGACTCGCAGATGGCCAATGAGGCTGTTTTTTTCAATGATGAATATTCACAAAGCCAATATTGCTGATGCTATGCCGACAAGCCACTTGATGCTATGCCGACAGTACTTGCGGGAGATTGCGATGGTCCTGGTTAAGCCATATATGACCGCAAGGTCTTCTGTAGATACCTTAAATATTCCCCTGAGGAACCAAATTTCTCGCTTTGTTCCTATAGAACAAGCATCATCTTCAAAGAAGGAAGGCAAATGCAGTATATGTTCATCAAAGAAAAATAGGCGCACGAAAAAAGGGTGTTGCAGATGCTCAAAATTACTGTGCAATGAACATTGCACATACTTATGTGAAGACTGTTTCGCCAAAGCATATCCTGTAGGTTTGGAAAATATTTAATATTGTTATTTTTTTCCATTTTTGATAAATATTATAGAAGGATAATGTAGAATAACTAAAAAAAGTTAATTTAAATGTTAAATTTTGTAAAGTCGATTGTAAACCAAAATTCCTTCAACAGAGTTCAATAAATATGTTAATTTGTCATGCCTTATTAGTAGGGCTCGGATAAATATGTATTAAAAAATTCAAAATATGTACATATAATATGGACTAAAAAATGTAAAATATGGAAAAAATATGGAGTATAAAATAAGAATATCTTTCATATTAAACAATGTTTATTGTGAAAAATTACTATGCAATAACAGTTACATTAAAAAAATTATAAAAAGATGTTCAGGTAATTCAAATAAAAATAAAGTTTTATTCATCTTCCTCTAAATCTGTCTTATAAAATTGATTGCAGTACACAATCACATGCTTTTTTAAATTATCGAAATTAAAAATTTGTCGAATTTGTCGTCGGAGAAGCTGAATAAAACAAAAATTAAGGCGCGCTCGGCAAAATTGAGGGAGATACAGCCGTTTAAAGTATAAATAAAATTTCACTTCGTGAACCGATACTACGCCATTTTGTCATTGTTATGTTGGTATCTCAGACCTGATACAAACGAAGCTAGATATGATTGTAGCCGACTTCGTGGGATACATAATATAGGCGCGTAATTATGAAAAACAGAATTAATAATGGTAATTTTTGGAGATCGCTGGCAACGGTTAATATGCACAGTGGAAAATATTTCATTCTAAATTTCGATTACGTAAAATTAAAATTAGCTTTCGTCTTGTGAGATTGTACGCCACAATCACAAACCATGTTTCACAAACCATGTTACACAAACCTTGCGTAGCCGCTAAATTACTTAAAAAC
Organism: Limnephilus marmoratus; assembly: GCA_917880885.1. Taxonomy (NCBI): domain Eukaryota; kingdom Metazoa; phylum Arthropoda; class Insecta; order Trichoptera; family Limnephilidae; genus Limnephilus; species Limnephilus marmoratus. The sequence goes on from OU862926.1 coordinate 12,421,678, forward strand.
TGGGATGTTTTTCTTGCCTTGACGCCAGTAGGCGTTATAAAGGGGCACTTTCTTTTGAATCACAAACCATGTTTAGCGTAGTCTTAGGTTAGGTTACTTTAATTTGGAAGGTGAAAAACAGTTTAAAAAATCGTTGAAAAAAGCCCGCTAGACAAATTTCATAATTACGCGCCTCATCTATCCCACCACGAAGTCGGCTACAATTGTATCTAGGCTCTTGTTTTTATCAGGTCAGGGATACCAACATATTAGTGACAAAATGGCGGGCGAGTTGTCGTAGTAGTATGCTTTGCGGACTGACAGTATCGGTTCGCGAAGTGAAATTTTATTTATACTTTGAACGGCTGTATCTTCCTCAATTTTTCTGAGCGCGCCTTAATTTTTGTTTTATTCAGCTTTTCCACACTTTTCTCATCTAGAAAGTGCCTTTTTATTTAATTTCCAGACATTGGCAGGATATGCATTCCTCCCAATTTAGCTTTGTTATCATGAAAAGTGATTTATGTCGGGGGAGATGAAAAAATATGTAAAAAATATGCATTTCACATTTTAATTTTGTTAAAATTAATTCACTTAGCCATTTTTAAGTTTATCGTTTTGATTTAACATTTCATAGACAATCAATCAATGCTGCCAATCGTAGAAAAAATATTATTGCCATATAAAACAATATATTCACGCTGTGAAGAGAATGCATTATTGACAAGTTTGTACCTGTATTTATAACAGCAGAACATGGAAAGAAATGTATTAGAATAATTACACATACCCGCTAGACAAACCCTGATTTGCTAAACAAACCAATCAAAACCAGGGATGTATATCTAAATTATGATGATATGCAGCTTTTGTGGTTGGAACCTCAACCCAATAATTGGAAGTAGGTACTTTATTGTTTTTATTTTGACGAGAATTTATTTTATAAGATTGGTGCTTCCGACAAATGTCATAATATTATCAGTATTATCCGTACATCAAACTTCGATAACACGAACGTTCCGTATTATCCGTGAGGTGGACTAAATGCACTTTTACCGCATATTTTTCCATCTATCCCGACTGAAACTGATGTTTCTTTTGGTAATTAAGTTTAAAAGTAGTTTACTTTCCAAAATCTATGCCGATTAAAAGTGTAGTGGCATGCAGTGGCTTGTGGATTATTTATCAAATTGTATTTTAAAGTAATTAAGATGAATATAAAGGTTTTTTTTCCAAAAAATATTCTTATTAACGTGACCAGTGATTTCGAAAGTTTAGGCTAAATAATTAGTTCATAATAGGGGTGAAATGCAGATCCGGGCACAGTTTGGAAATTTAATAAAAAGGCACTTTCTAGATGAGAAAAGTGTGGAGAAGATGAATAAAAAATAAATTAAGGCGCGCTCGGCAAAATTGAGGGAGATACAACCGTTCAAAGTATTTAAAAATTCACTTCGCGAACTGATATTGACAGTTCGTTCGCCATGTTTTCATTGCTTATGTTGGATCCCAGACCTAATACAGAATTAATAGTACGCCAAAATCACAAACCATATTACACAAACCTAGCGTAGCCGCTAAACCACTTGAAAACTGGGATGTTTTTTTGCCGTGACGCGAGCAGGAGCTACGAAGGGGGCACTTTCTTTTCTATCACAAACCATGTTTAGCGTATTAGGTTATAAAAAAAATGGCGGGCGGACGCGGGAGAACTGTCAATATCAGTTTGTAAAGTGAAATTTTAAATACTTTGAACGGTTGTATCTCCCTCAATTTTGCCGAGCGCGCCTTAATTTTTGTTTTATTCTGCTTTTCCACACTTTTCTCATCTAGAAAGTGCCTTTTTATTCAATTTCCAAACTGTGCCCGGATCTGCATTCCTCCCCATAATAGTATTATCAATGTTTTGGTGATAATGACGTTTAAAAACATAACCTCAAAAACTAACAAAATATCAAATAAATTACTACCTTTTGTGTTGATGGCATCCTAAAACTGCAAGTTTATTTTGCGCTTTTTGCATCAAGTGCGAATTTGCGAATGCTATTACAGAATCCAAGCAGTGGACTAACAATCTCGGATTGTCCTGTATAAAGTTTTGGTATGGATTTGTATCTATGACGATAACCAGCAAACTCGACTCGGAACTCGCTGAAAATAGTAGCACAACAATCAATAATTGTTAATTAATATTTCATGATTAAGTGATACTTTAAATGCATATTTAACCTACCATCGTTCTTTTCAGCGCCAGACATTTCGAGCCAAACAAAAACACAATATTATGCCCAAATTTAATTTATTTATGCACTCAGCACTCAGCTGTCAAACCGTAGGAATTGCAAAATTTTTTTACCGATGGTAGAGCCATCTATTGCTCATTCTTTGCATTAAATTGTAACACAAAGAAAAAATTTGTCGAAGAAAACTTCTTCGGAAAGGTTTTCACTGAAAAGACAAAATAACTTTGTTTACATCAATGATAAAAATATTATTGTTATTAATTATTTACATCATGTTGTTTACCTACATCACTTTTATTTATACACAATCAACATGTTTCATGAACGATGTTCACATCATCAGGATCAAAATTTGATCTGTGTTAAATTTTTGGGATTTCCTCAGATTTCCTCCCATTGTGATCTATGTCTAATTTTTGGGATTTCCTCCCATATGTGATCTATGTTTAATTTTTAAGTTTAGTGTACATTTAATCCTGATGATGTGAACATCGTCCATGAAACAATATGTTGATTGTGTTTAAATAAAAGTGATGTAAACAAAGTTATTCGTCTTTTCATTACAAAAATATTGTTTGGATTATAACCACGCCACTATATTAAATTTTAATTTACAAGTACTAAACTATAAATAATAATATTGTATTATTTTTGGTACCTCAAAAATTGTTAATAAAATTAAAATATTATTATTTATATATCTGCAATAATATTGTAATTTTTTGTAGCTAGATCAATGACAATAAATTGCGGAATTACTGCCATCTACCTTTTTTTTAAATAACTTTTAAATAAGTACTGCAGATTTCTGTTTCAAATAGCTGTCAAAACAGACGATGATGACACACAGTCACTGAGCTACTTTGCAAACTGAACTTGTAGCAAACTTTCCCAAACGTCATTAAATTGTTTTAGTTTAGTGCGAGAAGTTGTCTAATTCGCTGAAAAAGTGTTGTATCCCGTGACATTATTAAATTCCGTGTTTATTTAGTTTAAAATGGCAAGCGAGGCTAAAAACAGTAATGGGATAAAACCAGTTTATGTGTATGACATTCCTTTCTTGGAGAGGAAACAATTATGCCGTATTTTGGATCTAGACGATAATTGGAAAGAACTGGCGGGTCTTCACATGGGTTTTTGCGTCTTCGATATACTGGTTAGTAACTACTTTCCTTTACATAAGTTGTTATTGGCGGGGGAAAACCGAATGACCATTTGAAATAGCCAATTTTGTATGAAATAATCTCAGATGAAGATGTTTCTGTAAAGGATATGTCTTATCAATAAATTTATATGTTCCCAAGTTATGTGCGGGCAAATTTGCTGCTTTAATTAGTGATAAAATCATATTATACAGAATAATAATAATTAAGTTGGGGTTTTTCCTCATCGGACGTTCGTTACCTACTCTTATTTGTTTTTATTTTTTATTAGGTGTTTTATTTCAGAACATTATCAAGAGAATCAGAATTATGTTGAAAAATTTTTTTCACATGAAGTTTTTATTATTTTTGGCACAGTTTCCTTTCTTTGCTTACCTACTTCTAAATATGCCAAAATTATGAAAGTAACACCTCGTTTGAACTTATTTAGCACAAAAAACAACCTTTTACTTTCGGGGACATGCACAAAATAGGTTCTCAGCATAGACATATTAATATATAGACCAGCCCTAAGTGATAAAAGCGTATTATTTCCCCCTCCCCTTACCGGTTCCATGGAACCGGCTGGGCTTACGAGAGCCTCGTTTAAATCTAAAAAATGTGACATCATCATTCTTGTCCGGACCAGCGTCGAGCTCACACCGTACATTTTATGAAATAACACGGCAAAAATGATAGCTTGTGCTATACATTATACCCTAAAATATGTCGATCATAACGAATGTGGGCTGTTCTCCAGTGAGCTCTTCGCTGGTTACTAAATTATGAAACATTTGTAAAAGTGTCATAACTAAATACGGCAACAAAATATTCGTCTGTGAAAAGTGGCGAACTTTACTTTGCCGCATTTGGACTTCGCAAATATGTTAATAAGGTGGCGAGCAATTCACGTTCCCATGTAAAAAGGTCTATTAATTCAAAAGCAGATCTTGCTTTAAGAACTAAATGGTGATATTATAATGTGAGATGCCTAAATACTGTCAGATTGATTTTTTAACGAATCACAGTCATCTTTCCCCTCTTCGCCCTCCATAGTTTGGTTTTACCCCTCATCTGTATCTTCTCGTCTATTAAATTTGGATGTCTATGGTTCTCAGTTAACCCCTCAGGCCTCAACCATGTTCTGTCAGTGGGTCAAAATATTTTTATTATAATTTTTTTTATTGCGCCTTGCAATAAAATTCAAATAAATTGAACATTTTTTAATATAACCGAAAGCTAAAAACTGTTTTTGACAGGCGATAAAATACGATTTGAAATTTTATAAATTGAAATAAATATACTTTTTAAATGGAAAAATTTTGCTTGCCAATATGAAAATGTTTTAATAAAATGGCTCACCTTACGTTTTTCTGACTAAAGTTACTCATAACTATGAGGCGGATAGTGGTGGCAAAACGTAAAATTCCAGAGCCGCTCATTATTAAAGGCAAAACAATTAAATTATCGTTATTTAACCGGTCAAATTTGTTTTAAACAGAGTGTAGCTTATGCACGTGGCTAGCGAATACCACGAGAGGTTTGGTGTGAACAAATTCTCAATTTTGTATTATTTTTTACGAAATACATTTTCAAACAGTGAATTCGTACAAACAACACTTTTGCACATACAAATATATTGGATTTTCAGTTTGGAGGTTGTGTGATATCAATTGTGTTATTTTAATGAAATATTATACCAAGTTTGTAGGAAATAAATAGAAAATTTAATAATAATGATATTCCAGTTTTGTCGCTGGCATTAGCATGCAGGTGCAGAGCGAACTACTGTGATATAGCAGACAAAATATTACGACATGCAAAAGGTTGAGTTTAAATGGAAAGGGATAAATTGATTTCAATAAAATAACATTACATCTTATACTTCTCTTTGTCCTTTTTGTGATAAAAATCACTTTACTTGACTTGCTAGCTGCGGTTCCCCTCAGCGGCGAGTCGGGCAAAATGAAATATGATACCTTTATTTGGAATATTATAAACATATGTATATAATATTATTTTCGTCTCTTTCTCTTCAATAGAAAATATAAGGAAAAGAAAAGAGATATATTATCGGCTTGTTTTCTAAGAAAACAATCTTTCCTAATCTACAGCAGGACGTGAAATGTTTTTAATACTTTGAATATTACGAAACAGTATTGACAATATAATTTTACTATTGTAATATTTCGACAGTATTTTTTAGAAATCCACTTGAAATAAGATGTGAACAGATTTGTTTTTATTTAGGTATAGTCAATGTGGGTATGGGTACCGCAGCTCCGGGAACCATTTATTGGAAAACAACTCTGCCATAGGTCACCCCAAGTGGTTACCTACGTTTGGTGACTTAGCAGAGGTGCTCGGGGTCATGGGATGAGGTTTGTCGGTGAGGTGTGAGGTGGTTGGTGTATTGGGCTACATGTCATGTCACGTATCGTATGGGTCAAATCCATGAGGTGGTGAGGCGTGAGGAGTTTGAATGAGATTTTTGTACAAGAACCAGGAGGTGGTGTTGGGGTGAGCCATTCATATAATAATACCGCACAAGAGTACCAACTGCTCCAATTTTTTTTTTTTAAAATATTTTTTATTGTAAATTATTGTTATGTGAATACCGCACAAGAGTCCCAATTGCTCAAAATTTTTTTTCTAAATATTTTTTATTGTAAATTATGTATTGTTAAGTAAATACCGCACGAGAGTACCAGCTGCTCCAAAAAAAAAAAAATTTTTAATTTATTGTAAATTACCGCACAAGCGTCCCAACTGCTCCAAAATGTTTTTAAAATTAAAAAAAAATATATATTTTTATTGTAAATTATTATTATGTGAATACCGCACAAGAGTTCCAACAGCTAAAAAAAAATTATTTTTTTAAAATTATTATTATGTGAATACCGCACAAGAGTCCCAACAGCTCCCAAGGGAGGGAGGTTGAGGGAGTGTTGAGATGAGGTGGAGGGGGTTGCTGAGGGGGGGGATCAGAGGGTGGGTGCAGGGGGGGGTGGATCAGAGGTGGTGGTGGGGGGAGGAGGCGGAAGGGGGGTGAGAGGGGGAGGGTGGGAGGGTAGGCTTTTTTCATATCCATTTTTCGTATTACAAAACTAACAAACACGGGAGGCGGGTATGGGTACCGCCGCCCCAGGAACCATTATTAGATAACCAACACATCTGCCATAGGTCACCCCAAGTGGTTCGCTACGTTTGGTGACTTAGCAGGGGTACCTGGGCTCATGGGGTGAAGTTTGTCCAGGCCGGATTCGGAGAGAGTGGTTGAGGGAGTCCTTTTGACTTATACGTCCACAGCTGATGACATAGGGTCTGAGGGGAATTTTCCTCAGGGCCCCCTGTGTAGAGCTGAAATTATCTAGCCAACCCCCCCCCCCACGTTCCCCCACACCCCCCCCCCCCCGTAAGCGAAAGTATTTTGTAACACCTCAACTACAAACTCATCCTGATGTCGTGTCCTACCCAACACTAAGTCTTTGGGGTTGCTGTGTGGAGGTTTTTTTTTTAAAGAGACCCATGGAAACAAAGGGGGAGGAGACAAAGAGGCCAGCGAATCATTCCATAGCCGAGCTGTTGAACTCAAGAACGAGTCGTAGGAACGAACCGTTCTCATGTGACTCGACTCGTTCTCATAACTCGTTCTCACTCGACAAATGTCGGGCGCGTAAATTTTAAAATTATTTTAATATATATGACATATTTGCGGCGCGTTTCAGAGTGGAAGAGACTCTCAGCGTCACCCTGGTGTGAGACAACCATTCAGACTTCAAGCATTGCTTGAAATGACTTTGGCCGTGTTTGGTGACCTGATCTGAATGGCCATGTAATTCCCAACCTTCCTCTTCCAACTTCCAGCCCCAGCAATTGGGATTCTGGTGCGGTATTCACATAAAAAATGTTTTTAAGTTTTTATTGTTGTACTTTCACTCCACACAGAAGGCCCCGAGGAAAATAATTTTTCTTCAGAGTCTATGTCATCTATGGAGATGTTGTGTGGATGGTTTTTTTTAGGGAGAAGAGGGGTCTTGAAGAGATCTATGTTGAATTAGGTAGGAAACACAGAAGCCAGCAATCATTCGACAGCTGAGCTCAAGAACTCGAGAACTTGAACAAGCCGTAGAAATGACCTATTCTCATGCGATATAAAAGTCAACCATGCACAAATGTTGGGTGCCCGATTGGTGTGTTTCCCAATTATGCAACGGTGCCGAAGGGATTACAGAGGCTAGTTCCTTCGAGCACCTTCCATTGAAATACCGGTAGAACACGGACAGCATTCCTAACTGATGCCGGTGCTCTAAAGATTGCGATCCAGTTGTAATCGGGGAAGCTATCAAACGGACCGCCCGTTTTTGCGCAGAGTCATGGTTTTTTTTTAATTATTTTGCGACTCCACACCAGAGGTGGCTACCAAATTAAACAGTTGGCCGCCCTTGTGTTTTATACAGAGTCAGCAGTTAAAGAATATCTCCAAAACAAACCGTTCCGAGAAAACTTTGCACGTCATGTATTACTATAAGTCAATAAACTTTTATTTCCGACAACGTACTCAACTTGCTAAAACTGTGAAGTAATTTAAAAACAACTATTTAATAGGTACCTACGCGTTTTTTGCGTGTTTAAAAATTAAGTTGTCTTCCCTAGAGTTCGGCTCTGTAAAAGCCACCACTTTGCCGCCTCCTACTCATAACCAAAGAAAAAAAACCCACAAACATATTATATTGTTAGACAAATGTTTTATAAGTACCTACTCATTATTGTCACCTCACTTTTTTGTTGTTTAATACAAAAATCTTACTAATATTATAAACACAAAAGTTTTTATGTGTGTTAGTTACTCTTTCACGTAAAAACTACTGAATCAATTTTAATGAAACTGTACAATAATGTAGCTGATACATCAGAATATCATATAGGCTATAATTTATAAAGCTAGCTAAGAAGGCGACGCGGGAGGGGAACGGGGACGCATGGGAAAGGTGATTCAGGGAGAAACAATGTATTTCTTTGAATATGGCATTGCAACGCATGCCGGGAACCAGCTAGTAATTAATTAAAAATTCCAAAGTTCCATAATTTTTTTCAGACGAAATTGCGATCCGAAACTTTGGTTTCGTAATGGTGAAAATTTTACTTCTTTTTAAACGACTTCAAAAAGGAGGAGGTTCTCAATTCGACTGTATTTTTTTTTTTTTTTATGTTTGTTACCTCAGAACTTTCGACTGGGTGAACTGATACTCATGGTTCTTTTTTATTTGAAAGCTGGTGCTTCCCGTGTGGTCCCATTTTAATTTGGTCCAGTTCCGACAATGGCATCCATGAAAAAACCATATAAGTCATCAAGTATCTGGGCGACAAATGGACGAATAACTCAATATCATGCCAACCGATTTCGATGATTCTTTTTTTATTGGAAAGGATGTACTTAAAGGGTAGTTTGATGAGAGTTTGGTTAGGTTCTGATTATGGAATCTACGACAAAGTAACGGAACTCTTCAATTCTTAGGAGCAAATTAACGATCCTCGGCCGAATCTCTTAATTTGACCCTAACGTCGTTATGGTCAAATTATGTCTGTCTCATATGAGCAGCCCGTTTAGAATGTCTACCCATATTCAGACAAATTAGTTAGTGTACTTCAGATTCACTAAAAATCAAAAAATAAACAAAAATTTTAACAAAACAAAACAACTTCAAAAAATGCACTAAAAAGTAAAAAAATAATTTCGTATTCTTCTACAACTTCATAATCAACTTACTTTTTCTACTCATCAATATGTAGGTACGATTGTTATTTTTGGAGTCGGAGTCAGCAAAGGTACTCGGCCCGGCGTGTTCACTTGACAACTCCCCTCGCGCTGCGGCCCCGCTCTCACCTCTCGCCTCATCAAGTCGCTCGTGCGATGCAAGCACATCTCACCTATAACTATGTATGCATGTAGTTACAAACCTACCTTGGCTGCCACCGACTCCAAAAATAACATTCGTACCTACATATTAATGAGTAGAAAAAGTAAGTTTATTATGAAATTGTAGAAGAATACGAAATTATTTTTTTACTTTTAGTGCATTTTTTGAAGTCGTTTTATTGTTTTGTTAAATTTTTTGTTTATGTCGTTTAATTTTAGATTTAAGCATGGTGTTTTCTGTTTCTATATAAATATATATATAATTTTTCTCACTATGATTATAATGGAGATACAGCGATTTCTAGACCTACAAAAGTTGTTCCGAAACCTGAAGAAATAGCCTGATGGGTTAAAGTTTTAGAGTAATTAAACATGCGTAATACAAATGTTGTTTTTAAAGAATACTTCGTTCCAACTTTTTTACTATAAAATATGACTAGGATTATAAAACTGGGTTAATGCAGTATTTTTCACATTCCCCAATGTAAAGAGTTGTCTTTTATGGTAATTAAGTTAAACCGAATTGTTATTTAAATAATTTATCCATATTCATTTTTTTTTTGAAAACAGTGAACTTCTCAATTTTTTCTTATTTATCCTAATTATATTTATATTAAAAGTCTTAATTTTTTTTCATAAACTCCGTTGAAGAGTAGCCACTGATCATTTTGTAAACTAAAAGTATTCTATTGAAATGTAATTATTTGCTTATGACTAAAGACCGAATATATGCAATATAAACTGCCCAATATATGCATGAAAATATGCAATAAAAATAGCTAAAATATGCACGAAAATCCATAAAAAGGGCCAAAATATGCAACATGAAATAATAAGTCATATTTTTAAATTTTATTTTTTTATTTTAGTAAGCTATTAGTTATAACAATCGTATTGTCGAAAATATCAATTACAAAATGTATTTAACAATCAAATTTACAGTTCACCTTTAAAAACGTATATGACTAAGTACTGATACGTTTTAAGATTTTTACGGTCAAAAGTATTTTCGTTATTTGTTTTTGGGGTGTTATGCCGTATTGCGCCACCTCCTTCTTGAGCCAACGTTTCGGACAGCGTTGCAGTGTGTAGATATCACATCTACCGGATCTGCCCTGATGATGGACACTGCAACGCTGTCCGAAACGTTGGCTCAAGAAGGAGGTAGCGCAACACGGCATAACACCCCAAAAACAAATAACGAAAATGAGTAAGTACTGTTCTAAATGTTCTCTAGACAAATTGTGTCCATGATCGCTTAATATATTTTTGTTAGCGGAAAAGGAGCATTCTACGTCTACTGATGTGAGTGGACAGAATTTTAATTTGAGTGCGATTTTTGAACTTATTGTGCCGGGCAAAATTTCACCTGCCCCGTTGATGGCATTGATGAAGCTATCAATTTGGCACAAAGTTCAAACCCTGGGTTATTGTTCAGTAAGTTTTAAAACTTTTCTTTGAGTTTACTCGGGAATAGCTTTGCAACGAGGAATTCATAAGGCGAATTTTCTTCATAACCTGAGTAGATTCATTCAACACAAATCCATGAGTTTCAAGCGTTTTCAGTAGCCGCGGAGTGATCAGTTCACTAGCCGTGCACTTAGCCATCTGACATTTATAGTGTCGATATGTGAACGATGAACTAGATCGAGCGTAAATATGCAAGATCTCAAATTTTTTGCTAAAATATGCAACTACCGCTGAAAAGGGTCTAAATATGCAAATGCATATGCAAATATGGATTTGCATATAATCCGGTCTTTACTTATGACATAATATTTACATTTGTGAGTGAAATGGCAATAAAACCCCAAAAAATCATGATGCTTATATAGCATCACGCTAAAAAAAAAACGAATGTAGTAAAACTACAAGACTGAAGTAAAACTACAAGACAAACCTCGCCCAATGAACCCAGGTATCCCTGCTAAGTTACCAAACGTAGCGAACATGACCTAGGGGTGACATATGACATTGGGGTGAAATATGACATTGGGTGGCCTATGACCTTGGGGTGACCTACGACCTTGGGGTGACCTACGACCTTGGGGTGACCTATGACCTTGGGGTGACCTACGACTTTGGGGTGACCTTCGACCTTGGGGTGACCATCCTTATCACTCCCCAAGTCAAGCGTTCGTAAAGACCCGTCGGTTCGCCTAGCAATCTTTCGATCGATCACCATTCACATCGATTACCGTTTGCATCGATTGCCGTTTGCAGAGCGTGGAAAGAAATGTATTACAATAATTACACATATCTGCTAGACAAACCCTGCTTTGCCAAACAAACCATTCAAAACCTGGGATGTATATCTAAATTATGATGACATGTAGCTTTGTTATTTAAATAATTTGCCACATTCATATTTTTTGTGAAAACAGCAACTTCTTACTTTATTCTTATTCATCCTAATTATATTTATATTAAAAGTCTTAATTTTGTTCATAAACTCAGTTGAAGAGTAGCCACTGATCATTTTGTAAACTAAAATCATTCAATTGATATGTAATTATTTGCTTATGACATAATATTTACACAAGTCAATGGTTGGTGAGTGAAATGGAAATAAAACCACAAAAAAATCATGATGCTTATACCTATAGCATCACGCTTAAAAAACTCTCACAAAAATGGCTAATTAATAACGGAACTCATCTGAAAACTTTTTAATAAAACCATACATTGATGTTTTGATCAGAAAAGAGAAAGTATGTAAACTTATTTTGCAATATAATTCGTCTGCCATTCTCTCCTCTCCTAGGAGCGTTGAACCCATGCCTATGTAATAAAATAATTATAGTGATTATCTTACTATTGTATTACTTGCTGGATATTCATAAACAAAAATAATTTTTTAAAGATTAATTCTTCCAAAGGTACAAGGTTTTTACTTTGAAATGATATAATTTATGAATTAAAGTCAAATTGCTTTGTTTATTACTAGTGAATACCCGGTATGCGTTGCAAAGCTACTTAACCTTTAACTGGTGACAAGCGGTCTCACAGGCCGCGCAGCGTCAGTGAAACGTCATTTCACCCCCTTCTCCGCGCTTGCTTTGTTCCAACGCCTGAAGCAGCTTCGATTTTAATTGCGTCCACGCCGTAGAGAAGGATACTCGCATCGCGCAGTCCCAAATCGGTAAGTTACATCGATGTAAAGTCCGGCAGCGGTCTCTCAGACCTTACGGCACCAGTTACGTAACTTTTTATGCATGCGTATTTTGGGTTCTGATTTGCCACCTGATCCACAAAACTCCAATGACGGGTCAAAAATACGAAAATCCTGTGCTAGTTGTCCTCTGAATATTAAATCGAAAATCGAATTACCTATGTAATTTTTGTAAAAAACATGTTTGCTTGCAATGTGCCAAACAATTATGCCCTGACTGCCAATAAAAATAACCAAAGTTTGACCATTGCCAGTCTTGTAAAATGATACATGATTAGGGCATTATTTTTTTTTGTTTATTGATAAGTATCTTAACTGTAAGGAAAATAAGTATTTTTGTTATAATATGTTGATATAATTTTTTTTGTTTGTGATTACTGATCTCATCTCTAGTTTTTTGATTTTAGTTACTACATACTTTGTAATGACAATTTCTTCATTAAAAATTACATTTAGAGTTTTTTTATTAGTTTTATTTTATCGTTTTATATGTCATTAAACTGTTGTAAGCTACGTTACCTAATTTCGGAAAAAATTCGGTTTAGGGGCGATAGTCCTAGATATTTTTTTTTTTTTTTATACTAATTATGGGCCGGAAAATCCGAATCTGAAAGAATTAGGCGTCGGCAAGCAATATTAACTGAATTACACGACTTTAAAATTTTCTATACACACACAGGAAAACAAGCCATTTTGAACGCATTCTGACACTACAAGTCATAGAAAAACACCTAAGATATTACACCACATAAAATTAAGTGTTGCCATTAAGCAATAATATCAATAACATAAAACTTTCCGACACGATACTTCCTCACATGATAATTCATCACATAACACATTAGTAACATGGTTTGTGATAGAAAAGAAAGTGCCCCCTTCGTAGCGCCTGTCACTGTCACGGCAAAAAAAAACCCAGTTTTCAAGTAGTTTAGCGGCTACGCTAGGTTTGTGTAACATGGTTTGTGATAGAAAAGAAAGTGCCCCCTTCGTAGCGCCTACTCGCGTCACGGCAAAAAAACATCCCAGTTTTCAAGTAGTTTAGCGGCTATGCTAGGTTTGTGTAACATGGTTTGTGATAGAAAAGAAAGTGCCCCCTTCGTAGCGCCTACTCGCGTCACGGCAAAAAAACATCCCAGTTTTCAAGTAGTTTAGCGGCTACGCTAGGTTTGTGTAACATGGTTTGTGCCCCTTTATACCGCCTGCTCGCGTCAAGGCAAGAAAACATCCCAGTTTTCAAGTAGTTTAGCGGCTACACTAGGTTTGTGTAACATGGTTTGTGCCCCTTTATATCGCCTGCTCGCGTCAAGGCAAGAAAACATCCCAGTTTTCAAGTAGTTTAGCGGCTACGCTAGGTTTATGTAACATGGTTTGTGATACAAAAGTGAGTAAAATTTATAAAAAATAATTACTTAAATTAGTTATTGATATTATTGCTTAACGGCAACACTTAATTTTATGTGGTGTAACATCTTTCTTGTTTTTCTATGACTTGTAGTGTCAGAATGCGTTCAAAATGGCTTGTTTTCCTGTGTGTGTATAGAAAATTTTAAAGTCGTGTAATTCAGTTAATATTGCTTGCTGACGCCTAATTATTTCAGATTCGGAGTTTCCGGCCCATAGTTAGTATAAAAATAACTAGTTTTATTATCTAGGAATGCCGCCCCTAAACCGAACTTTACCTCTAATTTCTATGCTGTAGACCGGATAAGGCATTCTCTCAGAAAAAAAAAACTGACTTGCCACTTATTGTAAATTTTGAATACAAATTTCATAATGCCAGAGCTCATCATTATATATACAAACCTTCACAGGCGTGCGCACTACAAATCACCAATGTTTCATCGCAATCGGATGAATGGCGTAGGAGTGCATGCAGGATAAACAAAGAAACATTAATTTTTATTTGGAAGAGAAGATATAGATACAAAATCTTCATGTTTCGAGAACAATGTTCTCTTTGTCAGGATGGGTCGTATACTAAAGTTAAATATTGTTTAACATTGGAGGAGGGGGGTGAGGGGCAAACCGAAATCCGCAAAAGAATTGATGCAGGAATGGATGTGGTGGTAAAGTTGCAGATAAACGCATAAACGATATAAATTACATTCCGTCTTAACCCCTCAGAAAATCGCCAATATGCACTTTTAATGTCTTTAACGAAATGACATTTTACGAAAACTTTGTATTATTACCGCTTCACAAATAAAGCTCTATAAATGAAACATTTCTGAACATAGCCAAATAGTAAAAACTGTTTTAGACAGGTTACAAAATAAGCTTTCGAATTATTATATTACAAATAAATATTAATATTTGTAAATATTAAAATTTAGAATGCAAACATTAAAAAAATGTGAAAATGACTCATGTGATGTTTTTATGTGAAAACGGTACTAAAATCACAGATTATGTAAACAACAATACTTATTCTATTGTATAAATGTATAATAAACACTTTTGTCACCTCACTTTTTTATCATTTCATATAAAAATATTTAATAAAAATTAACAACGTCGGGCGCCCGTAGGAAATTTTGCGGGATAAATTATGTGTCAGACTGCGCGTCTGACAGAATGTTCTTTTTATGTATTTCTATGGATAACTTGAATAGAGATGTGCAGCGTGATTCACTATCGAAAATTCACTTTTTATTTTACGGATGTAACTAAAACAATAACGGAGTTATAACGGTTTCTATGGAGACACACGAGCTGACGTGTAAACACGCTTATTGTACTTGACTGCTGTCGTATTTTTAACGCATATATCTGATACGTTGCGGAGGGGTTAACCCGCCAGGCTAATTTGTTCTCTTTTCAGAACACTCTTATAGAAATCATTGTGTCTCCCTTACTTTCATAGTAAGAAATATGATATAAACCGTGCTAGAAAGAGAAAATATCAAGCTTTATATTTAAATGTAAAAGTTAACCACAAAAGAAGTAAAATGTAGACCTTCATAAAACCAACATTTCGGATCAGAATTTGAAATAAACTTTGGGAATTATTAGTTTTTAAACAAAAAATTGTTGAAACAAGAAAGCAACATTTAGAAATTCCCTGCAACTTGGGGAATTCCCATAGACATCCAAATGGATAGACAAGAAGTTACAGATGAGGGGTAAAACCAAACTATGGAGGGCGAAGAGGGGAAAGATGACTGTGATTCGTTTAACAATCAATCTGACAGTATATAGGCATCTCGCATTACAATATCACCATTTAGTTCTTAAAAGCAAAATCTGCTTTGAATGAATATACCTTTTTACATGGGAGCGCGAATTGCTTGCCACGTTAATAACATATTTGCTAAGGCCAAATGCTCGCCCCAAAAAGACTCGCCCCAATACACATAGCAATATTTTGTTAAAAAACTTTTACAAATGTTTCATAATTTACTTACCCCTGTAACCAGCGACGAGCACACTGGAGAACCGCCCACATTCGCTATGTGCACATTGATATGTAGGTATATTGTATAGCACAAGCTACCGTTTTGGCGTGTTATTTCGTTAAATGTATGGATGTTAGCTTCTCACTGTTCACGGCAAGAATGATGACGTCACACATTTTAGATTCAAGCGAGGCTCTATCCCCTCCCCATGGAGCGAGCCGGTTCCAAGGAGGAGCTCCAGCCGGCGCCATGTGGAGGGGGAAATAATACGTTTTTATCACTTAGGGCAGGTCCAGATATATTCATATGTCCGTGGGAATTCCCCACAAATATTTGGTTTTCCCCTGGTATTTTCTTGCAATGCTTCCATTTTGGCCGAGAGCATGTTTATTCAATTGTTTGCTTTGAGCGCACTTATTCATGAGTATTCTTAAAAAAACCATGCTCATTTATGAGCATGTGTGTCAGTACCATTAAACGGAGAATCCTGAGACTTTTGAATCATGAAACACACCCACACGGCATTTCTTGTTTTTTTTTATTCTATGTTTTTATGTAACTGGTTACCTGTATGATATCATCCTATTGATTTAGGTTAATTGCGTAGATTCGGTCAGTTTTTTAACCACAAACATTATTGTTTTACCATTTAGCTGTAAATTCAATATTAATACTACCTCGTGGTTTGCATTTCTAACATTTTTTACATTCTGAAATGTATATCTTTCCTAGAATGGTTTATCACATGGGGAAGTTTTAAACACTGTTTTCCTGGATGCATTTGAGAAATCTTGTATCAGAAATGATAACCATTGGGATTGTACACACAAGACTGCCCACGTAATAAAATAACTTAAAAAAAAATTCTGTCAATTAGTCTGATAGATCATAACACAGCTCATCAAAAAACAATTTTTTTTTGTTTTCAAGTACAGATATATTCATGAAAGTACTGAATTGGCTCTGGTTTTTAGAATTTTGGCATATCTTATATCATCATTAAACATTATAAAGTAAAGCCGCTCCCGATGCCCGTACGCGTAGATCTTTTAAACTACGCTACGGATTTTCATGCGGTTTTCACCATTAGATAGAGTGATTCATGAGGAAGGTTTTTGGGCATATAATTAGGCAAGGTTTTGTGTAAATTGGTTAAAATATATAATATATGTGGCAGCGGCTGCGGGCTGGCAAGCGGGCGATCTGGATTTGATATGTATGCAAATTAATAGATGGCGTTGGTTATAAAGGTTGGGTAGATGGCGTTGTGTTTCGTTAGTCACAGCAACGTGTGGTTGGGTCTGCTAGTTAAAAATAATTAGCAGTGTAAGTTGGCTCTTCAGAACTCGAGTTATTAATAGGTGTTTAGTTTTTTGGTGAAATTCACTTTCTGCGACATCACGTGACCCCCCCTCAGGACCCCGCCTCATGTGGAGAGTCCTTAACTGTTCGTAAAGCCAATATTCTTAATGAGCCGTTGTTAAGTAGAGAAAAAATTATACTTCCGCCACTACATATCAAGTTAGGTATGATGATTCTCCACATGAGACATGCGGGAGGGGGTCACGTGATGTCGCAGAAAGTGAATTTCACCAAAAAAACTAAACATCTATTAATAACTCTAGTTCTGAAGAGCCTACTTGCACTGCTAAATATTTTAAACTAGCTGACCCAACCACACGTTGCTGTGACTAATGAAACACAACGCCATCTACTGAAAACGCAATTACCCAACCTTTATAACCAACACCATCTGTTAATTTGCATACATATCAAATCCAGATTGCCCGCTTGCCAGCCCGCTGCCTACCGCCCGCAGCCCGCTGCCGCTGCCACATATATTATATATTTCAACCAATTTACACAAAACCTTGAAAAATTATATGCCTAAAAACCTTCCTCATGAATCACTCTATCCTTGGCTCCCCGTACTTGCAAATATAACCCCGCCAAATATCAGGCGAGAGATTGCAACACTGAGGGAATACAAGAAGGCGCTGCAAAAAAGCGAAATACCCTCGCACGATGATGTCGTTTCTCACCCGGCATGCCGCTTAAAGTCTCGAAAACCCTTCTGGACGGAAGGAGAAAGACTCCTTCGAACACCTCTCACCCCAGAAGATAGGTGGAAGCTTGAGTGGCAATCAGCCAACGTCAAAAACGCCGATCTCGTGCAAGACCCCACTGAGAGACAGCCTGGGTTCTCATTGCCTCGCAAACTCTGGACTGCCATCAATAGAATAAGGTGCTCCCATAGCCGTTGTGCCCACATGATGCATAGATGGGGCCTTAAAGAGTCGGCGACGTGTGAATGCGGTGCGGTGCAGACCACCGAACATGTGGTCAACAAATGCCCGCTCCATTCATTCCCCGGCGGGATTTATGAGGTCCACAGGGCAACGCCTGAGGCCCTAGACTGGCTCGCAGACCTAGATGTCCCCCTCTGACCCCCCACCATACGAAAGAAGAAGAAGAAGACTCTATCTATTGGTGAAAACCGCATGAAAATCCGTTGCGTAGTTTAAAAGATCTAAGTCTACAAACAACGGGAGCGACTTTTCTTTATATTATGTAATGATGATATAAGATACGCCAAAATCATAAAAACTAGAGCCAATATTCCAAAATCATTCGTAGTTTCATAAATTGTAGGTATAAAATGATTCAGAACCACTTTCATATCAAGGCAACAAAAAATGTTGACCAGTGAATAGATGGATTTGCAGAGTATTTAAAATAAAATGTCTTGAGCAATAGAGGTTCCACTCTTTCCAAAAATCATATCTCCCAATAGTAATGCACTTTGCGCGGGAAGGGTAGTGCCAGTGGCGTAGCTAGCATGGGTGGCACCCGGGGCGGATGTCACCCCCCGGGGCGTGGTGTCACCCCATCCTATTAAAGTTGACTTGAGAAAAAATTCAAAATGCTAATTTCGACTTCATTAAATTGGGTGGCTAGAGAATTTCAGATTTCCCCACAAACATAGGCTATGTTTGCCTATAAAAAGACCTAGACACAAAATTCGGGGCACTCCACGGGGAACATATGAAAGAAAATAACAGACCATGTTCATGTATACAATACTTTGGTGATAATATCCTTCGTAAATTTTTTTCCACGGTCGAGTGTCACCCCCCTGTCGGGTGGCACCCAGGGCGCACCGCCCCCCCCTCGCTATGCCACTGGGTAGTGCTATCTTTTGTGCTGGTCCTACTTGAATGCCTGGAAAGGTATTGTTGTCAAATATTGTTCCCCAATATCTTTTTTAGGGTCCCAACTATATGTATATGCAGTGGCGGCTCGAGTACTTCTTTGATGGTGGGGATCGACATTTTTTACTTACTGTACCGTAATCTTACCACCCTTAGAATATAATATAAAATTTCTCAAAAAAAATTTTTGATGGTCTAATCATGCTAATCGGATATCTAAACACAAAATAATACGAAATTACTGTAGATATACACCAATTTACAATATAGTATAATAAAAATAATGATTTATCTTGCAAGATTATTATTAAACTTAATTTGAACGCGAGCGATTCCTGCCCGAAATGCAAACAAATGGTTCAATAGTTTGTTGTGGGGATTTATTGGATGATCCCCACGGTATATGAAATTCACATACTAGTGCACATGCGCGGTTATCGCGGATTGCATACGATCGCGGAAGTAACGCAACGAATTACCAAAACGCCTTTAGGGGAGAACTTGGATTGTCCCCCAAGTGCGCAGTAGATTCTGTGCACTGAGAAATGGACTCAGATAGTTTGTGCGCTGCCGCTATCATTCCGCACCCGCAGGTCAGTGTGGGCGGTAGCCGGGTCGCGGAATAATTTTTTGTATTTTATTTCTGCAAAAGTTAATTACTTTTATGTTTAAAGTATTCATTCATTTTGGTGAAGACAAAGCATCGACTGTTATTTCCTTTAGTAGGTTTCGGGTGTAACTGGTGGGAACTGTCACCTTTGTCCCCCTGTGAAGAACCGCCACTGTGTATATGTATGTAAAGAATATAAATACATATGTACATGTGATACAAGATGGGAAAATCTTCTTGTTTCATTGTCTTTTGTGTGGAATAATACTTTACCAAAAGGAAACATAGACTTCGGCATTGGAGACGCACAAATTGTTCTTTTTTTTGTAATGTACCAAAGTGAAAACTAATTTTTTTGTAATCTAATAAAATATGTACAGTCCCTGGCCAAATTAATAGACGCACTGTATTTTTTTTGTAATTTTATGTTTCTTAAGAGTTTTTATGCAATAATGGTTATTTAAACTACAATATTATTGATTTTTATTTAAAAGAATTGTTGTAGACTACATATTTGTATTTATTTTTAACATATGGCAACACTGTGTTGACAAAGTGATACATGAACAGTGCGCTCAGAAACATTTCTGGAGTTGTGATTTTATTACCTTTGTGATAGCAAACCTGTTTTCTAGGCAAATTTTTCTAGGGCTTAATTCCTCCCCTGACTCAATTTTCTTTTTTATGCGTCGTACACTAGCTTCAGAAACCACCAATCTTCGTGATATTTCTCGGTTTGTAAATGTTTTCACAATCACAAGGGCCTTCACTTCAGCTTTTTTACGTTGTGAAAGATCGCCTTTTCTACCCATAATGAAAATAGTCCAATTACTTTTTTAAAACACTGCATACAAAATAAACTAATAACTGAGTAGTATAATACTGTTAAACAAACAACCACAGTCCATAGAGCCACAGAAACACGTCCGTACCTGACTCGATTCCGATCGCGACCGATACAGGTTTGTACTTGTTTACGTTCATGTATCACTTTGTCAACACAGTGTTGCCATATGTTAAAAATAAATACAAATATGTAGTCTACAACAATTCTTTTAAATAAAAATCAATAATATTATTGTAGTTTAAATATACCATTATTGCATAAAAACTCTTAAGAAACATAAAATTACAAAAAAAATACAGTGCGTCTAATAATTTGGCCAGGGACTGTATATTTATAAAATGAAAATGAAGCTAATTACCCTGACATTGACTTTAACTTCTGTTTATGGAGTCTTATTAAAAAGTAGACTGTAATTTTGAACAATACTTTTATAGTTGGGGTGTGGTGTTTACTATAAAATATAATAAAAATATTAAAATGTACTTATTACTTTCAAAGACATATCGGTTTAAAAAAAATTCCATTTTCTCAAATGCGTTCCTTGGTTTCACTCGCTTGAAGTATGTTAATATGAAAATATATTATGAACTTCTTAGTGTGGTTTAAATTCAATGAATCCACCTACGGATTGCCGCTTGCCGCATATATTAGCATATTACAATTTTTTTTACAATGGTTAAATTTATAAAAAGCAAATTATGTATGTTAGTTGCCGAAATTTGAATACCTTTGTAACGGTTTGGATTTATACTGGCCAAATATTCACTCGATGAAGTAAGCACCCATTAATAATCACTCAATAACTAGGTTGCTACGTATCAATTCAAATTGAAATTTGAATTCTTAATTGAAATTTTTCTACGAGCAATTCGAATACAGATTTTCGTTTGTTGACCAAAACATAGGAACAAGAGAATTTTTCTTGAGCAGTTCCAAGCTAGCAGCTGGAGAATCCGGGAGTCTGTCTCAACGTAGGAAGGCACATACTTCGGTGAAATCGTAATTACCTGTGAGCTTATAACTTCTGTTAGTTTGAGTTTATTGATTTACCATTTAATATTTTGTTCTATTTGAAATGGCCCCTTTTAGTAATTTTAACATCTTGAGGATCATTTTTAAATCATAACAAGCTATCAATTCATTTATTAGATTTTAACTAATTAGTTTCTTCTTCTAAGGACTAAACACGACCCTGAAGTATTAAATATTATTTTGTTAAAGTCTCATGTTCTATTTTATTATTTAATAATATAATTTGATTGTTGCCTCAACTCTTTCATTTTTAACTATAAATATTCTGTTGTACTTATTCTTTTATGCAGTATTACCTTTTTATTTATTAAAACCATTACACCTTGTGCTTATTTGGGACAATTTTGAATTTTACTTTTTCTGTATGTTGTCAATGGTCTACTGGAAATGTATAGATACACAGGCATTAAAAAAAATATTTTTAATATGTTCAATTTTTAGAAAACAAATTA
Source organism: Limnephilus marmoratus (assembly GCA_917880885.1). Lineage (NCBI taxonomy): Eukaryota > Metazoa > Arthropoda > Insecta > Trichoptera > Limnephilidae > Limnephilus > Limnephilus marmoratus. The sequence continues at coordinate 12,443,685 of OU862926.1, forward strand.
CACCGGTAGGGGAATATCTAAAGTTTTTTTTCAATGGTTCAATGGTATTTCTAAGAAGGTTGCGTCAATGTTGAAATAAATTTGGTTGTTTAGCATTCACAGCACATCATTTTAGTGAGTTGTTTATAGTAAACACTTAGATTCGTTGCAGATATTGGTAAAATGCGTCATTAACTCCAACAACACCTGAATACCAAGGATTTTCATGATTTATTAATCTGAAAGTATGTTAGCTGTTGTACGCTGATGACGCGGTGCTGATTTCTAACAGTATGGAAGATCTAAAGTCTCTAGTGCCTAGGATGAATGAAGTATGTATGAAGGATGAGTTAATGATGAATGGTGTTTGAAAGAGAGACTCTGAAAACAGTTTGCAATATGGTTGTGAAAGATGAATACTTGGAGCAGGTGGATGAGATTGTGTATTTGGGAAGTATGTTTATGAGAGATGGAAAGGCTGATAAAGATATTGACTGAAGAGTAATTGCAGGTAAATCCATGGGGGATTGAATGTGGTTGGCGCTAACAAAAAATTGTCCAAATAGGCGAAGCTAGCAGTCCATGATGGAGTGCTGATAACAATCCTGATTTATGGCAGTGAGGCATGGAACCAGCGAGGAAGGATAAAATTAGAATAGTGCTGTAGAAATGAGATTCTTGCAGCAAATGTGTTGTAAAACCAAGTGTGAAATGTGGAAATCAGCAAATAATGCAATGTAATGAGTAAGATTAAGAAAGGGTCGCTTAGATGGGTTGGACATATAGAGCAGATGAACAAAGAAAGGAGTATAAGGAGAATATATGATGAGAATACGCCCAGGAAGACATGGCATAGCACAAATGAACCAAATTTTTTTTTTTTTTTTTTTTTTTTTTTTTTTTTTTTTTTTTTTTTTTTTTTTTTTTTTTTTTTTTTTTTTTTTTTTTTTTACATTAACACCACACAGGAGGCCCTGAGGAAAATAATTTCCCTCAGGGCCTATGTCATCTTTGTAGATGCTGTGTGGAGGGTCTCTTTGAGGAAAGGAAGGAGTGAACATGGGTCTTGAAGAGACCCATGTTGTAGGAGGGAGGAAACACAGAGGCCGGCAAATCGTTCCACAGCCGAGCCGTTGAACTCAAGAACGAGTCATAGAAACGACCCGTTCTCATGTGAGTAATGTCAACCGTGTACAAATGTTGGGCGCGTGTTTGGCGTGTTTCCCGACTATGCACCGGAGCCGAGGGGATCAATGATGCTAGTTCCTCGGAGCATCTTCCATTGTAATACCGGTAGAACAAGGACAGCATTCCCACCTGACGCCTATGCTCTAAAGATTGCAGTCCGTCTGTTAGGATGGGAGAATCTATCAAACGGACCGCCCGTTTCTGCACAGAGTCAAGGGTTTTTTTAGGTATTTTGGAGCTCCAGACCAGAGGTGGCTGCCAAATTCAACCGTGGGGCGCACTTGCGATTTGTACAGGGTTAGCAGTTGGGTACTATTAAAGTATCTGCGGGCCCTGTACAGTACGCCCAGTTTCTGAGAGGCTAACTTAACTCTGGTTTCGATGGAGCCCCCGTACCTGAGCTGGTCACTTAGAGTTACACCAAGCATATCAATGGAGGTCCTGTTCGGAAGGTTGCTTCCGTTGAAGGAGACTAGATTTTCATTTCGATCCCTTTTAGACGTTATCAAACATGATTGGGTCTTTGAAACATTAAATTCGACGAGGTTATTCTTACCCCAAGAGAAAATACTCTCGAGGTAACCGTCCATTCTTTGCTTCAAAGCCCTCCGAGCTATTGGAGTTTGTGTGCCCTTTGGGGGCTTGTCAAACAAAAAGCTATCATGGACTGTACTGTCATCCGCGTAACAATGAATCGGTGCACATGACAAGAGGTCATTGATGTGCAACAGAAACAAAGTCGGTGACAGAACCGATCCCTGTGGGACGCCAGCATTTATCGAATGCGAAGAAGAGGTGAAACCGTCAGCAACCACCTGAATCGACCTCTCCCTCAAAAAGTCGGCAATCCACTTACACAAGGATGCGGGAAGTCCGTAAGAAAGCAGTTTGTTGACAAGCCCTTGGTGCCAAACCCGGTCAAAGGCCTTGGAAATATCCAGTGCAACCGTTTGGGTCTCACCAAAACGTTCCAGGCACTGCCCCCAAACATGCGTCACATACGCGAGAAGATCACCGCACGAGCGGTTCCGCCGGAATCCGTATTGACGGTCGTTAATAATTTTGTTCTTCTCGAGGTATGTGAGCAGTTTGTCGTTGATCACACGTTCCATTACCTTAGACAGAACTGATGTGATCGCTATGGGGCGGTAGTTGGCTGGGTTGGAGCGGTCACCCTTCTTTGGAATAGGGTGAATGATCGCTTTTTTCCAACCAGAGGGCACAGAACCAGACTTCAGGGACATTTTGAAAAGCTTCGTCAAAATTGGAGCTATTTCTGCAGCGCACCTCTGCAATACCAGGGCAGGTATTCCGTCAGGCCCACTAGCTTTATTAATATCAAGCCCTCGTAAGACTTGGAGTACATCCCGATGCCGGATCCTCAGCTTTTTCATATGAAAACCGCAGTGAGGAACCGACGGCGGGGTAGCACCTTGATCATCGAGGGTCGAGTTTTCCGCGAACATTTTGCCTAATAAGTTAGCCTTTTCGGCGGCGGTATTTGCTAGAGAGCCGTCAGGTCTGGTAAGAGGTGGCAGACTGGATTTGCAGAAATTGCGACCTATTGAGCCCGCAAGCGACCAGAACGCTCTGCTGCCGTGCGGGCAGGCAGCCAGCTTTCTACTGATCTGCAGGTCGTGCTCGAATTTAGACCTATTAATGATCCTCTTGCTTTCCTTTGCCATTTTGTTATATTCTGTTCTGTTTTCGGACGTTCGAGATGTGTTGTAGGCTCGGTAAGCCGCGTTTTTTCGTCGCACTGCTTCAGAGCATTGTCGACTGAACCACGGCTTTGAGCCCACACCAGTTTCTTTAACAGTGGATTGGATGAAGCCATCCATCGCGGATGTGATGACTTCACCAATTTCCTGGGCACATCTTGAGGGATCCGAGGTCCGAAAACAGACAGCTGACCACGGGAAAGCATTAAAATGTGCCCGCAGACCAAACCAATCTGCTGATCTATAGTGCCACACTTTTCTCTTCAGCCGCTCGTTTGGCGGTCTGAAGGTTACGGGGATTGACGTCGTCACCAGGCAGTGGTCGGACGATCCTAAAGGCGCTGTGACGTCAATCTTGTAGCCATGTGGCACAGTGGTTAAAAACAAATCTAACAGATTGGAGCGGTGAGTCTGGACATCAGGAACCCTTGTCGGCCCCTGAACCATTTGCTCCAGTCCATGGCAGAGGGCAAAGGATTCCGCCTCTCGTCCAGCCGAGTCCGTTGGTCCTGAGAACTTTAACCAAGGTTCGTTATGAACATTGAAGTCCCCCAGGACCAGAAACATGACATTTTTTACATGAGCTCCACACAGGAGGCCCTGAGGAAAATAAATTTCCTCAGGGCCTATGTCATCTTTGGGGATGCTGTGTGGAGGGTTTTTTAAGGAAATGAAGGAGAGGAGAGTTCTGGGAAGGAAAAGGGTTTAAGGGGTGGGTAGGAATCTGGGGTTCAGTGTGTCCTGGTCATCCGCCTCCAAGACCTAGACAAACCTCACCCCATGAACCCGGGCACCCCTGCTAAATCACCAAACGTAGCGAACCACTTGGGGTGATCTATGGCAGAGGTGTTGGTTATCCAATAAAGGTTCCCGGGGCGGCGGTACCCATTCCCGCCTCCCAAATTAGTCAAGAATCAGAATAAAAGAAGAGTACGTATGAGACAATATATGAACATTACTGAAGCAAGGATTGTGGGCCAAGACTGAGTTGTTTGGCAGTCTGTCTTCTCTGCCTACCCCTGTGGAAATGGTGTGGTGGTTAGTTAGTTAGTTATTTATCCTAAATCATTCCTGTAATAAATCTATGCACTAATTATATATTATATTTTTGCCGGCCCCACTAAAAACTCTCAATAAGGAACTCCACAGAAAAATATTGTCTCAAAAATATACATATCTCCATACCGATTATAGATCAACACATGCCGATTCTGAATATATATAAGTTTTATTATAATTTGTACTTGGAATTAATAAATTGTTTTTTAAAAATGAATCAAACACTATCACATCAAAATACCCTGTTTGGTTATAATGGATTTGGTTACAAGGATCCAATAATCCCCATTATTGGATCCGTGGCTTCTGGCATAATGATAAACAAACACACAAGATTTATTCTCATTTTGTATTAAAAATTTAATGTGTACATATTACATAAGATTTTTTTTTCTTTTGCAGGAGATAGAAAATGAGGTACATCGTTCCCGAGCATCTCCGTCTGACATCCTTCTGGAGCGTTGGGGCGTGCAGAACCACACCATTCTGGAGTTGTTTGTTCTGCTGGACCGCAGCAAGAACCGCTCTGCGCTCAACTGCCTCCGGGGGTTGGTGGATCCCAAGTTCCACAGGCTGATCGATGGTAATTAGAAACCTTTGAGAAAAGTTATTTTGTTCGCATGTATATATATTTATTACATATTCAGTGACCAGGCAACTCAACCTTTAATATGCAACTTTTTGCAACTCCTTTGAAAAGTGATGAAAAAAATTGGTTTACTAGGTTACGGTGGGTTAGGTTACGGCCATAGACATATGAATATTAGTAGACCTGCCCTAAGTGATAAAAGTGTATTATTTCCGCCTCCCCATGCCGGTTCCTTGGAACCGGCTGGGATTGAGTATGGCTTCGTGTGAATCTAAAAAATGTGACATCATCATTCTTCTGCGAGCCAGCTTCGAGCGCTCATCGGTGCATTTTACGAAATCACACCCCAAAAAACATGGTTTGTGTTTTGAAAACGTATCACTCGAGATACATGGCGTGTGCTCGTCGATATTTGCGGGGTAAGTAAATTATGAAACATTTGTAAAAGTTTCCTAACTAAATACGGCAACAAAATATTGGAGACCGAAAATAAACGAACTTTACTTTGCTGTATTTAGACTTCGCAAATTTGTTCAATACGCGGCGAGCAATTCGCGCTCCCATGTAAAAAGGTCTATTCATTAAAAAGCAGAGTTTACTTTTAAGAACTAAATGGTGATATTATAATGCGAGATGCCTATATACTGTCATATTGAGTTATCGACGAATCACATATCTCCAAAGTCATCTTCCCGCTCTGCGCCCCACTGTAGTTGGTTTCCCCCCTCACCTTTATGTTCTGGTGTACTAATATTCATATGTCTATGGTTATGGCCAATTTTTTTTTGTTTTTCATCACTTTTTTTTTTTACATCAGCTTCTCACAGGAGGCTTTAAGGAAAAACATCCCTCAGGGCCTAAGTCATCTTTGGAGATGCTGTGTCAGGTCTTTTTAGGGATAGAGAGGTGAGAAACTTATGGAAAGGAAAAAGTATGAAGGGCGGGTAGGAATCTAGGGGTCAAGAATGTCCAGCTGAAGAGGTCTCTCTCAACCAGTCTCTCGATCCTAGACAAACCTCACCCCGTCAACCAGGGCACCCCTGCTAAGACACCAAACGTAGCGAACCAATTATTGTGACCTTTGCAAGTGCAGAAAGGACATGATTTAGTAGTGAAATTGAACTTTTCATCAGTTTATTCTTGCAAATGGACTGATTGGCCTAAGTTTTGCTATGCCATGTTGGAAACCGCTGGGGAGGGCATTTGCAGGTGATTTTGGCCAAATAACAGCTATACAAAATGTATGCACTAAGTTTGGTTGGGAACTTCTTCTTCTTTGTGTGCTCTATCAGGTCCCCCCGGTGTTGGCGATCACACTGGAAAATGTCTCTCTGTCTTGCGCCACCCAGAATAGCTCCTCCACACTTCCGATGCCGGTCCACTCTCGTACATTTTGCAGCCAAGTCATTTGTCTATTACCAGGCCCTCGGCGACCCTCTATCTTGCCTTTCAATATTAAATGGAGCAAATACTTCTCCCCTCGAAGTATATGACCCAGATATGAAATTTTCCAGATTTTTATTAATTTAAGCAGTTCTCTATCTGCTCTAACCCGCCTGAGAATTTCTGTGTTGATGATCATGTCGGTCCATGGGACCTTGAGCATTCTCCGGTGAAGCCACATTTCAAAAGCCTCTAACCTGTTCATGGTATTTACTTTTAGGTTTTCTTGGTTGGGAACAACCAAAGATATTGAAATACAAGTAGATGTGCTATCTGCTGTTTTTACTATGTAGGTCTGCGCTTCCAGGTGTCGCCGATATTGTTTACCAATTAACAAATAAACTAAAAGAACAAATAATTAACGAATAAACCAAACGAACATTAAACTAAATGAACGAATTCTTTACTTATACAAAATATATTGTTAACCAATATTAAAGCACATTTTCAAAAAATCAACAAAATGAACAAATTCTTTTTGTATGAAAACTACGCTAATTAGCGCGTAGTCCGGCGACAGTTGCGCGGACACCATAGCATATCTCCTCTGTATTTGAATATCTTTGGGAACAACAGTTGTTAATGGTGTGATTATTATTATTTTGTTGTAGGCAATGGAAATAGTACCAGCGGCAATATATCGCAGAGTTGTATTGTGTCTTCCGATGACAACAGCAAAGCAGTCCCTATATACATCAAAAACATTGAACAAGTATGTATTCTGCCATTTGTATGTGTATTTATGTAAAAGTATTCATATTTACATAAAATAACAATAGAGCATGTTACATATATCTAATCTTCTGATCCATTTGAATAGAACAAAGGTGTTCCCCAAGGAAGCTCTCTCTTACCACTGTTATTTATTATACACTGGCAGACCCGGCCACATGTTAACGAAACACAACGTCATTACCCAAGCTTTATAAAATAGACACCACCCGCTTGCCTGCTGCCCGCTGCTTGAATTGAATATTTGAATTTCTCGGCTTTTCTCTACTATAATAAGCATGCATTATACATATAAACCTTCCTCTTAAATCACTCTATCTATTGGTGAAAACCGCATGAAAATCCGTTGCGTGGTTTAAAAGATCAATGCGCACATACATTTTGAGCGACTTCATTTTATACTATGTAATGATTGTGTCCAGAAAATATGGTACAAGCGGAAAACTGGTGAATCTACTTTGATTGTTTTCGTTTTCAAGTAAATCGAATCCAAAGTTAGTGATGTAGATTCACCGGTTTCCCTCTTCTTATACGGCTAGTTTCCAGACACATTGAGCGTCCAGTTGATTAGTCAGACATTTCCAAATCTAAGTTTTGGGATAACGAGGAAAGTAATATTCGAATGACCACCCTAAATCAAATATTATTTACACGTGTCTGCGTTTTACATAATAAATATGCTACAAAATAACACCGGGAGGCATAACAATTCGGTACATTAGTATGACATTTTGGGATATCCTGTTTGTGACTCAGACAACGTCGACATTTTGTTTAATTCACTACAAGTTTTTGGGCATTATAATTGATTTGGTGGTGTTTATAATTTACTAGTTGGTACCCGGCATGCATTGCAATGCCATTCAAAAAAATAAATTGATTCTCCCTGCATGTCCTTTCCCATGCGTCCCTGTTCCCTTCCACCTTCCCCGCCTTCTCCCTCCCTCGTCTCTTCCCTCTCTGCGAACCCCATTTCCCCCCTGTCTTTCCTCCCTGCCGCTAAAATATATGAAATACACACATTTTAATTTATACAAATTTCATAATGCCAGAGCTTGTCATTATGTACAGCCTATCTTACTCGCTGATAATGTAGCTTTCTATTGGTTAAAAAAAAAATTAAAATCGGTTTACTGGCTTAGGCATGAAAGTGTAACAAACAAACACACCCACTTTCGCATTTATAATATTAGTATGGATGGATAAGAAATCTGAGTATTTTACCAGATAGAGGGTACACATTTACATACAACTGATGTCTGATTAATCGACTGGACGGTCAATATGTCAGGTATAAATACAACCCTGGTAAAGGTGAAGGTCGAACCGAAACCGGTTAGTTTTATAATGTATTCAAATAAAGTGGTGTTAAAAAAAAAAAAGTTTTATTCAGATTATGATTATGTCTCACCACAAAGCGATTAACCAAAGAGAACCCCGTACATTTTACGTTGTCTTTACGTGTTTAGAGGTATAATGGTAGTGGTGCTGATTTTAACAAAATCAAATTTTACATATTCTTATTATTATCGTAATTTACAAGTACAAGTTATATTGATTTAGTAATATAGATGTTGAACATTAATTATGAGATGTAATATTTTTGGTATGCCTCGTTATTCTCCTGTGCCCATTCTTGTGGAAAACGTTCTTTTTTTTTTAAATAATTTTCGGCTATTTAATTATCGTTTTTTCGCACCCATAAAATTATGTCCCGTCTTTCCGGTTTATAAAAAATGGTCTGATTTTTCGGATTGAAATTTTTCAAAAAATCGCCAGGGTTTCAAAAATACGATTAAAAAAAATGAATACAGGTGTCTTAGAATATTTGCCTAAACCGGAATTTTTTTTTAAAAAATGTAATGCAAGTGGCCTACTGCAGATTTATCATTATTGCTTTCTGTTTTCAGGGAGTCAAAATCGAATCTTCAAATGAAAAAATCTTAAACGGACCTCCGTACGACGGCACCAAGTCCTCTAATGTAAGTAAATAGATTCTTTTTTAGTTTTTATTATTTTTTTATACAAATACCTTATGAGTCCCAGCTGCTTCCGTCTAGAGGTGAGACATATGGCATCCCCAATTGGGGTATGTTGCGAGGCTGAAGGCAGTGGGGAGGGGAATGAGATGGGGAAGAGGAAGGTGGGAAAGTAACTGGCTATTCAGATCTGGTCACCAAACACGACTAAAGCCATTTCAAGCAATGTTTAAATTCTGAATGGTGGTCTTACAGATACTGAGAATCTTTAACTCTGGAACGTGCCGCAAATAGACTCCAGATACTAATATCTACAGCCTGTATGTCGGACGAATATCTACAGCTCATATGTTGAACTAATATCTACGAATTTCATAGAGTTGACTAATATCTACAGAGCTAAAGTCGGACGAATATCTATGACGGTCCCAGTGTTGACTAATATCTACAGAGCGTAGGTTGGACTAATCAGCTAAATGTGTCCAATAGTTCGTTATTAGGGATTTTTACATACATACTTACATAAATTAGGTTTTTTAAACTGCATACGCAATATTACAATATTACGTTATTCCAATATGCTATACATAATTGCAAATCCAACCTCTGCCAATGCTGTAGATATTCGTCAACACTTTGTTTTTCATAGATATTAGTTTGATTTTTTCAGCTTTTGGAATTCCTGTAGATATTAGTAGACGCCTCCCCGCAAATATACTATTATAATAATAATAACAATAAGCCTATTTGTTTCTTGTTTTACAATAGTTGGTGTTATAATATTACAAGAAACTCAAATTTGATTTGTATTAGTAAGTTAGCTTAGATTATGTTAGTAATATAAGTATATGTTTTAAAAAATATTCATGAATTAACAAGAACCCCGGTTTGGGTAAAGGCCTCCTCCAAAGATGTCCGTTTTTGTCGGTCTTGTGCTATGGAGTACCAGTTTATGCCAGTTGATCCTTTCTGTAGTAAAGTGTAAAGGTGTTGTGTTCTTCTATTTTGTTGCTCTGTCGTCTAACTTCCGAAATTTCCATAATATCTTTGTGGCGGTTACTTAACCCGCCCCGTGAAATTTACCGCTGCGCCACTGGGCCTCCACAGAATTCGCTGGAAGCCCACACAACGAACTACCTACCTACGGCCGATACTGCATCTATCACAGCGGAATGATAAATCCGCCACCTACGCGAAAGAGCTAGAACGTCTGGCTGTACCAAACAAGTGCCCGCAGAAAGTTCGAGCGATTTCTCACCTTTGCGTGAATTCACCGCATTACCTACCGCAAGACTAATTACTTGCCACGGGTATATAAGCCGCGCTCGCTTGCTCGGAGCCAGTCAGTACTTACTTTCCATTCATCGATAAAGGAACACAGTCCGAGCAGTGCAGTAACTGCGCCCGGCACGGGCCCGCGCAGTTAGCAGTGAACAATTTATCCAGCGTGCCCAGGAACATTCCAGCACCTTCGAGGAACTTCTCCAACTACCATCTCGACATGAGATGGCAATCAATGACTGACTCACACACAGACTGCACGCCTTTCATTTCTCTCTACCGATACAGACCGCTCCCTCATCTTAGTTAATTTTACTTAAAACATTTTTCCAGTTCTATATTCGGTCGTATGATAACAGGGTATTGACGTTGTATGTTATAATTTTTAATTGACGGCTTAACTTTGTGTGATTTTTCGAATTTTTTAAGGTTGAGCTTTAGTTTTGTATCTTTGGAGGGTTTTGGTCATAATCTTCCACGGTCACCAGCCAGGTTGGAAGATAAAGAGAATCTTCAACTCTGGAATGTGCCGCAAATAGACTATTATATTATTTTGAATGAAAAAATTGTGAAATAACACAAATTAATCAAATAAAATTTATTTGCCACGCCGGGATTCGATCCCGCGACCTTCGGTGTGCGAGTCAAGAGCCTTACCGCTGGACTACGGCGGCCATCGAGACACCGACTCCAAAAATAACAATCGTACCTTCATAGATGAGTAGAAAAAGTCAGTTGATTATTAAGTTGTAGAAGAATACGAAATTATTTTTTTACTTTTTAGTGCATTTTTTGAAGTCGTTTTTTGTTTTGTTAAAATTTTTGGTTATTTTTTTATTTTTAGTGAATCTGAAGTACACTAACTAATTTGTCTGAATATGGGTAGACTTACTAAACGTGCTGCTTATACGAGACAGACATTACTTGACCATAACGACGTTACGGTAGGTGATGCAAAGATCCGGCTCAAAGCCTACAAAAGTTTCGGCCGAGTATTGTTAATTTGCTCCTAAGAATTGAAGAGTTCCGTTACTTTGTCATGGATCCCATCATCAGAACCTAACCAAGCTCTCATCAAACTACCCTTGAAGTACATCCTTTCCAATAAAAAAAGAATCATTGAAATCAGTTGGTGTGATATTGAGTTATTCGTCCATTTATCACGCAAGTACGTAATGCAAATTTAAGACTTATATGGTTTTCTCATGGATGCCATTGTCAGAACTGAACCAAATTGAAATGGGACCACACGGGAAGCACCAGCTTTCAAATAAAAAAAGAATCATCAATATCGGTTCACCCAGTCGAAAGTTCTGAGGTAACAAACATAAAAAAAAAAAATAAAAAAAATACAGTCGAATTGAGAACCTCCTGCTTTTTGAAGTCAAAATGTGAATAACTTTTTGGTCCCGTAGAAGTTGACAGTGTGTTAATTTTGTGAGAATTGTTTTTCAGACGCCGCGGTCCTCGTCAGCTGCGTCAGACGGCCGGGTGGCGGAGAGCGCCGGCGCATTGATGATGATCCCCTACGCGGAGCTGGCCATCGCCACGCAGGACTGGAACCCTTCAAACATCCTGGGGAAAGGTGGCTTCGGAGTTGTTTATAAAGGTAATCATTTATTCAATAACCAATACCTCTGCAATAGGTCATCGCAAGAGATTTACCAAGTTTGGTGATTTAACAAGGGTGCCCAGGTTCAAGAAATGAGGTTTGTCCTGGTCTTAGCGGCGGATGCGTCTGCCAACCTGCCAGGCCGGATCGAGAGAGACTAGTTGAAGGAGACTCTTTAACCTCTCCGGTCAGACTCTCTCGACCCATCGCCTTGCACTGCAGTTGGAGGAATGAAGATTTTTTGAACCCCAAGATTTTTACCCACCCCTCTATTTTTTTCCTTCCCAGATCTTCCTCTCCTTCCTTTTCTTAAAAAGACCCTCCCCACAGCATGACATAGACTCTGAGGGTAATTATTTTCCATATAGATATCTGAATTCCTCGGGGCCTCCCATGTGGAGCTAATGTAAAAATGGTAGGTATTTAAATACCTGCTTACAAACTTGGTTTTGATTCATTAAATAAGAGAAAATTAGAAATGTACCTTTTTGGACGCGAGCTCGGTAAAATATTTTTGTTTGTTGTGTAGGTGACTGGAAGCACACTGCTGTGGCTATCAAGCGCCTGAAGAGTCCCACCAGCTCCGGTGGGGTGCCGCAGGAGAGCCTGACGGAACTCAAGTACCTGAATGCCTGCCGTCATGACAATGTGCTGCCTCTCTATGGATACAGTGTGGGTGGTGAGTATTCACGCTTCTTGTAAATGCATTATCCCAGGGTTGATAAGTTAATAATTAAAGTTTTTTTTTACACTGACCGTTTTAAAAAAATAGTTTTTGGTAAAGTACTCAATACTTGGCACCCTAAGGATAAATAAAAGCTTCATTGATTTTTAAACATTCCACGGTGACTAAAATGATTACATAATAACTTTTGTCTGATGAAAAAAAATAAACATTTCTGAAGGCAAGTGATCTAATAAAATATTTATAAAATATATCATTTTGTGTACTAATCTACCCAGGTGAAGAACCGTGCCTGGTATACCAGCTGATGTCTGGGGGCTCCCTGGAAGACAGGCTGAAGTGCCGGAACGGACAGACAACACTTCCTTGGAAGCAGAGGCTGAGGATCTCACAAGGAGTTGCCAAGTAGGTCCTAAGATATCAACATCAACATATCAACATCAAATAACCCCACCTAACCTAACCTAACCTAAGAAACTAATAAAGTGTTATATAATGTGCGTAAATGCTTGGTGTAACTCTAGTGACCAGCTCAGGCATGGGGGTTCCATCGAACCCAGAGTCAACTGAGACTCTCAGAAGCTGGGCGTACAGTACAGGGCCAGCAGGTACTGCAGATAGTACACAACTGACCTTGTACAAATCGCAAGTATGCCCTACTGTTGAATTTGACAGCCACCTATGGTGTGGAGGCCCAAAATGCGCAGAATTTGACAGTCCATTTGATAGATTATAACCTAACCCTATCTTAACAAACTGATTGCAATCTTTAGAGCGTATGCTGTCCTTGTTATATTATTAACCCCAAGTGGTTCGCTAAGTTTGGTGATTTAGCAGGGGTGCCCGGGTTCATGGGGTGAGGTTTGTCTAGGTCTTGGAGGCGGATGACCAGGACACACCGAACCCCAGATTCCTACCCACCCCTTAAACCCTTTTTCTTCCCAGAACTCTCCTCTCCTTCCTCTCCTTAAAAAAAAACCTCTCCTTCCTCTCCTTAAAAAACCCTCTACACAGGATCCTCAAAAGATGACATAGGCCCTGAGGGAAATTATTTTCCTCAGGGCCTCCTGTGTGGAGCTCATGTAAAAAAATAAAAAATATTTCCATTTAAGTATATTAGAAATAACATAACAAAGACCCAACATTTATACACGGTTAACATTTGTCACATGAGAATGGGTCGTTTCCAACTGTGCCTATGTTTTTCCTCCCTCCTATAACAAGGGTCTCTTTGGACCTCTTCAAGACCCATATTCACTTCTTCCTCTCCTCAAAAAGATTCTCCACACAGAATCCCTAAAGATAACATGGACTTATGGAGTTAATGTAAAAACTGTCAACCATAAAAACTAATTGTAAAATCGACCTGCTTTAAGTGGATTATGTTGACGTGAACCTTACAACGAGCCAACACGTCACATTGAACAATTAAAATTCCTCCGCTAACCAAAAGGTCTTTCTATTTGTAGGGGTTTACAGTACTTGCACACGGTGTCTCAGACCCCGCTTATACACGGGGACATCAAGTCAGCCAACATTCTGCTGGACACTTGCGGGGAGCCCAGGATCGGAGACTTCGGTCTAGCCCGGGAGGGGCCCAATACAAATGAGTTTACGCACATGAAAGTTTCAAGGTATGGTTCATGTTTTTGTTTGGTGTGGAATAACCGACTCTTCAAGGTACTCTAAGAAGTCTACAGCTTCTCAACCGGGATAGCTTTTTCGGTTGGTACATTTGTTTGGCAGATGGCTTCGGTGCATTTGTACCGAATCTTGAACACGGGACAATAATCAATAAGTTCTAATAAAATGATATAATTTAGGTATGTGCTGGTAAAAAGTGTCCCAATAAGAGTGCCGGATTTAGTTATTGAAATAAAGACTTTAAAATTTGAAATGCCTTAATAATTAACCCCTCGTGTCTCCACCAAATAAATAGAATATTTCTGAACACATCTGATAACAAAACACTGTTTTTGAAAGGTGATAAAATAAATAGAATATTTCTGAACACATCTGATAACAAAACACTGTTTTTGAAAAGTGATAAAAAAAATAGAATATTTCTGAACACATCTGATAACAAAACACTGTTTTTGATAAGTGATAAAATAAATAGAATATTTCTGAACACATCTGATAACAAAACACTGTTTTTGAAAGGTGATAAAATAAATAGAATATTTCTGAACACATCTGATAACAAAACACTGTTTTTGAAAGGTGATAAAATAAATAGAATATTTCTGAACACATCTGATAACAAAACACTGTTTTTGATAAGTGATAAAATAAATAGAATATTTCTGAACACATCTGATAACAAAACACTGTTTTTGATAAGTGATAAAATAAATAGAATATTTCTGAACACATCTGATAACAAAACACTGTTTTTGAAAGGTGATAAAATAAATAGAATATTTCTGAACACATCTGATAACAAAACACTGTTTTTGAAAGGTGATAAAATAAATAGAATATTTCTGAACACATCTGATAACAAAACACTGTTTTTGAAAGGTGATAAAATAAATAGAATATTTCTGAACACATCTGATAACAAAACACTGTTTTTGAAAGGTGATAAAATAAATAGAATATTTCTGAACACATCTGATAACAAAACACTGTTTTTGAAAGGTGATTAAATAAATAGAATATTTCTGAACACATCTGATAACAAAACACTGTTTTTGAAAGGTGATAAAATAAATAGAATATTTCTGAACACATCTGATAACAAAACACTGTTTTTGAAAGGTGATAAAATAAATAGAATATTTCTGAACACATCTGATAACAAAACACTGTTTTTGAAAGGTGATAAAATAAATAGAATATTTCTGAACACTTCTGATAACAAAACACTGTTTTTGAAAGGTGATAAAATAAATAGAATATTTCTGAACACATCTGATAACAAAACACTGTTTTTGAAAGGTGATAAAATAAATAGAATATTTCTGAACACATCTGATAACAAAACACTGTTTTTGAAAGGTGATAAGATAAATAGAATATTTCTGAACACATCTGAAAACAAAACACTGTTTTTGAAAGGTGATAAAATAAATAGAATATTTCTGAACACATCTGATAACAAAACACTGTTTTTGAAAGGTGATAAAATAAATAGAATATTTCTGAACACATCTGATAACAAAACACTGTTTTTGAAAGGTGATAAAATAAATAGAATATTTCTGAACACATCTGATAACAAAACACTGTTTTTGAAAGGTGATAAAATAAATAGAATATTTCTGAACACATCTGATAACAAAACACTGTTTTTGAAAGGTGATAAGATAAATAGAATATTTCTGAACACATCTGAAAACAAAACACTGTTTTTGAAAGGTGATAAAATAAATAGAATATTTCTGAACACATCTGATAACAAAACACTGTTTTTGAAAGGTGATAAAATAAATAGAATATTTCTGAACTCATCTGATAACAAAACACTGTTTTTGAAAGGTGATAAAATAAATCAAAATAAACTTAAAATTTTTAGTATAAATATTTTGCACGCAAACATAAAAAAGTTTTCAAAATGACTTCCCTTACGTTTTTTCTAACTAAAATTGCTGATAATGAAAAAAAAATAAAAACACACTCTTTATTAGGCAAATGTATTATAAACATTATTGTCATTTTAGTTTTTTGTCGTTCCATGTAAAAATAATTAATAAAAAATTCCCAAAATTCATAAATTTTTTCAAATTGCGAACTGATACTTTTGTTTCAAAAAGGTGTACATTTTACTTCTTTTGTGGTTAACTTTTCGATTTATATTTTTTATTTATTTTTAATAATAAGGTTTACATGGTATTTATATGATAATTTTACATCTCAGGTTTTTTTTTTACTACCCTTCCATTAAAAGCACTTGCTTGTGTATGGAAGGGGAGTGTACATAAATGCTTTTAGTTATTAGTTATACACAGTGGCATTTTAAAATAAAACGTGGTATTTTCTCTTTCCAACACCATTCGTACCATATTTCTCACTATGATGGTAGGTAGGGGAGAAACAACAATTTCTATGAGACCTACATGAGTTGTTTTGAAAACCGAACAAATAGATTTTAAAGGTAAAATGTTCATCCGCCGTTTTCAATCCTTCATATTTCATCTGCACCAGAGTTGCCTGTCACCCATCTCTCTTCCATACATCTTGTTACCATAATTCCACGTTGCAGAGTCCACGGCACCCGACCCTACCTGCCCGATGAGTTTCTGCGAGGTCACCGCCTCTCCCCCAAGGTGGATGTCTACAGCTTCGGAGTGGTTCTCTTTGAGCTGGTCACCGGCCTGTCGGCGTACGACAACCGGAGGAAGCAGCGGTTCCTCAAGGATCACGTTGTGGAATACTGTACAGAGAACCCTACAGATTTAGGTAATTACTTGTCTATTTTGTTGTATCTAGTTATGAACCATTATAATAGAATTACTTTGTACTCGTCATCCCACCGGCTCGTTAACTGCACCGAATCGACAAAAACAATGACTGTGCTGCAAACCCTAGTGACCTTTTCTTTTTTGCACAGAGTTTTTTTCAATTCAGTATTTATTTATTTTATTTTACGCCCAGAGGGCTTTTACATACATACATAAAGGCAGTACATCTTTAACATAAGAAAGAAATAATGTAAATAACATTATGATAGAAATAAAAAAGTACATAAATGAAATAAAAATATAACCAACAATAATTTAAAATACGATGAGATATAATAACAATAAGTTACAATAAAAAAAAAAACAAATACATATATTTGTATAAAAATACAATCAACAAAAATTAAAAAAAGTAAGGTGATCAGAGTTTTACACAATTGCAACATTAACCATGTCCAATTGTTGTTAAGTATTGGTTTCGCATGCCAAACCGCTGTATCGATGGTACCTCCTGTACCTATGCAAGTTGCAGGAGTTCGGAACAATTAGGATTTTAATATTTTAGATAAGAAAGTTAAATCATTTTTTTAATATAACTAAATAATACCACAGGTTATGATGGTTTATAATACATATTACAATAATTTTACTAAGACATTACATTTAATTACATTAATAAGATAGTTTAGTAAATTTGTCGATGAACGAGCAGTTTAATAAATTTACCAAAGAATTCCTTAGTGAGTACTTGTATCATGGATAAATGATTTCATTATTTCATATTTAAATTGTGTCAGGTTTATTGCAGGTTTATTTGTTAAAGTCTTTTACGTAAAACCGTAAAAGCCCCTAATTAAATTTACGCATACATAAAGATGGCAGCCAATAAAATATGCATTAAGAAAATGAAGATAATGTGGGTGGTTCTTAGTCGAAGTACAATACAGTTTAAAATTACCGAATCGAATCATTGGCGCAGTGGTCAGCGCATTTGCCCGGAAAGCGAAAGGTCCTGGGTTCGAGTAGCAGAGGTGCAAATATAATTTTCGATTGAGTTTCGCTAATATTGTCTTCATTTAATTAAATAAATTCTTTTATCATCTTTGTCTAATATCTTTCCCTCTTCCAGGTGGTCTCCAAGACTCCCGACTCTTGGAGGCGGGTGATAATGACCCCGACCTTTGCCGGAAGCTGATCATCGCCGGAGTCAAGTGCGTCCAGACCAAGGCCAATCAGCGTCCCACCATGGAGGAAGTCTGGCAGTTACTCATCGCCATTGGAGTACCTCCTCCAGATATACAGCCCATGTGATACCCTTATATAATGTCTACTGGCTAATTATTGTCGTTGTTACGGCGCTATATTGCCATGGGGATTTCGTCTCCTTCACACTTACCACTGTCTCCAATCCTCAGACCTTCCCATCCTGCTTCTTTCCAAGCATTCAGTCTACCTCTTTCTTAACCTTCGGCTTGCTAAGATGCAAAGCAAAACTTGTTGCCATGAGAGGCACCTCAGTTACCCCACGCATTTTCTCCTTTTTTTCCAACCTAAATCGACAGGAGAATTGAAGAAGGAGTAGAAGGGGTAGGAGTGGAGTAGATAACTAGGGAATTACACGGTCATTAGAAGGGGAAAATGGTTAGGTGGGAAATATTCAAGAGGGTTTTTTTTACGAATTTTTCCTGCTATTAATTACACAAGTTTTGTTTTGTGTCTTGGTATATAAATCAATTCATATTGTGATATAAAATAATCATCACATAAACATAATAAATTGATATATGTATTTCAAAATCATAAAAAATAAAATATGAAAGAAAGAAAAAAGTGAAAAAATTGAGGCTTATCTTTGTAAACAGCTAATATCTAACATTCGAAAATTTGCAAAAAGAGGTTGAGGGGGGTCTTTTTTTTCATTAGCTCTACACGGGAGGCCCTGAGGAAAGTAATTACCCTTACAGCCTATGCATCTTTGGGGGGCTCTGTGGAGGGTTTTTTTAACCTGTCAAGGGCCGTTTCCTAACAAGAAATTCCCTAACAAAGCACCACTTTGAATTTTGAATTGACTGTTTTGTGGATTAATTTTGAGCTATCGTATATTTTATTGACTGAAACACATTCCTAGAACAATAAACTATGTACCAAAACAATATTACTTGCGTTAATTTGATAAATTGATAGGTTTTACGATGTTTTCGTTAAGTATCACGCATCGGATTTTGACAGATTTAATCGCTGCAAATTTGACATTTGGATTCCACAGATAAAATCATTTAAAAATATTCTGGTGTCGCCAGGTGAATGAAACTAGTGGCTATATCATCAATGATGTTGGTGCTAGCGATTCTGACATTGTCCTTCATATAAATTCTGTACACAGAAGGGTCAAAATCGCATTAAAAAATTTTTTCGAAATTTTTTCTGCACGCATGAGCACACACTGCGCGCCTGCGCACACACTGCGCGCATCCGCACATTTCCAGTGAGTCAGAGGTTAAGGAAGGGAAGGGTAGGAAGTTCTGGGAAGGAAAAAAGGTATGAGGTGTGGGTAATATTCTGGGGGTCAGTGTTTCCAGGAGTCAGTGTGTCCAGGAGTGAGTGTGATTCCATCCCCCCAACTGCGGTGCAAGACGATGGGTCAAAAAAGTGCAAGTGGACTTACTCAACCTGATCTCTCTTGATCTGGCCCTTCCATCACCAACCTCAACCCATTAACTCGGAAACCCCTGCTAATCCACCCAACCAAACAAGCTATTTCAGGGGTGTTTGTTATTCAATAAATGGTTTCCGGGGCGGCAGTACCCACACCCGCCTCCCAAATTGAAAAATATAATTCTCAATATGTGGTTTTGAGCTGTGATAATCAATATGTGTTGTTGCTGAATAAATCCCCATCCTATGATCCCATAGATCGCTAATAATTGGGAGAGAGCAAAATAGTCAATCTGCCTCTTGGACACTTCCACTGGGACAACATGGTTATTTTTTTGGACTATTTTCCATTCATATGATGGAGTACTCGCAGGGTGGAATTGGACTTCTTCCACAAATATTCTCCGCTGGCTCCAGCCCCTAGCTATCTTACTTCTTCAGTCCTTAGACCTTCCATTCCTACTCCAATCTTCTTCCAAACAGTCAGTCCACCTGTATCCTCAGTCCTCAGTCTGCCTGTGGGTCCCTTCCATCACAACAAGGTTCTTCCCAACTTTCTTTTTCCGTATTTCTTTCCTCAGTTCACTTTCTTTGGCTTCGTAACAGTCCCCAAACTGGTGATGCCACAAACAAACCAGTTCTAACCCAATCTGCCCCTTCCTCATCTCCTTCCTCTAACAATTATCTTCATAAGGCAGCCTCACAACATACCCAATTCGAGGATATTTCCCTGTGGTCCAATATTTTTTACTGCTACAATTGAAATGCCTCATTGGAAATCACATTGCAAGCTGAAAGTATGTACTGTTATGTTAATTTATAAATTTCAGACAGGGAAGTTGTGCAATTAACTGTCTTATTGAGACAAAAATTCCTGCTGAGTATTTACGATATTTATTTGAAATTTATTATACGTATTTTGCAGACTACTAATTGACCACGAAATGTGATAAAAATATCTTGCATTTAATGCTTACAAATAAATATTAAATATTTTTTTTATATATTGTTGGTGATAGACAGCAAAAAATATATATTTTTATATGCGGTGTTCGGAAATCTAACTAGTGGTACAATAGAGAACTCCAGTCCAATTTTTTTTTTTTTTATAAATAATGACCTACTAACTTAAATAACTGCATTTTTATTTTTATTTTTAGAGTTAGTTTTAATAGTTAAAATAATTGTCTAAGTTTTAATTTTTCAAGACCCCCCGGAAATGTGGTAAATCGTGTGACGTCATCACTCCAGAAAAATTAGTATGGGATTGGGCAATCAGCTGATCTACTGCCGCCATTTTGAAATCGGTTGTTCCGTTGTTCGAAGTATTCTCCCTAGAAGAAGCATTACTATTTTTTTTGTGCAGTAGTTTTTCAATATTTTAAATAATAGAGATAAACTAACAGAGATACCTCTATTTTTGATACTGAATTATTTAGGCTTAAATATTGTTTCAATAAACACAACCACTAAATCTCTATAAACAGTACGAAATAAAGAATAACATGAAATGTTATTAATACTGATGGCTTGTGCCATACCTACATTTCAATTGATTTCAATACAATGTGATACAATGACTGGTGACGCGTGACGTCAGCACTAACCATTCAATCGTACCAACTTTACAGTGTATTTTAACGAGACGTTAAAAAATGCACCTTTTAATATTTTTTTAAGAACTCTACGTTTAATATTATGAAAAAAAATATGTATATTCAGAATCAGCGTTTATTGGTCTGTATGAACATATTTTTTTAAAGCCATAATATTTTTCACTGGAGTTCCTTATTGCGAAACTGCTAAATCTTTTTGTACATTATAAATTTTGAGATATTTTATAACTTTGCTTTTGATTTGAGTTTTATTTTCGATTTTTAGATCAAATTTGAAAATAATAATTTGCTATGGGATTACGATCAGCTGTTTAGTGCATTAAACTAGCTCCAAAAGTTTTTTTTTAACCATTTCGATCATCCAGTTGATTAACTAGACATCTCCAAATACAAAGTTTTAAATGCTCATCATAAATCAAATATTATTTCTATGCGTCTGTGGTCTGTGTTTTACATATAAAATAACTAGCAGACCCGGCCACACGTTGCTGTGGCTAACGAAACACAACGCCATTACCCAACCTTTATAAAATCCACACCACCCGCTTGCCAGCTGCCCGCTGCCCGCTGCCTGAATTGAATATTTGAATTTCTCGACACTTCTCTACTACAATAAGCATATTTTTATACGTTTAAACCTTCCTCTTGAATCACTCTATCTATTGGTGAAAACCGCATGAATATCCGTTGCGTAGTTTAAAAGATCTATGCGCCCATACATTTTGAGCGACTTCATCAAATAAAATAATTCAAATCAAATACCTACTTACTCCAGGACATCTATTTTCCAATTTCTTCCGTAGAACGAATTTCAAAAGTGACTATAGTACAGCCCGCCAGCCGTTTTAAATCGCACAAAAATATGTTTTCTTTAAATTTCTCGGCTTTTCTCTAATATAATTTACATGTATTATACATTCCTCTTGAATCACTCTATCTATTGGTGAAAACCGTATGAAAATCCGTTGCGTAGTTTAAAAGATTAATGCGCACATACATTTTGAGCGACTTCATTTTATACTATGTAATGATACCAGGAGTCATAACGGTTCAGTACATTAGTATGACATTTTGAAATATACTACTAGTGACCCAGAAAATGTTAACATTTTGTTTAATTCACTACAAATTTTTCTATATTATAATTGATTTGGTGATGATCATGAGTAATCCGAGTATTGTACCAGATAGAGCTTTTACATATAACTTGATATTCAATTAAAATTTTGATTTTTCAAATATGTCTTGACTAATCAACTAAAATTTAAATAATCATAATGTTCATATGGAACCAAAAAAATTTGAGTTCGTATGTGATGTATGACAGTTTCCCGCTTATACCACTAGTTTCCGGAAACCTTGTGTAAAAAAGACTAACATTCCCTGCTACATAACTGATATTTGAATTTTCCCTACTGGTATCATAAAAATCCAAAATCTTTGCTTGTGCACTGACGGAGGACTAACCTGCAGAACAGAGGATTGAACCGCGGGGACATGATGCTTTGAACCACACAGTTACAAACCGGTTTCTACATTTTTAATTATTTGACTGTTAATCATCAATATACACGGTTATATATTAAGTAACTGACAAATAATATAAGAACATTATTTTATAATAAAATAACAAATCTTTGAAAAAAGTATTAAATTTGTTTTAATTTTAAATTGTTTTATTTATTTCTTTACCTTATTGTACCGGACGGGTTGTCGGGGAAATCGAAGACGAAGATATTTCGCTACGGCCGTTGAATCATGACTATGCACGGGGGTGAGAGTAATTTTGCAGCTACTCTTTGCTAAGACGCTTATGGATTTCGATGTGAGTTATGCCCGATCACCAAACAAGATAGGTAATTCACAATTAAGTGGTACTCACTGTTGTGTCTCGTGGCTTGATCTCCATTCGTCGACTGTCACAGGTGTATCCAAAGGCGTACGATAAGATTTTTCTGGTCGATTATTAGAACTACGATAAAGTTTGAGTCACGAGTCGATTTACGTAAGAAGTTCACACAAAGCATACGATACAATACGATAAGATTTACACTTTATGAAACGATAGGATAGATAACCCTTCGACGTAGAGTGAAATGTCACGATACGATGATGGTTAGCAACGGACTCACGATAATGCGGTACTTGACACCTTTCTACCGTATAGGTAGGCACCCTTAATGTGCGGAATTCCAAAATCTGGATTCCTCCGATCATGTATGCCAATCGGAGCACAAAACGAATGAAATCCATCAGCATTATAAAACAGCCGTCTTCGTTTTTTGTTTTCCCAGTGTTCATTACAATACCGCTCCCTCCAGCCAACATTATGGGGGGAGGTTTTAATTTACCTAGGACCTCAATATCTTGCTCTCTCTCTCTGTCCCTCACCATGAGCAGCTCCTGCCCACCTAGCCAACCCATCAGAGCGTTTTGGTGAACTTGGTGATTTTTTAGGATTCTGATATTTGTTAATCCACATAATGTTTAGATTAAATTTACAGGAGTTCGACTGATAATAATACCAAATAAATGATAAGTACAGAAAGTTAGGCCAAACTCCACTTAGAATAATTAGCAGATAGGAAAAACTTAGCTTTATACCCTGTTCAGAAGGAGCGGATCGTTACCATACGTTTGCTTCCAGAAGGAGCGTGGAAGGCGCTCGCTCCATTGCCTTGGTAGTACATGCGAGTTACGCGAGTATTTTAAACACGCACGATGCACTGGACCCAATGTATTGACGCCTAGTACCTCGCCTACAATGATATGCGGCGAATTTGCCCCTTCTGTACAGGCACTTACAGAGATAAGCAACAAATTTAAGAATACCCTGATTGATATTTTTTTACCTTAACCCGTCTGCTTGGTTCAATATATTCGCACCTTACAATCCGGAAGACTCAGTTTCACACGAAAAATCAGAAACCGTCACTATGGATTGAGATTGTAAAATATCTATGCAAGATAGTTTCCACACTTCAAAGTCAATAAGAAGCATTATTTCGTTTACTTTCTGATTAAAAGAAAAATGCATTTGTTTGTGTGAGAGGAAGAGAGATATATGGCTTTTAAAATGTAAAGTCTATCGGGACGTTTTTGGTCTTATGAAAATATAACGCGATTACGTGTTTTGGGATGTATTTATTCCTAACCAAGCAGACGGGTTAACTCTCGACAGGCCAAGATGCCAAATATAACTTCCGTAACCATGTGGGTCGGTCGCTGACCCCATGCATTTTTCTGTCTTATGGGCATTTAAACCATAGAAATCCCAAATATTTATTCACATTATCCTTACAGACTACGAGTACATACAGGCTAGTTTCAAATAGTTTATATTCATTATTTTGAAGCATTTTAGAAATACCTACTCGTTCACTGACCATTTGGGGACTAGTAGTCATTTTGGGGACTACATTCGGCCCCAGTTGGCTGCTCCCGCAACTGGGGCCGAAGGAGCATCTTCCTCGGAGCCTTGCCTCGGAGCATCTTCCATTGTGATACCGGTAGAACAAGGACAGCATTCCCACCCGTGATCTAAAGATTGTAATCCGTCTGCTAAGATGGGAGAATATATCAGAGTCAAGAGTTTTTTTTAGGTATTTTGGAGCTCCAGACCAGAAGTGGCTGCCAAATTCAACCGTGGGGCGCACTTGCGATTTGTACAGGGTTCCCTCTTGGGGAAAAAATAACATAGTCGAATTTAATGCTTCAAAGACCAAATCATGACTGATTGCGTCTTAAAGGGATCGAAATGACATTCTAGTCTCTTTCAAGAGATGCACATGCCTTCCGTTGCCTAACAAACAAACATGCCTTCCGTTGATGTGCTTCATGTTAAGTGACCAGCTATCTTTGGTTTACATTTGCCGCCCTCTAAGTTTCCTCCATCCTACAATATGGGTCTCTTCAAGACCCGTATTCACTTCTTCCTCTCTTCAAAAAGACCCTCCACACAGCATCTTAAAAGATGACACAGGTCCTGAGGGAAATTATTTTCTTCCGGGCCTCCAGTGTGGGGTTAATTTAAAAAAATATATATATTTCTCAGAGCATCTTCCCCTGAAATACTGGTAGAACAAGGGCAACATTCCTTCAAATTAATAAGCACTTTCAAGTTCCCCATATCAAATCAACTTTTGCAAAAAAACACGAATCTTACCTAGCACCACACATTTTCAATACCTTCCTAACACAAACAAAAACTTACGTCACCCCAAATAATTTGAATTGGCTTTTCAAAAGATTTGTAATATGGTTGAATGAAAAGGAAAGAACAGACATTCAAAATATTCTAAATAAATAACATTTCATACAAGTTCTCACGAAATTATATAATATTCAAATAAAACAAATACGAGAAACTGCAATTTTGCAATATTAATTATTATGATTAATTATTAATTATTACTTCTATTATGTAACCGCTATATTCAACTGTCACAAAATTTTAATTTACTTTTATCTAAAAAACAAAGTATGTATGTAAATATTTAATATACCAACATATAATTTATCTTTTTTATCTTTTTACATACATAATTATTTGTTTAAATACACACATTTCTTTTGGAACAAACATAATATGTGATTTACTCGCCTCGGAACAGACTTTGTCTAGTGAGGCGGGTAAAAGAAAAGAAAACAATGTAAATAACCATGAAACTAAATAAACGCCCGGGTTGCCGGCACTGAAACTGTAAATTCCTACCTGACGCCTACTTTTGAATTCTATGCCCATCTAAAACATAATACAGTACATCTACTACTTCCACCTAACATCGTTCCAATATTATTTTTCGTTATTGTTTGCTCTTTTTTAATTTCTATCTATTTTTAAAAGTCGTCTAAACCTAAAGCTAGAAATATTGCCATAACTGCATAATTTCCACTACTCCGTAACGCTTTTAAACTAAATCCAACGATTTCAAAGTAAAACACCACTAAAAACCTAATTTTCAAACACGGCCGCCGTAAAATTACGCCCTGTACAAAACAAAATCTTTTTTAAACGCCGCCAAAGTACGTAGCAAACGCGCCACGCAAAATTGGAAAACATTCCGGAAATTGGCGAAGATTGCCGAGGGGTGACGAGCTCTGCCGAAAATCGCGCGGGAAAATGAAGCAATCATCTGTCATGGCCGATGTTATCTGCGAATTCGCTATTGTCACGAATTACACTGATTGTGAGCGATTGTCCGTGCCTTTGGGACTGTGAAATAGCCCCTTTCTGCAAAGCCCGACGATGCACAATTTGTTTTGGGTTATTTTGTAGATGTGGACAATGTTTGCTCACCCGCCTTTTGCCAGTGGCGGCTTGTGCACATTAAATAATGGTGAGACAAAAGATGAGATACATAAAATACCTGTATCTGTTTCTTCCAAAGTAAGTACCTACTATTTATTTCCTTCAGAGGAAACAGTGATATCTTATTACGGCTCGACAAGGCGACGGGAATTACGTTTAATTTTCTTTGTACGTGTGAGGGAAATGTATTATAATGATTGCGTTTCCTTTGGGGGGTGTAGACTTACATTCACCGTTTGTTATCATTTTCGATGGTTATTATTTAGTGTGTAAGAAAGAACTACAGCATTATATGTTTAAGAATAAAAGCAAAATCGGGGTTTAGGAGGCGGGAATGGGTACCTCCGCCCCGGGAACCATTTATTGGATAACCAACCCCTCTGCCATAGGTCACCACAAGTGGTTCGCTACGTTTGGTGATTTAGCAGGGGTGCCCGGGGACCCGGGTTCATGGAGTGAGGTTTGTCTAGGTCATGACGGCGGATGCGTTTTAAAACACCTGCTACGTGGCGGGTCGGATCGAGAGATCAGAGATCTTTTGACCTTTCCAGCCTGACTCTCTAGACCCATCGCCTTGCACCATAATCGGAGAGATGAATTCATACGTTAGTTTCTCCTGGCGCCTAGCACGGTCGATCGATAAGGATTGATAGGATAACTTTCGGTAACTTCTCACCGTTCCCTAGGACAACTGCAGATCACTAACGCACAAAAAACATTTGACGTCGAATATATTAAGATCACTTAATCATTTTGAACTGTTAATTATTCAAATAAATGAAGACCATGTAAGCGAAACTCAATCGAAAATCTGGAAACAGAAAAATCAGAAAAACATATTGACACCTCTGGGACACGAACCCAGGACCTCTTGATTTCCGGGCAAAAGCGCTAACCACTGCGCCACGGTGTCGATATGAAATTTGGTCATGTTTAACTGTACCATACTTCGACTAAGAACCATCTACATTATCTTCATTTTCTTTAACGCATATATTATTTGCAACTATCTTTATGTATGATTGCAAGATTCAAACCCGAAATAAATGCTCTCTGGATAGTGTCTGGATAAATATTTATCCATTTTATTTAATATGCGACACATATCGACTTTTCTGCAAATCTAGGACGAATATTTTTTTATATTAACTTTATGAGTAAAACCTCAAATTGTAATATTTAAATAAATGAAGACAATATAAGCGAAACTCAATCGAAAATCTGGAAACAGAAAAATCAGAAAAACATATTGACATTCCTCTGGGACAAGAGGTGTCAATATGTTTTTCTGATTTTTCTGTTTCCAGATTTTCGATTGAGTTTCGCTTATATTGTCTTCATTTATTTAAATATTACAATTTGAGGTTTTACTCATAAAGTTAAAAAATAATAAAATAAAATAAAATAAAATAAAATGTTAATTATTCGTTGGCGATCTGCAGTCATGCTAGGAAACGACGAGAAGTTACCGAAAGTTATCTTGTCAATCCTTATCGATCGACAGTGCTAGGACCCCTGGACACTTTGACCTCCAAAAAGACCTCTAAAAAGACCCTCCCTACAGCATCTCCTGAGATGGCAAAGGCCCTGAGGGAAATTAATGTAAAAAAAAAACATTAGTGCATTGACATTTGACGTTTTAGAATTTCTGGAATTCATTCATACTTCAATATTATTCTTGTAACTATGTTCTGTACTTTCAAAATTATCATCACGATGTATCTCATTTTTTGGAAGAGCTGCAGCATTATTGTGTTAAGGAAAGTACGCATATTGCCTTTTTATGCCGTTACGGTACCGTAATCGTTAATAAAATCGTTTTTTTATTACCGTCACGGTAATAAAAAACGCTCTGAATCTTTGTTTAAGATTGGAAATACTATTAGAGACATCTATGGTATGGCCACTGTAGTTAATTGATTTATGTCATTGATTTTAATTACCTATTGGCATCTTAATGTTCAGCGCTGCCGTTAGAGGTCTCCAAAGTACCGACCCTGCTTACCGACACCTTGTGTTGTTGTTTCTTTGCAGGGTAATTTTCATGTTTTATTGGTATAAAAAGTCTGGTTCCCTAAAAACTCTCTCTCTCTCTCACATTAAACAGGCCCTAGTAGAAAGTTCATTTAATCCCCAAGCGGGGACCGGGCCAAAATCCTCTATAAAGTGTTGATGAAATGTTGTTATAAAAAGTTATTGTAAATAAAACGACTCAAGACTTCAAAGGTGTTTTACAATATAAAAAAATCCATTACCCATATCATGAAGCGAAGTTATTAAAAATCTTCACAAACGTATAATTCACGAAAACTTTAAAATTTACATGGAAATAGATTTATTTTCAATTTCTAACATAAATCCTTCAAATCATTTAGGGCTCTTTCAATTTAGACGTTTCGTGTCGGACTGCTGCCGCACGATTACTGTGCCGCTGGTTATAACCCGCTGCCGTGCTGCTGCCGTGCCGCTGCAGTACGGTAGCAGTCCGATACCAAAAGCCTAAATTGAAAGCGTTTCCGACTGCCGTGCATTTGTATGCTAGTGATGTTTAGACGTGGGTCGTTTGATGTTTTAAATTCATTTTGAACATATAAGATGTTTAAATAATAATTATTATTCTGAATTTGCCAACCATATTTTGGAAACAAGTCATTCTTTTGATATTAATAAAGGTCTTAAAATTTTACATACTTACACTACGGGCATACAATTAGATAATTTAGAAATTTTAGAAATTAGAAAAAGCGTTAATAGTAAATTAAATATTATAAATAACCAAACATTTTTTAAAAATAGCCATCTCTTAAATTTATTTTCTTATGAATAATTATAATTATTTATTTTGTTAATTAATCGCGTCTCCTTTTTAATATTTTTGTCTATGTTCTAATTTATTCTTTTTGTCTTTACTTGTTTGTCATTTATTTTTTAAATTAACATCTTTCCTGATAAAGGTAACATTGTTATCGAAACATGTAGATTGATTATTAAATATAGTGGTGTAAACAAAGTAATATATTTTTCATTATATAATAATATTTGGTTTAAATAAATAGTTACCTGATGAGTTTTTTTCACCAGTAGTTTTATTTTTAAAATCCTCTATAAATTTTTCACAGATACCTTCCCAAGCATTTTTTGTTTCCGTGCGATTACTGTTTGTCGCTTTTGGAGTTCCATATAGCAGGGGGTATTTCAATTTCATTTATAAATTCTTCCACGTTTATATCATCCATTTTAAGCAATGGCGGATTTAGGGGGGCACGGGGGCACGTGCCCCCCCAGACAGTATTTTTATGTAGGTACTGTGGAGATTCCATCACAAGTTTTGACACTTTCATAAACCTTCCTATAGATAGTACCTATGATACCTACTTCAAGTTTATTTCTAACAGTAATTGTTGATTTGTTGCCCATCCGCCCCTTGTTCCCGCCCATAAAAAAATCCTAACAGTAATTGTTGATTTTTTGCGCGTCCGCCCCTTGTGCCCCCCCCCCCCCCTAGAAAAAAATCCTAACAGTAATTGTTGATTTTTTTGCCTGTCCGCCCCTTGTGTCCCCCCCAGGAAAAAATCCTAACAGTAATTGTTGTATTTTTTGCCCGTCCGCCCCTTGTGCCCCCCCCAGAAACAGATCCTGGATCCGCCCTTGATTTTAAGCAAACAGTAAACTTGAAAATTCGATGAAGTTAGCTCTCAGCTCTCAGCTCTCAGCTCTCAGCTCTCAGCTCTCAGCTCTCAGCTCTCAGCTCTCACGTCTTGTCACCGCACTATTCAACAGCGAAATGAATACGTGGAGCTTGAGACGTTGCCGTCCTGTTGTCGAGCGTTCTCGGTACCGACGCCGCACTGTTGCCGCACGGTGCATTTTGTATGAAAACAAATGACCGTCCGTGCGCCGTACGACAAACGCACTGCTTCGGCACTGCAGCGGTCCGACATGAAACGTCTAAATTGAAGACGCACTAAGTCATAAATTTGAATTTATCTTCCCTTCTTGAAAAAATTAGAAGGCAATTTAATTCTCTCCAACTTCGTAGTCTTGAAAATAAAATTTATCTACGGTATAAATTTTTTATTGAAAAACTTTTTGACAAAAGTGAGAGAAGCTTACTTAATTGTTCAAATTTATTTTCTAGTTTATTAAATAATACCTACCTATAATAAAACCTTGTTTTATGGTTTACGTGGCAGGTACTGTTAGTATCGCTCTGGCGAGAAATTACCATTATGAATTGATAGAAATGGCTTTAGCCGATCTTGGTGACCGGTTGTGAATATCTAAAATAATCTAAATATAAATAACTAGCTTTTTCCCGCGGCTTCGCTCGCATGGTATTATGGGATTTCCACTCAGCTTCCTCCACCTTCCCTCTCCCAACACCACTCATCCATCAACCCCGCTCTCCCTCCCCCTCCTCCACCCACCCCTCCCCAACTCCACACCCTCCTCACTCCACATCCCCTCACCTTCCTCCACCCCTCCCCCTTCCCTTCCTTCCCTTCCCCCTCTTCCACCCCACTCCGCCTCCTTCACTTTCCTTCTCTCCACTCCACTCCCCCCATCAACTCCCTCTCCCTCTCCCTCTCCCTCTCCCTCTCCCTCTCCCTCTCCCTCTCCCTCTCCCTCTCTTCTTTCTATTAGTGAAAGAATTTTTTAAATCCATTCAGTAGTTTTGTAAAAGAGTAACAAACATACATCCATACAAACTTTCCCCTTTATAATATTAGTAGGATTTTGTATACCGCCGCACTGGGAATCATTCGTGGAAAACAAACACCTCTGCTGTAGGTCACCCAAATAGTTTGCTACGTTTGTGAACTAGCAGGGGTGCCCGGGTTCACGGGGTGAAGTATGTCTTGGTCTGGCGGCAGATGCTTTTTCCAACAGCTGCGTGGAGTGTCGAATAGGGAGGCTCTTTGATCTCGACAGCCGAGCTCTCTCGACCTATCGTCTTGCAACGCTATGGGAGGGAATGAATCAAACGTCCTTCACTCTTGGACGGGCTGGCCCCCAACAGATTCCTACCCACCCCTCTTACCTTTTTTTCTTTCCATAACTTCCTCTTCTTCCTTTCCTTAAAAAGACCCTCCACACGGCACCACAAAGATGTCGCAGGCCCCGAAGGAAATCTCTTAAGCAGAATTAATGAAAAAAAACGAATAAATGCTGGGAAAACCTTTGGCGTGCTTCTAACTATACCTACATTGTTACTGAATAGTTCACAACAGAGCACTCTCCAATGTAACAGGAGCAGAACAAATAATACAGTAACAAAACATCACGAGGAGCGTCAAAATAAAGCTTACTCGTTTTAAAAGCCACAACTAGGGAAGCAAGGTTTTTAAAAATATCGATATATATCGAATTAAGTCGATATTGATGTATCGATATATCGGTCTAGTGGGCTGATATATATTTTTTAAAAGCTTATAAAAATCCAATGTAGTTTTAGTTATATCAAACGTTTACCGATTATGTTTGTACGTAATTTTTTATACTTACCTATGTGAATAGTCACAAAATTTGGATAGGTATATAAAATGTGGGTTTTTTCACAAATGTATTTAAAAACAATTACCTAATTCCAGTACTTTTTACCAGCTATCGAATTTAAAATAGTAACTTTGACAGTCTGCTTCCTTGTAGCCGGTGTCTGCTTTGAGTTTTAGTGGCTCCTGCCTTCGAAAAAAGACGTTCAGAAGGAACACTTGTTGCCACAATTGGTAGATGATTTATTACCACTTTAAAAAGATTGAGATATACACCTTGCATCTTTTGCCATGTTTCAAGAAACAGTCAGTGTTGTCAGTAATAGAATTTTACCCGATTTTGTGGGTATTTTAATTTGGGCGGAATTTTCGATATTTCGGTACGACATATTGAGTTTTTCGATTTTGATATACCGATATCGGCTTATCGTCGATAACGATAAATATCGATATTTTAAGGGGTCGATATATCGATATTTATCAGATTTCCGATATATCGTTGCATCCCTAGCCACAACATATTGATAGCACCCCCTTCCATAAAATGGGTCTGTTCAAGACCCTTTACACTTCTTTATCTCCTCAAAAAGAAGTCCTCACAGCCAGTGGCATAGCTAGGGGGGGCGGTCCGCCCCGGGTACCACCCAAAGGGGGGTGACACTCGACCGTGGAAAAAAAATTACGAAGTAGGTATATTGTCACAAAAATATTAAACACGGTCTGTTATTAATATTTTCGTAGCACTACGGCTCCCGGTGGAATGCCCCGAAACGGAAGAATTTCGTGTCTGACGGTCTTTTCATAGGCAGAAATAGCCTAACTGAATGTCTGAAATTCTCCCCCCCCCCCCCCCACGAGGACGAAATATTGTAATTGTGATGTTTTTTTTTATGGAGTCGAAATTGGAGGGGGGGGGGGGACACCACGTTATCCGCCACGGGTGCCACCCAAGATAGCTACGCCACTGCTCACAGCATCCCCAAATATGACGTAGGTGGGCTGAAATTATTTTCACTACACTAAAAATATATCTGTACGTACGAGTACTATGGATATATTATTTTTCCGCATTAGCTCCAAACAGGAGGCAACGAGGAAAATAATTCCCCTCAAGCTCTGTGACATTTTTGGAGATGCTGTGTTAAGGGTCTTTTTAGAAAAGTAAGGAGAGGAAATTATGAGGGGTGGGAAGGTAACTGGGGGTCAGTGTGCCCAGGAGTAACAGACTTATTAATCCAACCCTCCTACTGCGGTGCAAGGCGATGTTTCGAGAGAGAACTGCTGGAGAGATCGAAAGGTCTCCCACAACCAGCCCCTTCGGGTCCGGCCTGCCACACAGTTGGTGCGCAGAAGCATCCGCCGCCTAGACCCGGGCAAACCCCACCCCATGAATCCGAGCACCCCTACTAAGTCACCAAACACAGCGAACCACTTGGTGTGAACTGTGGCAGAATCTTGTATCCTAAATTATTGATTAATCTGTTGTGAAATACATTTTAAAACATAATATCGCACATCCTCTGAACGGTCAGAGGCTGAGTTTGCATCGCGTTTGGGTCCCGCACAGGCGTCCCGTGTTCGATTCCTCGGCCGGCTAATCATAATCAACAAGCAACATTTTTGCTTACTGTGGTAGTAGTAGAGTCATCGTCATCATCATCTTCTTCCCCTTATCCTATTCGGGTCGGGGACCCATTGCATCGACAAGGCTCCTCCATACGTCCCAGTCTTGTGGTGATTGTACGGCCTCTGTCCATGGTAGACCCATCCTCTCCTTACACAGTTTCTGGAGTTGCCTTGCCCAACTGTGTCTGTTAGTAGTGGGATATTTTCAAATATTGTCGGATTATTTGTAACCCGGGAATGTTCGTCTTCACATACGGTAGAAGTGAAACCTTCAGAGAACTAAACTTCGAGAGAATGAGACGAATATAGAATATCAAGAATAGGATAATTGCAGGGTTTATTTATTATAATATTACTAGCAGACCCGGCCACACCTTTATGACCAACGCCATCTGTTCATTTAAATACATATCAAATACACACCGCCCGCTTACCAGCCCGCTACCTTTATATATTATATATTTCAACCAATTTACCCAAAAACCTTGCAAATTATATACCTTAACCTTCCTCGTGAATCACTCTATGTATTGGTTAAAACCGCATGAAAATCCGTTGCGTATTTAAAAATATCTCAGCGTACAGACAGCGGGAGCGTCTTTGCTTTATTATGTAAAGGTAAAGTTAAAAACATATTTTACGTATTATTCTACGAAGCCCTCATCTCATTCTTTCGCTCGCTAAATCCTGTAGATGTATATGTTTGTCTCTTTTTAGTGTTACTCGTTTCCGTTTCATCGAGTTTCAAATCACACGGTGCTAAAGAATTATTCACTTCAAAAAATCCCATATAAAGGTGTCTTAAGTGAAAGTTATCTATTTTCCATTTTAATTCTGTAAAGTAAAGTGATTGTGATTATCTGTGCTCCACGAAAAGTGTTTTTAAGTTAGATCACTTGATCTTGTTGGTTATCCACTAAAAGGTTCCCGGGGCGGCGGTACCAATACCCACCTCCTAAATTGAGAACATTGATATTTTGTGGCTACAAGGCTCTACAACCGGGCCCGAAAAGAAGAAGATGGAGAGATACGAAATGACGAATGTTGGAGGAGAGCGCTAACATTTACAGCGACGAAATCGATGCGAAAATTGCGAAATTTTTTAATAAAACACGACTCCTTTAAAATAGAGCAAAAATCTCGCGGGCATTATCTTAAACAGCATTTAAAGAAACACTGTGATTTTTTTCATACATATAACTTGTAAAATAACTGAAAAAAAACGTGTTAATAATAGTTTTTGGAGCATATTTTGCGATTTTTTTCTATCGAGGGAATTTTATATAATTTGCGTTTCGGCACGGGCAAAGTCTAGATATTATCTTCAAGAATAACATATATTTTTTTAAGAGCTTTAAAACTTACCGTGTTTAAGGGAAATATGTAATAAATCGGTACAAATCCGAGTTGCGGGCCCTTTCCCATATAAAGGTGTCTGAAGTCAAAGTTTTCTATTCTCTATTTTAAGATGAATATATACGTGAAATCCTATTTAGGTACTATTTTGATTAATCTTTACGACGAATCGGCTTACAGCATGAACATCAAAAAATATGCTACGTATGAATCGAAGCTTTTACTAGCTTTTCTATGTATTGGAATTACAATAAAATTATTATTTACGTAACAAAAAATATAAGCGTAAACCACTAAAAAAAATATTTTTCCATGACTTACGTATGAAGTAATACTAGAAACAATTTAAAAAAAATACCCCTTTATGGCTAAGACTATTTTTGAGGTTTTCTATGTTCTAACTTTTTTTCGTTCTTACAAAATTATGCACAAAATAAATAAAAATCACTTTTTCGCTTACTAGCCTCGTGCAAAAAGACGCTCAATTTTAAAATTTTGCAGGCATGAGATTCGAAATATTTCTAGCGTTTATATTCCTCTTAATTCTGAAAAGTAAAGTGATTGTGATTATCTGTGCTTTTGAAGTTAGATCACTTGATCTTGTTGGTTATCCACTAAATACCCACCTCCCAAATTGAGAATATTGATATTTTGTGGCTATATGTTATTAAAAAGAGCATATATTAATATTTTGTCATAATATTATGTTTATAACCTCTTTAACGCGAAAATTTGAAAAAATGACAAATGTTCTCTAGATTATTTGCAGTCAGGTCATAAATTCACATTTCTTTTAGACTTTTGACAGGTGGAAGTGGGTGGTTAGTAGAGCCAGTAGAGGGTAGAAATGCAATAAAACCTTAGAAGGAGTTTGATACCCAATTCCGGACACGTAGTTCTCTGAGGGGGTTGGCGTGGGGGCTGGAATTTTGGATATAAAATCGTCTTTAGCGGAGATCGCTTGCGAAAAATTACATTCCAGTAAAAATCTTTACTTCGGGAGTTGGACAAAGATGGAATAGTCACCATGAGCATTTTACGCGGTGCTTTTTTCAACCAGTTTTCGTATGGGTCGTTTTTTAAGGTGACCCCGCAGTTGATCCGCCGAATTGATTGATTTAAACGCAAAATCGACTCAAAAATATCATTAACTAGCTTTTTCCCGCGGCTTCGTTCGCATGGTGTAAGGGGGGGTTCCTACTCCGCCTCCTCCACCTCTCCCCTCCCCCCCTCTCCCCGCCCTCCCTCCCCCTCTCTCCCTCCCCCTCCCCCATCCTACCTTCCATCCCCCCTTCCCCAATAAGTTATGTGTCGGTAACTTGTAACTTTAAAAACAACAAAACCACTTCTTCTTCTGTTAAGTCCAATTTTTTTTACAAATACTTTTGACCGTGAAAATCTAAAACCGTATCTACTCTAATGAGAGGGAGGCGTCTACTAATATCTACAGGAATTCCAAAATCTGAAAAAATCGAACTAATATCTATGAGAATCAAAGTGTTGACGAATATCTACAGCTCAAACTGTTGACTAATATCTATGATAACCAAAGTGTTGACGAATATCTACAGTACTGGCAGAGATTTTGCAATTACGTATAGCATATTGGAATAACGTAATATTGCGTATGCAGTTTAAAAAACTTAATTTATGTAAGTATGTATGTAAAATATCCCTGATATCGGACTATTGGACACATTTAGCTGATTAGTCCAACCTACGCTCTGTAGATATTAGTTCAACCTACGCTCTGTAGATATTAGTCAACACTCTGAAGTTCGTAGATATTAGTTCAACATACGAGCTGTAGATATTCGTCCGACATACAGGCTGTAGATATTAGTAACTGGAGTCAATGAGAGTCTACCTATGGCCATTGACGATGTTGATTGAAGGGTTGCTTTCCTAAAATATTAATATCGTTTGGAATGCACACTTCCGTGGCACCTTATGCTTACTGTAATATTGATGCTTTCTATGGTTACTAAAAAAATACAATTTTATAAACAATGAAATTTTTATTTTTATTTATTTTATTTATTAATTTTCAACGCCCTGATGGGCTTTTACATGACAAGATTATAATACAGAGACAGTTTTTTTTTTTAATAAAAAAGATGAACTATAAAAATATAACTAGTAGGTAAACATCATACAGATAAATTTAGGAATGATAGTGCATTACAATAAAAGAGAAAGTTTCTAAGTTGTAAATGACATAGAAATAAACTAGTAGGTATGTTAGCAATTACAAAATTTACAGGTGACTGATTAAATGTCATGAATAATACATGACAAAATGCAAGATACATAAAACGAAAACGTTAACAAGTTTTTACATTGTAGATTAATATAGAAATACACAAATATATGCAATAGACCCTAGGTGATGCTCCTTAGATATCAAAATATTCTACATAAAAATATTGTTTAGATATTTCTTGAATAACGGTAAACTTATATTAAATACATCGATATTTGAGGTGTATTTGTTCCCTAGTGTGTGAAGTCGAGAAATTGATGCATGTGTGTGATAGTTGGTTAGAGAATTATTGTTACAGAATAATATGTTTTGCCTTGTCGCTCGGGTTGGTACCTTAAAGTCAATGAGATGCAGAAGTTCACAACAGTTTAATTCGGAGTGAATAATTTTAAACAAAAAAGTTAGGTCAATTATTTTTCTTCTGTTTTCTAGGGAATGCAATTTAAGTGTATTTAGTAGGAATGTATAGTTAATGTGTTGAATAGGTATATGTAACTTGAAGTTAATAAATCGTAAAAATTTGTGCTGCACTCGTTCAATATTTTTTATATGAATTTGATAATATGGGGACCAAACGATGGAATTGTATTCCAGCAAGCTGCGTACTAGTGACAAATATACAATTTTAATAGCTTCTAGTGAATCAAAGTCTTTGATGGTTCTGATTATAAATCCTAGTGTCTTCATGCCTTTGTTGGTTATTTCTTGTATGTGGTTTATAAAATTTAATTGGGTGTCAAATAAAACTCCAAGATCCCTGATTTCTTTGACTTTTTCTAAGATTTTGTTATTTATTGTGTATTCAAAAGATAACGGGGTCTTTGTTCTACAAAATGTTAGTGTCTTACATTTATCGATATTGAGGAATAAGTTGTTTGCAACACACCAATTGTGTAATTTGTCAATGTTTGACTGTAGGATAAGGCAGTCTCTTATATTAGATATTTGTTTATATAATTTGATGTCATCGGCAAAAAGCAGAACTTCTACATCGTCGAAACAACTTATTATATCATTTATGAATATAAGGAAAAGGATGGGTCCGAGATGACTCCCTTGCGGTAGACCACTAGTTGCATAAAATAACTTAGATTTGGAGTGTTTAATTTTGACAAATAAGATTCTGTTAGACAAGTAACTTGAGAACCAATCCAACAACTTGCCTCTCAGCCCTATTGCATAAAGTTTTCTAAGTAATAATTTATGTGATACTTTGTCGAAAGCTTTGGAAAAATCTGTGTAAATACTGTCAACTTGTTTTTTTTTGTAAAAGATTCTGTAATATAGTTATGGTAAAGTAACAGGTTAGTAGCAGTTGACCTACCAGAAACGAATCCGTGTTGGTTTTTATCTATAACTTTTAATATTGACGGATAAATTAAATCGAGAACAAGGGATTCAAAGATTTTCGGGAGCGCTGATTGTATGCAGATTGGACGGTAGTTTTTAATGTCTGTGTCATCACCTTTTTTGAAAATCGGAGTAATATAACTAGATTTCCAACGGGTTGGAAAATGTCCTGAAGAAAGTAAGTGGTTAAATAGTGTGGTGAGTGGACCGGATATTGCAGATGCGCATTGTTTGAGAAATATTGGTGGGATGTTATCTGGGCCTGCAGATTTGTTGGGGTCAAGGGAAATTATTTTATTTAAGCATGATTCCCGTGTAATGAGGTAGTTCTGTAAATGTATTGTGCTTGGGTATATGTATGACGGTACGTTGTTGTCAGATATTTCGCTTTCATATACACTTTGGAAATGATCCGCAAACAAATTAACAATATCAGGGGTGCTGTTGGCTATTTTTCCATCATAATGCATTGTAGGGGGGTAGTCTGTACTTTCATTGTTTAATTTTTTAAAAAAAATCCAAAGATTTTTTGTTCCTAGCGCAGTTTTCTCAATGGAGGTGATGTGTGCTTTATAGCATAGTTTAGATAGTGTTTTACATTTCTTTCTTGTTTCTGAGAAGTTTGAGTAGTCGTTGATTTGGTGAGTGAGTTTAAAAATTTTGTGTAGTTGTTTTTTTTGTTTCAGTAAGAGTATAAGGTCTGTGGAGAACCAAATTGGATATGTTCTGTGTTTAGGTATATATGAGGGGACATGAGATTTTATGTTTTCGGAAAATGTTTCATAAAGTTTTTCTAGATTTTGTTCGATATCACTATTTTTGGTCAAGAAAGTCCAATCTGTATTATTAAGTTGGTAGTTAATAGAGTCGTAATCGGCATTTTTGAAGTTGAGCGTTGTTTGTTTCAGTGGGGGTTTGTTTGTGTACATATTTACGACAATGTGTAAGGGGGGATGATAATTATCCACCTGCACAAGCTGATCGTTTGACATTTCAACACATAGTTTAGAACAGTTTGAAAGAGCGAGATCTAGTAGACGATTACATATATTGGTTACAAAATTGTGTTGATGCAAATTTAAATAGTTAATCATATCTATCACTTCACGTGCTGGGTCGTTAGAACTCTCGTTAGTAATATAACCATTTTCACTAGATGTCCAGTTTAAATTGGGAAGATTATAATCACCGACGATAATTATTTTCGATGTAGGGTGTTTTGACAGAAGAAATTCAATTTAGTATTAATTTAATTAATTTAGTATTAATTTATATACGTAAAGGACTTATGAATCAAATAACTGTATATATAATTTAGTACACTATAATAATAAACGAGTGGATGCAATTTTTAGCCACAAGTCAAGTTTTTAGTTGGAAGTAATATTGAAAATTTGAGGTGATTTTTCACAAAAACGGCGCTATATAAATCATCCAAATATTAATATTATTATTACAAGGCGATGGTTCGAGAAACTCCAGCTGGAGGTCTGGGTTAGGCCTTCCTCAACCCGCCTCTCCCGATCCAGCCCGCTACACAGTAGATGGGCATGCGCATTCGCTACCAAGATCTAGATAAACCTCACCCCATGAACCTCTAAACCACCAAACGTAGCGAACCACTAGGCGTGATCTACAGCAGGGGTGTTGGTTATCCAATAAATAGTTGCCGGGGCGGCGATGTCCATACCCACCTGCCAAAATAAAAATATTGACTAGCTAATTCCAAGTGCGCCCCACGGTTTAATTTGGCAGCCACCTCTGGTCTGGAGCTCCAAAATACCTAAAAAATACCCTCGACTCTGTGCAGAAACGGGCGGTCCGTTTGATAGATTCTCCCATCTTAACAGACGGATTGCAATCTTTAGAGCACAGGCGTCGGGTGGGAATGCTATCCTTGTTCTACCGGTATTACAATGGAAGATGCTCCGAGGAATTAGCATCATTGATCCCTTCGGCACCGGTGCATAGTCGGGAAACAAGCCAAACGCGTGCCCAACATTTGTACACGGTTGACATTTGTCACATGAGAACGGGTCGTTCTTATGTTCAACAGCTCGGCTGTGGAATGTTTGCCGGCCTCTGTGTTTCCTCCTTCCTACAACATAGGTCTCTTCAAGACCAATGTTCATTCCTTCCTCTCCCCAAAAAGACCCTCCACACAGCATCCCAGATGACATAGGCCCTGAGGGAAATTATTTTCCTCAAGGCCTCCTGTGTTAATGTAAAAAAAAAAGCAAACCTTCAAAATATATAACATTTGGTCTTTAATTACGAGCCGGATTCAACTTTTGGAGGAAAGTCAGCCTCATACTACAACAACGTTCAAACGTACAAATAATGTAAAACATCTGTTATATCAATTAAATTTCCAATTAATGTAATCGAAAAGGAGCTGATTAATATTTAACGCACCCGATGATTAAAATGTCAAAATATCAATTGTTATTTCCAATTCAAAATTTAGTAATCTAACATTGAAATAAAAACAGTGAATTACTATATTTTCATCAACGGTAATGTACCTATCCAACTTATGTATTCTATGATCAAATTACTGGTATCGGAAAAAATAAACAAGGCATAGCCTCACACGGGCTTAATTAATCGTTAAAACTAGTCGTCCTTCAAAGTGTAGAATAATATGGGCATTTTTAATATCTAAATTTCACATTAAAACAACAATACTGTACTGTCAATTATACCAAAAATATTTTAAATGATTATTTACAAAAATTACATCACCAAATTATGCCATTTCTAGGAGAAAACCAACACGGTTTCATGCCAAGAAAATCCACGGTTTCAAATTTGTTAACATTTTCGCGATTGGTGGCCGTCGGACTGGACTCGAGACACCAAACAGATGTAGTGTATACGGATTTTGCCAAGGCTTTTGATTTCGATCAACTTGGTTTCGATCAACAAACACTTATATTCTTCGCGTCCTATTTAAAAGCCAGAAGTCAATATGTAATAATAAATGGACATGAATCTAAACAATTCCCGGCGTTATCAGGTATTCCCCAAGGTTCAAACCTTGGTCCTTTGCTGTTCCTTATACTTATAGATGACATCCAGGTTTGTGTAAAATATTGCAAATGTCTTCTATTTGCAGATGACCTCAAACTTTTGATGGAAATAATCTGTTACTATGACTGCTTAAAAATGCAACCTGACCTTGATGCTATTGCAGAATGGTCAGTAAAAACAAATTAGAATTCAATATAAAAAAATGTGTAACTATGACATATACCCGCTCCCAGAAGCCCATAGTTTTTGAATACAACATTAAAGGGAAAACATTATGCCGAGTCAATAGCTTTAAAGATCTCGGTATCGTCTTTAATCCCAAACTGACATTCTCGGATCATATATCACGGCTCACTCCAGCGTGCTACAAACTCCTGGGTTTCATCATCAGAACATGTAAGCAATTTGATGACCCAGATGCAATGATAGCCATGTTCGATGGAGTCATAAGAAGTAAGCTGGAGTATGCTAGTGGTGTGTGGACTCCGCACCAAGCTAAATATATTAATATGCTAGAACAAATTCAGAAAAAGTTCCTTAGGTATGTCTATATGCGGATGAATGGAACGTACCCGAGATTCATGCACCATATGGAATTACTTGAGGCAACAGATAGATTTAGCTTGGAAACTAGACGTTATGCAAATCTTGCAATTCTTAGTTTTAACATAATCCATAATCGTATTGACAGCCCATTCCTCTTGGAATGTTATGGCTTATACGTGCCTGAAAATTTCAGCCGTAGTCGTCGACACGACTTGTTCAAAATACCATACGGCAGAACAGATGTTCTAGCACAGCATAGCATGACAAGAGGAATGGTGCTGTTGAATGAAATATCGGAAACACTAGATATTTATATAGGTATAACTCTTCTTTAGATAGCCTTAAGATTTTTTTGTATAATAATCATCTTCCTAGGTGTTAAGACTGTCAAAATGAGAAAATTGTACAGTAATTGGATAAAAAATCTGTTGTACAATTAAAAAAAAATAAATAAAAAAAATATAAAAAATAATAATATATATAATTATTAATGAAGGGAATAGAAGACAATCAACGGTCGTTTCATTATCCTATTATTAATGGTAAGAAATATTGTCAAGGCGATTGCAAAAGCGTTTAGAAATCTTTTCGAAGCCGACAATATTTTAGATGCCTTGAAACCAACAACAGGATTGATGCAATTACTAGGATTCCCATACCACTTCAAAAAGAAGAAACACTCCGATGGTTATGTCTATGTGTCAAGAATAACTCCCATTTTTGGATTGAACGCTTTCGCATGTCTTACATTTTACGTGTGGTGCGTGTACAAGTTTTACTCTGCAGACAGAGCTTCAATTGCAGGCACGGTGATAAATGAATCGATTATTAAGTATGGCGACAGAGCGACAGAGTACTCGAATTTCTTTGTGGTGGTGGCTTTGTATATGAGTTTATGGAGAGACGTTCAAGGATTCCCGAAATGTACTTCTATTCTCTCCGACATAGAGGGACGCTGGAAACGTCTTGGAATCAATAAAAACTACTCTCAGATCAAAGTACGTCTATTATTTGCATCAATTCTTCAAAGCTGCATCTCTTTTGGACAAATGATTCTCAGTTTAACCGTGATGTTTTCTTGGAGGGATCAACCTTCATACTTTGAACTTCTTCCTATGTTTATACCTGGATACATGTACACATTAATGCTAGCGGGTTACTACATTTTTATCAGTCAAGAAAGTGTCGTCAATTCTTTGATCATCAGCTCTGAGCTGGATTTAATTCACAACAAACAATTTTTTGAAAAAAAATGATCTTAAATGGGTGTATTTGGATGCCGACAAGACAAAGTTGCATCAAAATTTACTGCTTCAAAAGCTGGAATCGTCATCAAGGGACAAAGTAGTATCTGAAAGACTCAAACAATACTGGGAAATATACGAAAGGGTCTGTGATGGTATTGACACTCTCAATGACATATTTTTCATCAAGGTGGTTCTGATATTTGGGATATCCTTTGGGTCAATGATCTATAACCTTTTCATAACGCTGAGTGCAGTGGGTTGGATGGCAAAGGGTAGTGAGAGGGCTTTGTTCTTCTTTTCATATGCCCTCTGTCAGAGTATATCGCACTTCGTGAACATATTTTTCACGGTATTCTATTTACAAATGTGTCAGGAGAGTGTAAGTATGATATTTATTTCTATTTTTTGTTTATGTAATTTTGTTCATGATACATAATGGTTTAGGGCTTTTGCCCACTAGCGGCCAGCCGCGTAGGCGGTCAACCGCGCGGCCAGCCGCGTTTTTATTTTAATATGCAACCGCTCATGTTCGTACGCACCTAACCGACGAAAATTTCGAACCGCGGCGGTTGAATGCGGCCCGCTTCGCGGCTGATCGCCATATCTGCACTAGGCGGTTGGGGTTTAGTTCGCTGCTAGCCGCTGCTGAGTTTTGACCAGAAAAATTTATCGTTGAAATTTAAAAACGCAAAGCTATTTGGAATTGTGAAGGAGCAGCATATAAGAACAGTGAATTGAAACATTGGGAAGAGTTAATGGATATTTTTGGAAACGAAGATATGTCGATAATACAAAAAAAAAATCTTTGTATGCATTAATTTAAATTTGGGAGGTGGGTAGGGGTACCGCCGCACCGGGAACCATTTATTGGATAACCAACACCTGATCCATGGATTAACCCAATTGATTCGTTACGTTTGATGACTTAGCAAATGTGCCCAGGTTCACGGGTCCGGGTCTTAGCGGCGGGTGTGTCTGCCCACCAGCTGCGTGGCAGGCCGGATCAGTGAATAGTTGAGGGATACCTTGTAACCTCTCAAGCAGTACTCTTTTAGAACATCGCCTTGCACCGCACTGGGAGGGATGGATTCATACGTTCGTCACTCCTAGACCCAATGACCCCCATATTCCTACCCACCCCTTGCAGGTACCTCATTCTTCACTTCCTTTCCTTAATTTCCTGTAAAATACCCTCCATGCAACATCCCCAAAGATGACGTAGGCCCTGAGGGAAAATATTTTCCTCAGGGCCTCCTGTGTGGAGCTATTGCAAAAAATTGAAAAATCATTTATTCAAACGAAATTAACTTTAACAGCGTCCATTTTATTAATGATGGGACAACGCAGTTTTATGCCTACCGCGGTTGAACCGCGCGAAGCGGTTCGTTAGCGGCTAGCCGCCATGGCGGATGACCGCCTACGCGGCTGGCCGCTAGTGCGTACATAGCCTCAGTAGTGTAATATAATGTCTTGCTGTGGAATAGTCTACATGTTTCAAACGAAGTATTTTGCACTCTTTAGTTCTGTTACTTTGCTTACAGTATTGTTTGTTGCGAATCAACCGTTTCAATCTCTGAAGCCATTTATAATAAGATATTTTCCGTTGCATCCCCGTTCCCTTCCACCTTCTCCCTCCCTCGTGTCTTCCCTCTCCGCAAACCCCACCTTCCCCCTGCCTTTCCCCCCTGCTGCTAAAATATATGAAATACACACATTTTCATTTATACAAATTTCATAACACCAGAGCTTACCATTATATATAGCCTATGTTACTCACTGATAATAAATAATAATA
The DNA here is from genome assembly GCA_917880885.1 of Limnephilus marmoratus. Taxonomy (NCBI): domain Eukaryota; kingdom Metazoa; phylum Arthropoda; class Insecta; order Trichoptera; family Limnephilidae; genus Limnephilus; species Limnephilus marmoratus. The sequence goes on from OU862926.1 coordinate 12,488,649, forward strand.
TAATTATAATCATAATTCCGGGTCAAATAAAATTATTCACGCAAAACACTTCAATTATCTCAACCAAACGCATGTTGACAAACTTTCGTCAAACAAATGGTTGAGTATTGGAGAGTTGAGCGCAGAAATAGAAGGATTTATGCTTGCCATTCAAGATAAAGTCATTAATACTAAAAATTATAGGAAGCATGTAATCAAATATATAAATCAAATTATGTAGAAAATGTTTGGCTTTCCGGAAACTATAGAACATATTATATCGGGATGTTCTGTATTAGCACCGTCCGAGTATACATTTAAGCACAATTAGGTTTTAAAAATAATTCACCATAGTTTGGTAATTAAACATAACTTGATTGACTGCCGTAATACAGTACCATATTATGAATATATATTTTTAGAAAATGAATTTTATAAAATATATTACGATAAAACTATACTAACAGACAGAACAATTAGTCAAAATAGACCTGATATAGTTTTACATGACAAAATTAAATAAAATAACTTATTTCATTGATGTTGCCATTCCAAATTCCTGTAATATTAAAAAGACTGTTTCTGAAAAAAGAAGAAATTATACAGATTTAGGAAATGAGATTATAAGAATTTGGCATTCTCAGACTTTTAAAATATTACCATTTGTTATTTCGGCTACTGGCATTATACCTAGCTCTCTCATTCAAAATGTAGGCATATTAGATTCCAGCCTGGAAATCTCGTATGTGGTTACTGTAAAATGAAAAAAATAATAATAATGTGGATTCTTGTGGGTTAATATCGAAACTGATATGAATAGAATATTAGTTGCACTATTTAAAAAAAAGAAAATTATCGTGCGATTTTGATATGCTCTCTGAGATAAACTCTCGAGAAATTAGAAATATAATATTTTTTAGGCCGAAAAAAACACACAACTTATTTATTATTTAAAAAACAACCAAAATTATTTACACTGAAGTATTAAGAAAAAACTTTAAAACATTCCAAAGTAGCCACCATTTTACAGAACCGAAAAAAAACACTTTTCAAATTTAGTACACAATTTTAAACGTCGAGCTGCGACAAGCGAATAAATGCAAATGATTATTTCAAAACACATTATTTGACTTTAGGCCTCTGGTATGAGTCAATGCGTGCACTAATCACCCCAATTAAGCATGCATTTATTATCCTGTCTATCTGGTAATGTCATCATGATGTCATTGCTTGGGAATCCAAAAGTGACTTATTAGCGTCTAGTTTGTATGAAACGAATCACTGTGCGCTGTAAGTTAACTTTACCTACCTTTAGTAACTATTCAATACATGATGTTAGCAGTACCTTATTATTGTTTAAACAATGTAATAATGTAAAGATACACAGCATTTAACTCGCTTATTTCAGGCCCGTGGAGTGGGTACATTAATCAATAAAATTATGATCACAGAAGAAAACCAACATATTCTGAAAAAAGTAAGTACCATTATAATAATTTATTAAAACAATTTAAAACTTTTTTCATTTGGTAATTTTGGCATAATTACCTCGGGTTTATATTATATTAATAGGTTTCTATATTACTTTAATATATTATATTTGGGGAATATTGCAGTTTTCGGCGGATCAACTACCAGGAAATTATGTCCACTTAATTCATGTGATTGCAGGAGAGCGGAATTTTGTCATTAGTTTGGTGAGCGTGCTTTTGGAGTGTCAGGACCTAAAGCCTGGAATAGACTGCCACATAATTTAAGAATGATCTCAGACTCGGCAAGAATTTAGAATTTAGACCTTAATTTAAAATTCACCTTTTCAGACAGTCGTACCAATAAAATCAAAAACCGTTCGCCTTCATCTTCAGCCCGCGACATTGTAAATAACAATTGTTTAAAAATGTAAGCAAACAAGAACTTGTAAGTTGTTTTAAGGTCATTTCATAATAATTCTCCAGTCCTAAACCAAATCCGCCATCTAAGGTCAGTTATCAATATTAGCGAGCACGGTCTACGATTGTTAACAAATATTGATAACTTTTAGCGCGGCCTCTATAGTATCAGATTAGTTTCGGTTAACTATCAATGAACGCATATTTTTTAACAGTGTCGTTCGTTATGCAAAATTACTGGCTTATTTAATGAACCGATAGAACTAAGGAAGCTCTTAGAAATGAAAGTTAACGAAGCTCTCAATGCATCTAAGACGCAATCAATTTATTCGGTTCGATCTTTAAGTTGAGGTTATTGTTAATTAATTCCCAGGCAGCCAACGCATATTTAGGTTAGTTTTTCAATTCAATATTGCCAATTTATTAATGTATTTAGTTAATTTTTTGGGGTTTCGAAACCTTGTTCAGGGTATGGATATAAAATCAACGCGGGTCCTAGCACACTGAAATCGTTATCTTTACAAGTCCTTGTCAACGGGAAATTTCCCAAAACTGTGGAAAAAATGTTATTTAACACCAATATTTAAAAGCGGGGATAAATCTGCAATTGATAATTATCGTCCAATTTGTATCCAATCATCCATACCCAAGCTTTTCGAAAAATTGATTCTTATAAAGATAAACCCTAGCGTGAAATCCATCATTACAACTTGTCAACATGGTTTTGTCTCGGGCAGATCAACCTTAACCAACCTATCCCTGTACGAAAATTATATATCAAAGGCACTTGCTAATATACAACAAGTCGATTCCATATATACTGATTTCAGCAAAGCGTTTGATAAGGTTTGCCTTAAAATTCTTGTTAACAAACTGGCGGAATATGGCATAACTGGTAACTTACTAGCCTGGTTTATGAATTATTTGTCTAATCGAGAACTTACTGTCTGCATCAAAGGTCAACTGTCCTACACATTTAAAGCTACAAGTGGCGTGCCCCAGGGCTCACATCTAGGACCCATTCTTTTTAACATATTTATAAATGACGTTACAAATGTATTTACTCGTGTCTTTATATTGATGTTCGCAGATGATATGAAAATTTACCAAATTATAGACAATATTAATGATTGCTTATTCTTACAATCAAATCTCATTAGCTTTTCTGATTGGTGTATCCAAAATAAATTAACCCTTAATGTAAAAAAGTGTCAAGTCATGAGATTTTATAGGAAGAATAACCCATTGATTTTCACATATAGGATGAACAATCAAGCCTTAGCATCTGTACCCGAAATAAAATACTAATGGGGATAATATTTGACACAAAATTATCATTTATCTCCCACATTAATAATATAACCACTAAAGCGATGCAAATGCTGGGTTTCATTTTAAGAACTTCAAAAGATTTCAAAAATTTAAAAACTTTAAAAATATTATATTCATCCATTGTCAGAAGTCATTTAGAATTCAACTCAACCATTTGGAATCCATTTTACAATATTCGTGAAAAATCCATCGAGCGAATCCAACATAAATTCTTACGAAATATAAATTATAGATTAGGAATTCCTATTGAAAATATTAGCTACATGTCACTGTTGAAAATTATGGACCTCGCTACATTAAAAGAAAGAAGAATATGTACTGATCTATTTTTTCTGTATAAAATTGTTAATAACATGTTTGACTCCCCTGAACTCCTTAGGCTGATTAATTTTCATGTGCCTAGTAGAACGGTTCGTCAGATTGTACCTTACCATTGTAACAATTCAGGTACCAATTCAGAAATAAACTCAGTAATGAACCGACTGCACAGTGCAGGGAATAAATATTACATGAACACCAACGGTACTGAAAGTCTATCAACCTATAAAAACATTGTCATTAAATCTGTATGTCTATCTAGATAAATTTGAAATGTTTATAAATTTTCAATATGTGTCGAATGTATATGAATGTGTATCCTTTATTTTATTCTGTTGCTTTTAAGCTGCAAGAAAATCACTTCTTTAAATGTATATGAATGTGTATCCTATAATTTACTCTTTTGTTTTAAGTTAAAAAATCTAAACTTGATACTTATTTAATTGTTATCTCTTAATTCTTTGATTATAACAAATGTATTTTTAATTTTATCATATGTAAAAGCCCTAATTGGGCGTGTACAAATAAATAAATAAATAAATATCGAATCGACATGGCATTACAACCGACGATTTTGTACCGAACCGATATTGATAAGCAATGTAAGGTAATCAAAAAGAAATTGTTATACGCTGGCAACACTTGAGGTACTATGTAGCTGTAACAATGTCTATGGAATCGGAGTTTTAGACCGGGAGCCGGTACACAAACGAGTACACGGATGAAACTACTTTGAAGTGATAATGGACATTTAGTAAGCCTTAAAAAAGCTGGTGTGCCGCGCCTCTTGGCAGATTCCGCGCAGTCATGGAACAAGTGAAATTCTTCAATGGGATGGTTTAGAATCTAGACTACAGTTATTCGTTTTATCGTATGATATAATCGACCTTTATCTTATGAAACCATTCCCGTTCGTGCACCCGATGACGTAATTTTTTCGAATAAAAACGAGTGTGCTTTAGACACAACTGAAGTAAAACTTCACTAACTTATGCCGGGTACCCTTTGTATATAATGTTATATAGGATGGAACCATTACAGTTTAGTTGACCCCAAGGTTAGTGTCCTTGCAACGCGTGCCGGGTACCCATCCCCATCCCCATCCCCATCCCCATCCCCATCCCCATCCCCATCCCCATCCCCATCCCCATCCCCATCCCCATCCCCATCCCCATCCCCATCCCCATCCCCATCCCCATCCCCATCCCCATCCCCATCCCCATCCCCATCCCCATCCCCATCCCCATCCCCATCCCCATCCCCATCCCCATCCCCATCCCCATCCCCATCCCCATCCCCATCCCCATCCCCATCCCCATCCCCATCCCCATCCCCATCCCCATCCCCATCCCCATCCCCATCCCCATCCCCATCCCCATCCCCATCCCCATCCCCATCCCCATCCCCATCCCCATCCCCATCCCCATCCCCATCCCCATCCCCATCCCCATCCCCATCCCCATCCCCATCCCCATCCCCATCCCCATCCCCATCCCCATCCCCATCCCCATCCCCATCCCCATCCCCATCCCCATCCCCATCCCCATCCCCATCCCCATCCCCATCCCCATCCCCATCCCCATCCCCATCCCCATCCCCATCCCCATCCCCATCCCCATCCCCATCCCCATCCCCATCCCCATCCCCATCCCCTCAAAGGCCCAACCGTTCGCCCACCGTTCGCCCACCGTTCGCATAAAATGTATATAATATCCTTTTTCGTAACGCATTCACCTACCCCCCATGTCGAGCGTGCGTAAAGAAGTTTTACTTCAAAAATCGCTCACTATTTCCATGACTGCGTGGAACCTGCCAAGATGTGCTCCCGCAGACTAGCTTGTTTAAGGTTTACCAAATGTCCATTATCACTACAAAGTAGTTTCATCTGTGTACTCGATGACGTGAGTTTGTGTAGCCAGGCTCCCGGTCTGTAATACCTGTCAAAAACATCGTAATCCATTAATGTAATAATATGACAACTAACTAATAATCTTTTCTTTTGAACATTTAAAGATCCATTTACACCGAGATTTTTGCTGAGATTTCATAATAATATTAAATACACACACTTTAATATACGTTGGAAGTCCGCATGTATTTTTTGACAATAAAAACGAGTTAATTGAACAATGAGATCATTAGCCATAATACGAGATATATTCGTAAGTACGAAACTGTCAAACGAAAACGTCTCTGAATTCCGATTTAATTCAGTCCTGCAATCTTCGATATTCTGCCTCCGTTTATTAATAAACCAGTAATTTATGCAGAAAGAATGTCATTATTAATAAAGTTGCGTAGGTATATCGCCAGTCAAACAAAGGACAGGGTGATTTACAATCTCGTATCGATAACGAACCGATTGCCCTAGCACGCTTGCACCATCGATAGGCAGACCGACGTCGACGTGAAATAAATAATGAATCGACATACGATCTCACACGATGGTAACACTGGGGATCTTTTAATGAATTTTCGTTTCTTAATTTGAAATGTGCTGCGTAAAAATGAAAAATACCAATAAATTGACAATTTCGAATTGAAATTCGAACTCAAATAAATATTGGCTTTCGCGTGTAGATACTTTTTGAGACTAAACGATATTTTAACAAATTTCGTTTCTCGAATTAAAAGCAATTAATTGATCGCCTCTTAAATGAATTAACTGAGTCTATGGGTCTCGTGTACGATTTATTTAAATTCTGAGAGTTTTTTTAGTTCACCTCTACTCATTAATTAGCCAGTTATTTTGCGTAACAAACGACATTATTTAGAAAAATCCGTACATTGACAGCTTATCTGTCACTCCGGAAGCCACGGTAAAAATGGCGTCTTTTGTCAACCGACTGTCGGAATCGTATGTTCACTGTGCTCGCAAATATCGCTAACTGACCATAGACGACGGATTTATTACATTTCGTATTAATATTGGGGTTTTATCAACCAAGAATGCATACGATTTGGCAGGCTTTTGTCAATCGTCGGTCGGAATATCCCTTATCAATTGTTGAGCGTGCTAGCACATATTGATAACTGACCATAAATGATGGATTTTACCGATATCGTATTGATATAGGGTTATATCGATCGACCATGCTAGGACCCATACTCCTATCGATTCTATATTGTCAAATTATCGATTTCTATGTAATTGACCCCCTGGCGGGTAATTTTGCCAATTCTTGTTTATGGTCCCTCGTCATTCGTCCCACGTCTTTAGTAACTCCCGTCCAACTCCTATACTCTTTTTTTGAAGTCCATCCCGCCTTCCTTTGGTCGCTTGCCTTGGGCATGGGCAACCACCAATTTTAATTACTTTCAAAACATGTTATTAATGGTGTCACCGTATTTTGAAAAAGTCCTGGTATAAAATGATTTTTTAAACGTCACTTCTAAATTCCATAAAAAAACGACCTGTCTTAAAAAATTATTTGAATTTTTATTTTAGCTTCACCAGATATCAACCCACATGCTTCAACGCCAACCAGAATTTATAGCCATGGGATTGTTCAAGATCGACAATGCTCTGTTCTTTACGGTGAGTTTTGTATGCGATTGAAAATTCATGTCAATTTATAATCTTTCGCCTTTGTAAGTACTTAAATAAATTGATTGCATATTCCAAATGTTGTAAGCAGAACTCTTATATTTAATTTCAGTATGATTTGGTTTTTATATTTTGTGAATTATTAGTAAATTTATAATGTCATTAATGTTTTTGCAGGTAGCTGGTTCTGCAGCGTCATTTTTAATTATTTTGGCGCAATATTATTTAGACTTATAAACGTTGTCGTTGCCACGTTGTCGGACCGGATTGGCTAGCGCGGCGGTAATGAAACTAGGCAACGCCTTTCCGCGCTGGCCGTTCAATCCGGGCCAATCGATTTTTGTCGGATCAAACAATCGGATGGAAAACCTGATGTGTGCGTCCAGGCTTACCGTCCATTCGAGGCATATCATTGGCTAGATGATAGTAGTATTGAGGCAGTGCACGTGTTCAAACGTCCACATTTTGACCAAAACTACAGGAAGTTCGCGAAGATATATGTTTTCGTTAATTGTTATCATGGCATGCGGAGATTTGACAAAATAAACATAGGCAAATGGAACCAGCTTTGGACATTGTAGAATATTGTGGACTAGGTCTTAATTTACAAGATTACCCTTCTGTATTTGTGTGTTTTCCATAAAAAAATGCGCTGTTAATCTTATGTTTGTCATGTGAAAGTAAAGTGGTTTTAAATGTATTATGCATATAAATATTACTTAATTCGTTCTACTTCTTGATATGGAAAATGACCCATATTGTCAGGTGTCATAATATTGTCTTTGTATCATTTTGTCTTTGCTTTCACAAGAAGCAAAGTGTCGACTCATTAAAAACTAACATTATCAATTACTCGCTTAAATCCAATGAAATTAACTTGTAATTTTTAATAACATAATAGTTTTTGTAAATAACTTGATCATCAAAATTTTGTTAACTTTAAAGTCACACACAATTTGGGAGGCGGGAATGGATTCATAGTATGTTAGTTTCTCCATCCAAGAAGACATCTGGATCATGCTTAAAATCATTTGTCCGTAAGGAATGCAACTTTGTGCGATGCACGCAATTATCACATTAACTTTGATCCGAGAGTATTCTTTTGTGATTCCGAGAGGTTTCAAGAGGCTCTATACTTCTGATAGAATAATTGCAACTTTCGGGTATCGTTTGATGTCTTTGATAGAATCCAAGAGGATCAACGCCACCAGGGAAATGGTGGCAAACTCTACGAATCTGTTGCCATATTTAAACAGCGATCCCTTCATCACCCTGCCAACAATTAGCGCACACACGAGGGGGGGTTTTGGGGTTTAAACCCCCCCCCCCTGAATTTCGACTACAAGCATATATTATTTTACCAATCAAAAGCAACATAAGAAACGTTTAGATAAATCTGTACGCAAAATTTCTTAGGGAAGAACTCCGGTGCTCGCGGTGCTACAGCTGGCCGGCTGTCAGTATCACTCGCGATCGTCGCACGGTGCGTTGTGCGAAATGCAAAAGTTTACAATATGACCGGATGTCCCCGCCCGCTCTGCCCTCCCGCCCGCGGCACCTCTCTCCAAAACCGTGCACAGCTGGTGCTGCCAGATTCATTGTTTTTTTGGTTAATTTATACACCCATCATAAAATTAAACATTTCTAATGAGACCTGTTTTTTTTTTACCGATCACCAAGGCAGTTTTCGGGATACGTTTTTTTAGCATGGGTCGTGTAGGAGAAAATGATGAATTCAGGAATATAGTCCTTAAACTCTGAACTTCAGTACGGTTATGGGTTCACAAAGCCACTTATCTAATTATTATGCTTGTCAACAAATAGTTTCTATTATATTAGAAAATAATAAAAGTTTACCTAGACCCTAGACTAACTACGATAAATGTATAAAAAATAAATTATTAGAATAATGGAATTTTTTTTTCTCCCTCATCTCATGGATTTGAAAAAACTTTATTATTATTATTTGTGTTTATTAATATTATTATTTAATTTAAACCTAAAGTTCTGTAAATTAAACTTGATAACAAAAAAAAATCGTGTGTACTTAAAAAAATCCTAATACTCAAAGAAATATTGTAAAACTATTTTATTTAATAAAATGTTATTTCCTTATTTAAATTTTCAATTAAAAGTTTAGGAAAACACTGTATTTCATTCTTGGGATAAGGCAGCACTAAGACGCTCCTGTCCACCACACATCACAACAATGTGTTGATGAGCTTCACCTTGCAAATGTTATATAACTTTCACATAAAAAAGGCGCCTGCGGCGCTTTTTCTTTGCGTATTGTCACGCATTTCTTTTTGAAGGGGAAAGGGGCGTTGAAGAGAATACTATACTTGGGTAGTGCGCAGTGAGCCAGATATACACTGTACATTAAACGTTTGTAATATATAAACGTTTCAATAGATATGGATGCAGCATGCATTTTATGTTTTGTAAAAACCCCCCCCGATTTTTTTTTCTGTGTGCGCCACTGCTGCCAACAACTTGTATTTTATCTGTTGAGTAAAACTTGTACATGCACCATGTGAAAAAGGTGGAACCGAAAGAAAAAGTCGGAACAAAATATCAAACAGTTATTTTAATTACAAACCCTTCCTAGTCCTTCTTCCTTACGAGGTTGTACGGAAATCCCATGAATTGAATAATCCCCATTAAGGGTGTCATGGCTTCAAATAGTTTTCTGAACGCCTTTGGAATGGTATTAATAACATTTTTGGCCGTGGACGTCATGCAAACCAATTAACCGATTTTTTAATTGCTTTATTTTACTCCATTTTTATTATTGTTTTATCAATTTCTTCACACTTTCCCTCTAGACTCCTCTTAGGCTTTACGTCTATCTGATGTTTAATTACGAGTAAGACTTCTCATTATTACCAGGTCAGCTATATAAATTTAATCAATACATTTGATAATATGCTAAACCACTTCTCTTAATTACATTAATAGTTTTACATATTTTGTGTAAATGTCATCCCGCCATGACAGTGTAATTGAACATAAATAAAATAATATGGCCAAAGAAACTTAAATTAAAATAAAGGTGTAGAATCGGTGGCCTGTGTGGATGAGCTGTTTAGATCCTTGGCTATGATGAGGTAGGTCACGGGTTAAAAATCCTTTTAAGCTAAATTTCAAGGTTAGAAATAATCTCAGAAGGTTGAAAAAATTCCCACTTCCATCTTCATAAGTGAACTAGTGGAAGATTTAAACCAATTAGGCAACAGGAATAAACTGTATCTTTCATACATCATATATAGTCAATGTGATCGCCATTTGAATTAAGCATCTCCCAGTTATTTCGGTTGTAATAACTCCATTTATATAAACGCATCTGATCGGAAATCCCAGAAGTCGCCTTAAGAATATAAAAGGTTGTTGAGTATCGACTACTGATTTAACTCTGTTATTATCTTTAACGTCACAATGAATTTTTGACTTTCATTTTCCGCGTTAGACTTGTTTTGTTCAACACCGTTTATTTGACAGCTGTTCTCACTGAAAAGAAAATGTGTTATAACTGATAAAAAAATTCTGAATAATGGTCTTACACCAGGGCGATACTGAGAGTATCTTCCACCCTGGAACGTGCTGCGAATACACTTTATATTATTTTAAACGAATAAATTGTGAATAACACAAAATAACCAAATAAAATTTATTAGCCACGCCGGGATTCGATCCCGCGACCTTCGGAGTGCGAGTCAAGAGCCTTACCGCTGGACTACGCCAGGATACTGTTAATAACATAGCATTAAAATACTCGTACATCGACAAATTTACTAAACTATCTCTACCTATCTTATTAATGTAATTAAATGTAATGTCTTATTAAATTCATTGAAATATTATTAAATTCATTGAACCGTCATAACTTGTTGTATTATTTAATTATTTAAAAAAAGTGATTTAAATTTCTTATCGAAAATATTAAAATCCAAATTGGATAGTTCCGAACTCCTGCAACTTGCAGAGGTACTGGAGGTACCATCGATGTAGCGGATTGCCACTTTGCGAAACTAATACTTAGGTTTTATTAGACATGGTTAATGTTGCAATTTTGTAAACCTCTGATCACCTTACTTTTAAATTTTTGTTGTTTGTATTTTTATATCATGCATAATTTTTTTTCGTAACTTATCGTTATTACATCTCACTGTACTTAAAATTTTAGTTGCTTCTATTTATATTTAATTTATGTACTTTTTTATTTCCATTGTAAATTTATTTATGTTATTTCCTTCTCATGTTAAAGATGTACTGCCTTTATTTATTTATGTAAAACCCCTCTGGGCATCTAATAAAACAAATAAATACATGAATAAAATACTAATGCTCGATATATTTTGAAAAACTGGTTAATTAAAAATCTCCTTTTCATAATCACTTAAAAAAAACAAAATATATCTCTTATAAATTAAAATAAATACAAGCATTAAAAATCATAATACAGGAGTAACTATTTTCAATCAAGCATAGTTCAACTTTCAAATTGGAATATCTTGGTGTGTTTATAGACCAACATTTTAAATGGAAAACACATACTTGGGAACTAGTCAAAAGAATAAGAACTATGTATATGTTACCGTAAAAGCCCGAATATTGGTAAATCCTAAGATTTTCCGGTAAATCCTAAGATTTACCAACTCTTAATGGTAAAAGTCCGAACCATTCTATAATCATCGTTCACCAACCTAACCTAACCTAACCTAACCAAACTTAACCTAACCTAACCTAACCTAACCTAACCTAACATGTACTAAATTCTAATGGTAAAAGCCCGAAAAAAATCGTTTCTTATTTAAATATAATAAACGATTTTTTCGGGCTTTTACCATTAGAATTTAGTGCATGTTAGGTTAGGTTAGGTTAGGTTGGTGAACGATGATTATAGAACGGTTCGAACTTTTACCATTAAGAGTTGGTAAATCTTAGGATTTACCGGAAAATCTTAGGATGTACCGTAGTTCGGGCTTTTACAGTAACATATACAAGACATAGAAATATTTTTAAACTTGAAAACCCAAAAAAGAGTTCAGTTCGAGACTCGGGAGGTTCCTCCCACGTTCGGGCGGTAATATTTTAAATTCACTCAAAAAAGTTTAGGATATAGTTGAAGAAAGCCTATTATTATTTTTATAATTCTTTATAAAACTGTGTAACAATATGTGAAATATCCATCTGCCGGATGTGCCCTGACGATGGACGCTGTCCGAAACGCTGGCTAAAGAAGGAGGTAGCTCAACACGGCATAAATATTATTATTTTTATATATCCTTATAACTATCTATCTTTTAATTATCCCACTAGATTGGCTTCGATCCACTTTTGTTACTCTCCCAAAGAAAGCAAAAGCAAGATAATGTAGTGGCCACCGGACAATTAGTTTAATGAGCACTTATTAAAGATATTTTTGCGAATTGTACATGGACGCATATATCGCAAAGTGGAAGAAAAGATAGGTGTCACACAATTTGGCTTTCGAAATGGGTTGGGTACTCGAGAAGCGTTATTTAGTATTCAAGTACTAATCCAAAGATGCAGAGATGTGAATACAAATGTACATGCATGCTTCATTGACTTCCTTAAAGCATTTGATAGAGTTAGACACGACAAAATGATTCAAATTCTGAAAACCTCCGGGATAGACGATAAAGATATAAGGATAATAGGTAATCTTTATTGGAACCAGAGAGGAGCAGTAAGAGTAGAGCAATGTCTAACAGACGAAGTAGAAATAAAGAGAGGCGCGCGACAGGGTTGTATTCTTTCACCTATGCTGTTCAACTTATATTGAGAAGAAATATTCAATGAAGCTCTGCAAGAAGCTACTCAAGGACTTGTTATAAATGGGAAGATTCTAAACAACCTGCGTTATGCAGATGATACCGTACTTCTAACAAGTAACACTGAGGAGTTACAACTTTTGCTGAATCAAGTAATGAAGACTTGTGAGAATTTTGGGCTAGAACTGAATATAAATAAAACAAAATATATGCTCATAAGCAAAAATAACGCATTGGATGAACATCTTTATATTGCTGGAACAAAACTGGAGAAGGTACAAAGTATTGTATACTTGGGCTGCAATGTAAATGATAGATGGGATCCTTCAGTTGAAATCAAATGCCGCATTGAGCAAGCTCGTGCAACCTTTATCCGCATGAAAAAAATGTTCTGCAGTCATGATCTCAACCTTGGATTACGAATGCGAATGGTCAGATGCTACGTATTTTCAATATTATTTTATGGAATGGAAGCATGGACGCTTACTGAAGAATTAATTAGGCGACTTGAGGCATTCGAGATGTGGATCTACAGAAGAATACTTAAAATAAGCTGGATGGACAGGGTCACAAATGAAGATACTCACAAAAGATGGACAGTACTCACAAATGAGTCATACAATATCCACGCATTTCAATTGCTCTACCGAAAAACTATTCAATCCGCCCTCTTTAAGTCCGCGTAAAGCATATATTTATATCGGAAGTGGTCCCTTGAGAGACGGTTAATAAACATACTTCATTATTGGTTAAAATTATTCCACATATAACTACAGTAACCAATAAAGGATTAAAAATGCTTGGTTTCATTCTTCGAAATGGCAGAGACTTTAAAAATATTTCAACATTAAAAATCCTATATTCCTCTCTAGTTCGTAGTCAAGTTGAATATAATTCTTCTATTTGGTCCCCTCACTTCAAAAGCCACTCCAATTCCATAGAAAAAATTCAGCATAAATTCTTACGATTCATTAACTATAAACTTGGTCTACCAATAGAATCAATAAATTACAATCACTCGATGAAAGAATTAAACTTACTCAAACTTTCAGATAGAAGACTTATTTCCGACTTGACTTTTATTTTTAAAATTGTTAATGGTATTATAGACAGTCCTGATTTATTAAACCTAATTACCTTCCACATACCTACTAGAACTACTCGATCCAAAATTCTTTTTTATTGCAACAAAAATATCAGGACTGAGTCATTTAGATACTCGCTTATACCTAGATTGCATGCAATTGGAAATGCTTTCTCAGAAGTAGTAGATGTGTTCAACTGCACCGAATATAGTTATAAGAAGGCTATAATATCATACCTCAATGACAATAATTAATGTTAAATAGTGTTCGTCTGCACGGCGTCTATATCATACTCTAATATAGATTCCAAACTGCTTGTTTTATTTATATTTACTATCAGATAGTTAAGTGATAGCTCACTGATAGCTAATAATGTATAAATTTTTTCAAAATTATGATTTTTAAACCAAAGATTTATTATTGATTCTCTAACTGGCAGCCCATAAAAATGTGTATTTTGTACGAGCTCATACTATTTTTTTCTTGTTGTAAAACATATTTGTATCCTATAACTAAATACTAGTTGTTATCATACATATGTACTTTGTTTAATGTATATATTATCATTGAAATTATCCTCCTATGTACCACTATGTATCACCGGATTGTAATAGCCATTTTATGGCGTTGAAATAAATAAATAAATAAATAAAATCGATCAAGTGATTTAAATTGATATTAAATATTAAATATTCAGTGACAGAACAAGTGACAATTAGAATTTGAACAACACATCGGACGCATACATATAGAAGGCTCCAATCGTAGTACCTTGCATCGACGTAACGGTGCGTGCCGTGCAACATGACACACATTATATACTACCGCATCAAATAATCTATGCTGTTTACTCAAGCAGGGCTGTCACAAACAACAAAAATGAATTTTAACGATAACGCCCTCCTATCTATTAATGAAGCAAAATAACTTATTGACGGCATCCACAGTGCCATCACGGATCCAGCTTTAAAAATTACTAAAGACCAGATGGCGAAGCTTTTGACAAAATTATCTACTCTTTCAAGCAAAATGATTGACGTTGGAACAAAGGTTGGAATAATTGAGGGAAAATTAATGACATATGAAAAAATCATCACCAAACCCCCGCAGGAAACAAGTACAGGCGACAAAAGAACATACGCCAGCGTAATTGATAAGGGAAAACCAATATTACCCAAAGAAAATCTACATACAATAAAAATAATTTCAAACAATAATGAAAACGCGGACCAAATAAAAGTAAACATTCAAAAACAGATAAGAGTCGGAAAACTGGGGATAGAAGTATCTGAAATAAAAAAATCAAATAAAAACCACGTAATCATCTCTTGCCCAAAGAAAGAAGATTCTGATAAAATAATTAAAGAAATCAACAAGAAGGAAAATAACAGCATAACCGCAACAGAAATTAAGAAGCGCAAGCCTAATGTTATCCTTAAAGGTATACACAAGGATTACAACGTAGAAGATTTTAATGAAGATTTTATAGAACAAAACGAAGATATTTACCAACTTATCAAAGACGATAGTAAACACATGCCCAAAATAATGGCAAATATAAAAAACAAAAGAAGCGAGAACTTATCCAACTACGTCCTAGAAACAACCGGTCAAATGAGAAAATTATTAATCGAAAAAGGAAGAATAAACCTGGGATTTATGCGGGTTCATGTAAACGACTCAAACCCGTTGTCCCAATGCTACCATTGCTTGTGGTTCGAACATACTGCCAACAAGTGCCGAAAAAAAATGGAAAAACCCAGATGTCTCCACTGCGCACAAGATCATACACTATCGAACTGCCCGAATAAAACTCAACCACCGACGTGCTACAATTGTCTAACCTTTAATAAATCAAGAAATGGAAAAACAAATTCGAATCATCGAGCGAATGATAGCAAGTGCCACTACGTCAATAAAATGACAGAATCTGCTTACCAGAAAATTAACTTTAATTAAAATGTTATATTCTTTAAAAAAAAAACAAGTAAGAAATTAATATTTCAACTATATTTTGTTTACAGAGTATCAAAGTCGGCACCCTGTTTATTAGCGCCTGTTCAAATTCATAGTATGTACTTAAGAACTAGCAACTCCCAGTCGAGTGGCATTATTATTACTAAGTATATGATTATTATTGTTCCGCCCGACTATGACGTTATTCATATAAACGAATTCTCAATTCCCTACAAAACGTACCTCCAAACATATTTATATACATACTCAATCATTTTACATAAGATATACGATTTCAAAGTAGGATGAATAATATTATTACGGACGAACTAGATAACACTTATAATAAGAGAAAAGGTATGTAATAATGTTGATCAATGCAACCTTCTCTTCAAAAATATGACTAACTCATTAACTATTATGCACTTAAATATCAGAAGTATTTACAAAAACATAAATGAATTATTATGCACTCTTAGTCTATTGAAAACTGAACTCGACTGTATAGTTTTGACCGAGGCCCACCTTAATGCAATAAATATTGATAGTATACAACAATTACCGAACTTTACATGTATTACCACGAAAACGCACATTAACAAGAATAGTGGCATAGTTATATACGTTAACCAAAAACACCAAGATATATCTTATAAAGAAATAAACATGACACTCACTAACTGCGTAGCATTACAAATAAAAGTATATAATCAGATTTATCAGATTATTGCTATATACCGAACCCACGGTTCGAAAACTCAACAATTTATAGAACATCTTAAAGATGTAATTAATAAAAACAAATGTCAAAATACTATAGTAACGGGTGACTTCAATATAAATATAGGTTTAAATTCAAACAGTGTCGAAAAAAATGATCTACATAATACGATGGCTGAACTGAACTTCATTTCATGCATAAACGACTATACTAGAGTTGTGCCCCGACAAAACCCACCATGTATTGATCATATTTGGACAAAAGCTGACATAACTACACAATTAACACCTGTCATTTGGAACACAAATATAACTGATCACTTTACGTGTTTTCTAATTCTTGATTTAAAAAAAATATCCTTTTCCTCAACTGCATTACAGCAGTATAATATAAAAACCATTAACACACAACTTCTAGAACAAAAATTAAAATCGGAAAAGTGGGAAGAAATATTAAATACCGAAGATGCCGAAAAATCTTCAATTAATTTCGAAAAAACACTTCGCGATCACATAATAAATGCAACTAAATAAAATAACGTCAAACAAAAATCAAAACATAGAAAAATTAAACCTTGGATCACCCATGGAATAGTTACCTCAATTAGGAATAAAGAAAAACTATTTTATCAAACCCGTAAACAACCCAATGACTTTATTTTATTACAATTATATAAAAAATACAGAAATAATCTTACAAACTTGATTAAAAAAACAAAAGAAAATTACTTCAAAGAAAAAATTGAAGATTGTGGTGAAGATAACAAAAAAGTCTGGGCTACAATTAATAACATCATTGGCAAGGGTAATAAAAATAAACAAATAAATAAAATAACATATGACAATAAAACAATAGAGACAGTAAAAGAACCAACTAAAATTGCTAATATTTTCAACAACTACTTTGCAAAAGTCGGTGAGAACCTAGCCAAAAAAATTGACGCTGCCCAATCTCAAAAAACTTTCAGTAGATCCACACAAACTTGCCAAAATATTTTCAAAAAATTTGAAAAATGCACACAGATAGAAATAGAAAAAATAATAATGAACTTACGAGTGTCCACGAGCCCTGGTTTCGACCATATCACAGTAAATTTACTAAAACAAATAAGACAACTAATATCAAAACCAATAGCACATATCATAAATAACAGCATGCAACAAGGAATTTACCCGAAAATATATAAAAATACAATAATAACTCCGATTTTCAAATCAGGAATTGCAACCGACATCTCAAACTACCGTCCCATATCTATTGTATCAAACGTAGCAAAAATATTTGAAAAAGTCGTAAAGTCACAATTAACTAAGCACCTTCAAATAAAATTATTGATGATAACCAATTTGGCTTCAGACAAAATTTAGGCACGCAAGATGCAATCGAAAAAATAACCTCAATAATATATAATGCTCTTGACTCGGGAAATAAATGTTTAAGTATATTCATTGATCTAAGAAAAGCTTTTGACAGTATATGCCACAAAAAACTAATCAAGAAATTAGAAAATATTGGAATTCAAGGAACAGTTATAGACTGGTTCAAAAGTTATCTACATGAAAGACACCAACACGTGAAAATTAACAATACATTGAGTGAACCCACCTATTCAGAATTTGGAAATCCTCAAGGGACAGTGTTAGGTCCAATATTGTTTATCATTTACGTGAATGAAATGCTTACAATACCGAAAATTGGAAAAATCATATCATTCGCTGACGACACAGTCTTAATCATAGAAAAAAAAAACTTGGGATGAAGCCTACCGAACCGCAAATGTAGAAATAAACAACTTAAAACAATGGCTGGATGAAAACTATCTTTCCTTAAACTCTGACAAAACTTACTTCATGACATTTACACTATCAGACAAATTCCTACCAATTATAAATTCCAATATAACTATTCATAGCTCTTGTAAAAATTATACTGACAACTGCAACTCATCTAAATGCACAAAAATTTCAAAAAAGAACAACATTAAATATTTAGGCATAATAATAGACCAACATATTAAATGGACAGAACATATTGCACAAACCATAAACGTACATAAAGAATACGTAAACTTTTTTACGTATTCCTCAAACTAAGAAATATACTTCATAAATCTATACAACTGAAGGTCTACTATGCATTAGCCCAATCAGTTCTGCAATACGGAATAATAGGTTGGGGAGGAGCGTATAAAACCAACTTAGCCCCACTTGAAATAGTACATAGAAGACTCATCAAAATTATTCTAAAAAAACCTTTAGACTATTCAACTCAAAAAATATTCGATGAATTCAAAGTTTTACAAATAAACAGAATCTATCAAAAAAATGCATTACTTCAAATCCATAAAGACAAACTCACAATAAGACAACTCATTTAGCACCAGGCCGAGAACAACAGGACAAATAATAATCCCTAAACTTAATACTACAACAGCCCAACACCATTACACATACTCAGCCATAAAATGCTTTAACGAACTCCCTAAAGATATTCAATCCGAAAAAAATTATAAAATTTTTAAGAAAAAAATTAAAATACATTTCACCACTAAGTAATTTCATGTTTGTGTTATATTACGCCCACTTATATTTTCAATGTGTACACAGGTTTTATATTTTATATTTAAAAAAAATAGTGCACAGGTATATAATTTTACATACATGTTGTTTTTATTTTATTTTTTCATAAATACGCTCATGGTAGCATCAATTAAAAATATAACAAAATATCAATTGTGTTAGTACTCCCTCCCTAAACACGAGAAATTCTCAATTAGAGAGGTATTATTACCACCATTAAAAAATATTTGCATTACATGTACATAATTAAAAAAATAATTGTACATATACCTAACTTTGTAAAATTGTAAAAATGGAATAAATAAATTAATAATAAAAAAAAAGATGTTATGGTTCGGATGAATAAAGAAAAGGAAGTAATTAAAACCATAAAAATCCGAAAACTTCAATATCTTGGACACGTGATGAGACATCCAGAGAAGTATGAGATCCTGCATCTCATAATGCAGGGAAAGATTGCCGGAAGATGGGGCCCTGGAAGAAGGAGAACCTCATGGCTGAAAAACCTGAGACAGTGGTTTGGCCAGTCTACCGTGGAGCTGTTCCGGGCCGCAGTAAACAAAGTCCGCATAGCCAACATGATAGCCAACGTCCGTTGAACGGACAAGGCACAACAAGAAGAAGAATATATCCTACATAATTAATTAGGCATATATATATAAAAAGTGTTAATTCTCGAATGAAGCCGGTTACGTACGTGAAACTAATCTAATATAATAGGATGTAAGCTTTCGTAAAATGTCCATTTGTTTAACTGTCAACAGAATTGTTTTTTTTGAAATCTAATTTATTTATTTATCTTAATTTAATGTAATCGACCACCAATCATAATTAAGGGTAATCAGTTACCAACATTAATATCATGACGCTCATTCACATTAATACCTTCCGATCAAACAGCTATTCTTACAAAATTATATAGTAGGAGCGGAAAAACCAAACCATTGAACTTTCAAAGTTTTTTGAAAAACCAAGGCCAAAAGTGTTAAAAAAAATGTTTGAGGCTAATAACATTTTGGAGGCCATGGCACCAATTACAATGTTGATGCAATTTTGGGGATTTCCGTACCACATAGAAAAGAAGAAGAACTCAGATGGTTATGAGTTTAAATTGACCCCATTGTATGCTTTAATCTTTTCGTTCGGATCATTAGCTTTCTGGTGGACCATATACCAATTCTGTACCACGGATAGAACTACAGTTGTCAACACGGTGGCAAAGGAGTTAATTTTTATTATCTGCGACAGGTTCAATCTATTTTCAAACTTCGCTGTACTGTGGCTGATTTACCTGCATTCATTTAGAGATACAAAAGGTTACCCAAAGGTTGCTTTCATTCTCACCGATATAGAAAACCTCTGGAAACCCCTCGGAATCATCAAGGACTATCGTCAGGTCAAAATGAGCCAAATATATCCAATTATCGGACACAGTTTCATCCTTTGGGGTCAAATGACATACACCGTAGTTCTGACGTCTTATTGGAAAGAACAACTTATGTATTTTGAATTTATCGCCATATTTATGCCCGGCTATGAATGCTGCATGCTGCTAATAGTTTTTTGTATTTTTATCTTCCAAGGAATTACACTCAACTGTCGGATCATTTCTTCGGAACTGGAACTCATATATGAAAAAAAAAATTCTGGCAAAGCAGAAGTTAGAGCTTTGTTTCTGAATGTTGAATCAACAAAATTACGCAAAGATATGTTGTTAAAAGATCTTAAATCGTTGTCAAGAGATGAAGTTATTTTAGAAAGACTAACTCAATATTGGAAGCTCTATGACAGGCTTTGTGATTTCACCGATTCTTTGAATGAGATCTTTTCATTCAAAGTGGCAATGATTCTTGGAATATCTTTTGTGTCTATGATTGTTAACCTTTTCATAACTCTGAGTGCTGTTGGTTGGATGACCAAGGGCGGTGAAAGGTCTATCTTCTTGCTTTCATACTCCCTCAGTATGAGTTCGATTCACTTCTTAAACTTGTTTTTCACAGTAGGATACATACATTCATGTCAGAAAAGTGTAAGTGACGTTTTATAAATCATTTATTTGTTTTGGCAGTTGCAATAAGAACTAAACATTTTGTTGTGCCATTGTTGTTAAAACAAAAATCAGTAAGTACCCAATTTAGTCTTTCACTAAGGTATTTATATATGAACCAGGCTGGAACCTGCGATTCTTTTAGAATCCCGAGGGTATTGTAAATCTGATTTTCGACGGTGTCATTGTTATTTTTGGTTTGCTTTCCATTTATTTATTATTATTTATTTATTTATTATTTTCTGTTTATTATTATTATTACCACTATTTCAATTATGGTACAACAAAAAACGAAGTTTACTTTATTTAGAACATTCAAACTCTTTTCCAAGGCTTATTGAAAAGTAAGGAGTTTTTGTATATGGAAACACTTGCACTCACCAAAGCGACATCAAGAATAAATCATTTTCAGATATATTATACTAGCTCCATAAACGAGTCTTCTCCTATGTCGTCTTTTGGGATGCTGTGTGGGAGATTTTATTAGCGAAAGAAAGAGAAAAAGTGTTAGAAAGGAAGAAAGGAAGGGATGGGTAGGAATTGAGGGGCCCGTGTGTCCGAAGTGACGCATGTGTGTATGTGTATCCATCACCCGCGGTGCGAGGCTCAAGTCTCCCCCAATCAGGCCCGCCACGCACTAGGTGGGCAAACGCATTCGCCACCAGGATCTAGACAAACCTCACCAAATGTAACGAACTATTTGGCGTGACCTATGGGCAGGGGTGCAGGTTATCCAATAAACAGTTTCCGGGGCGACGGTACTCACACCCGCCTCCCAAATTAAAGTAAATAAATTTAAAGCAATTTTTAAAAACCATACATCTGCAGTTTTTCGAAAATGTTTTTCTTGTTATTTCAGGTTCGTGGAGTAGCCGTTTTGATCAATAAATTGATGACGGTAGAGGAGAACCCTCAGGTTTTAACGAAGGTTAGTGTACGTACGAGCACTTAGAAATTATTAAAATAATTCTTGATCTCAAATATACCCAGAGGCAACCAATAATTATTTATAAAATGTTTGTGAAAGGTTATTTTTTTTTCAGCTTCACAACTTTTCAACCCACATGCTCCAACGCCGACCAGAATTTGTACCTTTAGGTTTGTTCCTGATGGATAATTCTTTGCTTTTTACGGTAAGCAGGTCCCCAATCGTCTGATTTCATAAAGTCATTGATTTATCCGAATCTACGTTTATAAATGATCCACGCTGCAACAACAGTGTTAAATCGGTTTCGGCTGGTGTTAGAAAACTGGAAACATCGTTTTTAACAGATTTCTAATTATTTATTGTTACGATGACTGTATCTACTCTAGAAAAAAATTAGACAGTCCAGCATCTTTTAATATATTTTTTTATTATCTATCGTTTGGTGATTTAGATATTCAAACGCAAGTTTTCCCCGGAAAAATACTCTACATCGTCACATTGGTCAAAACCTTGAACATCGTTTTTCCATCTATCTTTGAAATTAAAAGAAGGATAAAAGTGAAATAATCGTTTTACATTTACCTATATTTTGTTAACTCTAATATTTTATGTTATCTTTATTAATTGTTTTATTATATTTTTATTGGTATCTTTATTTAGATACATACGTGAATATTTCGTTGTTTGTCCCGTGTGCACTCCCAAACCATTCACCTGATTGCAATGTAACTTTGATTATTTGTTGCGCGCACGCCCGCACAGGTTTTTATGTATAACCGTGAGCTATCATCAATGAAATTTGTATGAAAAAGGCGGCGCGCCAATTCTGTGAGTTTCATATTTTAGCGACAGGGAGGGGAAGGCTTGAGTGGGATGAGAATGGAATACGGGAGTGGGGAGGGAACAAAGGAGAGGGCGGAAGGCAGGGAAGACGGGAAGGCGGGGAAGGCGGAAGGGGAGAAGCGAACCCAATGAGCATTCAACATTGTGGCTTTCATAACTCAAATCTGCCCAGAACTGATTTGCAGTGTTGTTGAGAGGGGAGTCTCAAATTATCACACTTACGTTTGAGTTGAACTCCACATCTTTACAAACGACTTGTTCATGTACGTAGCTTGTGTCGCTCTCCATAGAGAGAAAAAATGGCCTGATTTTTAATGCCTGGTGTCTCGTAGTTTTTCAAAAATGTAAAAGTAAAGGATATTGATGTTCACTATAAGTTCGCTAAAATAGAATTCAAAAGCTTGTTTTTTATTTTTTATTTTTGTCAGCTCTACATAGTTTTTAATAACAAATATAATTCAAAAATACATATTTAAATAACCATACTATTCTTTTTAAGACGCAACTTTTGAAATATCAGGCGTTTCTGAATTTAAAAGTTGAAATAATTGACACACCCTAAAGTCTGCAAATAGCTATTATGCGACCAGATTCACATTGTGAATTTGTAACAAATGTTCCAAATAATCGTAACAGCGGCGGCCTGATCAAAGTTTCTTTATTTCTGTTTTAAAAATCTTTATTAGGGAAGATAAGTGCCAATATTAATCCTACTTATATTGTAAAGGCGAAAGTTTGTATGGATGTATGTTTGTTACTCTTTCACGCAAAAAACTGCTGAATGGATTTTAAAAATTCTTTCACTAATAGAAAGCTACATTATTTGCGAGATCTATAGGCTATATATATTGTTAAGATCTGGCGTAATGAATAATCTCTGGCGTTATGAAATTATTTATCATACGTTTTCTGCCCCAAACAAAATCGATTTATTGCAAACGTCAGAAAAAAAACAAACCAATTGTCGCCTTGGAAAATGTGTTTTTTTTTAAATTAGGCATTTTAAAAGGAGTGCTTTGTCGGCGTCGTACTTAAACTATCTATAAAAAATGAATCACCGAAATGTATGTATGCGAATAAACCCGAACGACTGCACCAAATTGGATAATTCTTTTTTTTGTTCTTTATTTTGTATAAAACTACCGTTGAGTTCTGGCATTATGAAATTTGTACAAAAAATTATAATAGGTGGCACGTGAGCAGTTTGAAAACTGATAGTATCGTGAATGAATGTGTGGAATGAGAGAGGTGAGAGGGGGGAGTGGGGAGGGGGTGTTGGGAAAGTGTTGGTGGTGGGGGAAAGGGGAGGGGGAAGAGGAAGAGAGGGGGAAGAGTGGGGGTTAGGGAAGAGAGAGGGGGGAGGGAAGGAAGGGGAAAGGGGAAGGATTGGGGAGTGTGTGGGGAGGGGTAGGGGGTGGGGGGAATGTGGAGGGGTAGGTGGTGAGGGGAGGGGTGGGTGGAGTGGGAGAGGGGGGGGGGGAGTGGAGTGGGGAGAGGGAAGGTGGAAGAGGTGGAGTGGAAAACCCCTAATATCATGCGAGCGAAGCCGAAGCTAGAATTTAAAAATAAAATGGTTTAGTTTTTTCGTCGTCACCAATCATAAAAATATTTTTGCTTGACATGTCAAAAGCTTTTTTTCCAAGATTGATCGAATTTGAACTCAATTTTAACCAAAATGATGAAAAGGAATCCAAGTTGAAATTCATTTCATCCGTTTGGTTTATGAAAAATATTATAAAATAATATATTGTTATGTTGGTCACGACTTCATACGTTTCATATTTTAGTAACTTTGTGTATTTATAAACATACTGATGTCTAATATTCCACATGTTTTTTATATGAAAATTGTCATTTTTTCACAGATATCCGGTTCCGCTACAACGTTTTTGATTATTTTGGCCCAATTTTACATTGTCTCTTAAATATAACTCATGTGTACCAATCCATGTCCATTTTGAAACAAAATTATTTAATAAATTCAACATTTTGCTTCTGTCATTATTAATCTGTGTGTTCAACAGTGTGTATTCTCGAATCGTGAGGCGGGTATGAGTACCACAACCCCGGGAACCATTTATTATAACTAACACCCCTACTATGGATCATCCAAGTGCTTCGCTACGTTTGGTGACTTAGTAGAGGTGCCCGGGTCCAGGTCTCGGCGCGGATGCGCCTGCTTGGAGGGCAGGATCGGAAGAGGTTGGTTTAGGGAACTCTTTCACCATTCCAGCTGGACTCTTTCCACCCACCATCGCCTTGCACCGCAGTGGAAGGGATGGATTCGTACGACTGTCACTTCTGGTCATACTAGATTCGTACACATTTCTGGCGACCGATGCGTTTGCCCTCCTACTGCGTGGCGAGCCGGACACGAGAGATTGGTTAATAGGGAGACCTAGCCTAGACCTCTTCAGCCGGACTCTTTCGACCCATCGCCTTGCACCGCAGTGGAAGGGATGGATTCATACGACTATCACTTCTGGTCATACTAGATTCGTACACATTTCTGGCGACCGATGCGTTTGCCCTCCTACTGCGTGGCGAGCCGGACGCGAGGGATTGGTTTTTAGGGAGACCTAGCCTAGACCTCTTCAGCCGGACTCTTTCGACCCATCGCTTTGCACTGCAATGAGAGGGATGGATTCATACGTCTATAACTTCTTGACACATTGACCCGTTTCCTACCCGCCTTCGTATCATTTTTCCTTCCGAAACTTCCTATTCTTTCTTTCTATAAAAAGACCCTCCACACAGCACCCCAGCACAGGGTAATTTTATTCTCAAAGCCTCCTGCGTGGAGCTAACGTAAAAAATTTTTTAGATCTCCGTAGTCGACGAGTAATGCTCTCTACAAGCAACCTGGAAATTGCGGGTACAAACCCCGGCGGAGCATTTTATTCGTTTAATTTTTGTTATTTCTTATTTATAACAATCATGTGTAACATAATTGGAAGGAGGTATTTATGATATATTACATTAATGGGAATGAACATCAAAAGTAATTAAAAAAGAGAGTTAATAAAAAAAAATCCTGTGAAAAGGGTAGTTGCCTGTAATACGTAAAAAAAAACAATTGAAGGTAATATTGTTAATTCTAGAATTGGAAATATGAGATTGACAAATATGACGTTTTGACAGAAGGTGGCAATAGCGAAATTAGTAAACGCGTACGTCCCGGTTAGACGAGAGGTTCTGGGTTCGGGTCCCAGTTGCGATCATTATCTTTTTCTGTATGTTGTACCCTTTCATATTTTCGTTTAGATTATTATTGCTATCTTGTTCTTCAATGATATTTTACATTGATAGGAATAAACTTAAAAAATTATAAAAAGAGAGTTTAAAAAAAATATATATGTATATATATTATATTCATTCAGACTTTTAGAAAAGGGTCAATATTAATAAAATCGGATATGTTTATCGGAGACACTTTCTAGATTACAAACCAGTTCTTTGTACGTTGTGGTCAATTAAAAAGGTAGCTACCAAAAATTTGGATGGAAAAAATGTCGCATCATAAGGACTTTTTAAAGTTTTTCCCACCAATATTGATTGATTGCGGCACTTATCCAGGAAAGACGAGAGATCCTAGGCTCGGGTCCAAGTTGCGACGTTTAACTTTTTTGTTTTTCTTGTCTTGTTCTTTTTCATGTTTTCGTTTAGATTTATTATTACTCTCTACTTCTTCAATGATCTATTTGTAAGAATTCAAACCAAAATATCAATGGACACAGCTTCAAATTATGGTACCTAGATAAGATAATAACAAAATCGTATCAAATAAAGATAATGCCCTAAAGACTCTTGGATTTGTTATGAGAGCTACAAAAGATTTCAATAATTTAGGTACATTTATCGTTTTACATAAAACCCTCGTTAGATTCCAACATAAGTATAACTCAAGAATTCCGATTCGAGCCGCGGTCAACAGTGGTTGTGTGTACCTTACCTATTGCTTGTGCCGTTCGCCCGTTCCTGAGCCTCATACAGATAAGAGATAATTGTTACATTTTATTTAATTTTGTTTATCGTATATCTATTTGTTTGCGTTCCTGCTTACGGCTAATTCGTTTTTGTTTGTACAGTCAATGAAATAGACTGCGTATTATTTTTTCAGTTTAATTTTTAAAAGTTAAGTTTTTTTTATATAATGGAGGATGACGAAGAAAGGCCTCCCGACCCAGGGTCGATATTAGATTAGATTTTTCTGATTCGGATTCTAATACTAGCCAGGTTTCTATTACGCTCCCATCTCGTAAACGACGACCATCGCATAGTCTTCACATTCCATCGAAAGTTAAATCTATACTGCCGATTCAACAAACCTCGACCTCTAACGACCTTAACATTAATAGTAACACCCAGACAAATATTTTAACTAGCGATAATACAAAAAGTACTGACTTACTTTATCCTGCTTCCGCTTCCGGTCCTTTTATCGTTATGGTTCAGAGCACTGAACAAGGAAAACTTATTCATCCTTTAGATTTTGGAAAATTCTTATTTGATACAAAAAATAATAACATTGGTATTGTTAACGGTTCAATTAAACCTGAAGGGCGATATAAATTATCTATCGAGTTTAATACTGCCGCTTCCGCAAATGGATTTGTAAAAAAAATTGACTCGCTCTCAAACCATAAATATAAATCATTCATCCCGACATTTAACCTTACGAGAATGGGTCTTGTGCGAGGAATTCCCGCGGAGATCCCAGAGGCTGAAATTGTTGATGCTTTGAATAATTCCCACGGAACCCCGAAAGTATTAAAAGCACGTCGACTGAACTACAAGGATTCTACTAATGGAAACACGATCTGGAAACCTTCTCAATCTGTTGTTATTACATTTGAAGGTCAATCCCTACCGTCTCGTGTGTTTATTTATTATACCTCGCTTCCCGTCGGTGTTTATAAATTCCCAACTATTCAATGCTTCAATTGCTGCCGGTTTGGACATTCAAAACCCGTATGCCGCTCCCCTCCACGTTGTTACTTTTGCGGAGAAGGTCACCCATTTGATCAATGTCCGAAATCTTCCAATGATCCCATTTGCATTAACTGTTCGGGTGCACATACCGCGGTCAGTCTAGCCTGTCCGGAATTATCAAGACAGAAGAACATAAAACATAAAATGGCTACCGACAACATTTCGTACTTCCAGGCCTCAAAGTTATTCTCTCCTGCGGAAAAATCATTCGCAGAGATGACATCGTCCTCAGCTCCTTTCCAAACAACCACCTTTTTAAATTCAACGTCATCTTCTCACAGAAAAACCATTCTCAAGCCAGTCAAACCCAACCCAAAATATACTCCTTACCTTGATAAAAAACAATTGAATAATATTTTGGCCAGCCCGAATGGGAATGCCAAATCCCAGTCACCCAATGGGTGTGCCATTAATGGTAATACTTCCCCTCCTGCTCTCCCCGAAATAATGAATAATAATTCTTTTATAATTCTCTTCGCTAACAAATCTGACATAATTCAATTACTCTACGAACACGAAGTTTCAGTAGCCGCCATTTCTGAAACGTGGTTAAAACCCTTCTTTCACTTAAGAATACCAAGTTATTATTGTCTCAGACACGACAGACCGGATGGTAAAGGCGGCACGGCTCTGATAATCCATAATTCTATCCCGTTTAAACAAATTAATATTCATACTCCCTCCGACGATATCCAGATAATAGCAGCTGTCTTATCTGATATCACAATATTATCAATATATATTCCTCCCTCTACGACTTTTATTGAAAATGAATGGGCACCAATCTTAACCCAGATTTGTTCCCCTTATATGATCCTTGGAGATTTTAATGCACATTCCCCTTCTTGGGGTAGCAAAATAACAAATCGTTCTGGCCGCAATCTTTTAGATTTTATTGATACCCATAACCTATGTTTTTTAAATGACGGATCTCCAACCAGATTCACCCCCCCTCATCAACGGAAAAGTGCTGTTGATTTATCTCTTTGTTCGTATTCGTTAGCATCTAAATGCTCTTGGGACATCCTAAACGATCCCCTCTCTAGTGATCATTTCCCAATTATAATCCGACTCCACCATCAATCTAACACTTATCCCCCCCCCAGTTAAAAATAATCTCAAATTTAGAATAAAAGATGCGAATTGGAGCACTTTCTCTTCGGAACTAGATAACCTTATTAATTTAACAAAATCGTCCCCGGGAGACATCAGAATGCAATGTGTGATTTTTCCCTCTATGGTTATAAATGCAGCAGAAAAATCCATCCCGAAACACAATGCGAACATTAAAATAAAACACTCTACTCCGTGGTGGGACGAGGAATGCACTCGCTCCGTCAACTCCCGTAAAAAAGCAATTTCCTCTTTTCGTAAGTGTATGTCATTGGAAAATTTTTTATCAGTTAAAAAAGCCCAGGCAGAAACCAAACGAATTTTGAAAAATAAAAAACGCGCTGGATGGCGGAAGTTCTGTGAGAACCTGTCTCCGGAAAATCCCCAGTCTTCAGTTTGGTCTAGCTTAAAAAAATTCGGATCATCGTATTCTCCGCCGAGAATCAAACATATATCAGAAGAAATTCTTATAGGATTTGCGGATAAAATAGCCCCCCTATCAGTGGCCGGATGTGAGGAAATGCCTTCTATTAAGCCATATCCATCTCATTCTAACTAGCTAGATGCTCCTTTCTCCATTAATGAGATGAAACGAGTTATAAGATCCCTTTCTGACTCTGCTCCGGGTCCCGATGGTATATTTAATAGTTTCATTAAATCATTTTCTGATATGGCGGTTGAATATTTCTTATCTCTTATTAATAATACGTTTGAAACAGGACTAATTCCGGATGATTGGAAAACTCAAAAAATCATTCCCATTTTAAAACCTGGAAAAAATCATTGATATATATAAATAGATGAGACAATAAGCGAATAAATTGGTTCGACGGATTTGAAGGTAGTACCTCCAATCCTCTATTTCACGCATTTAGTGGACCAAAAACCATCGTGTCGTGTTAGTCATTTGAAATACATCTGGCAAGCGTATGTGTAAAAGGCGTTCGTTCAATGTATGGAACGGACTATTCAGACTGTTGAACATTCAAGTCCTTACTACGCTGTGCCCTCAGTCTAAGGACACCTGCATTCTTGTACATTTTTGCAGGTATATTTACATGGCGGCTCGCGCTCGGTGTGGAGTCTATTGTAAGTCCCTTAAATGTTTCAATACCCGGCTTCAGAGCTCAGTTCAATTCAATTCAATTTATTTATTCTTTCAAAAACATTACAAAATTTAAAATTTTAATGCGTTTTTAAAATACATTTGTTACAGTATTACATTAAACATAAATATAAATGGTAGGCAAAAAAAAACTATATAAGCATCAATTGGGCTTGCCTTTTAAAGGCAGCTTCACTGACGCTAAATATGTCGATATCCTTTCAACTCGTTCCAGAACTCGCGACCGCGAATGGCGCGAAGTCATACTCGTAATTGAAACTTTGAATGCAATATTTTCCATCGCATTTTTTTTTCTTTTATAGTAATTAAGGTGAATATAAAGATTTTTCTAAAAAATATT
Source organism: Limnephilus marmoratus (assembly GCA_917880885.1). Classification (NCBI taxonomy): domain Eukaryota; kingdom Metazoa; phylum Arthropoda; class Insecta; order Trichoptera; family Limnephilidae; genus Limnephilus; species Limnephilus marmoratus. The sequence continues at coordinate 12,519,239 of OU862926.1, forward strand.
TGTATTAAGCGTAACCAGTGATTTCGAAAGTTTACCAAAAATAGGCGCTGCAACAGTAAAAAATAACTAGGTTGATTAATATAATCGATGAACTTTGACGTCGTTGTATGCGGCCCTCTACTTGAAACGTCTGTAAACCCCTGCTTTGCAATCGCCCTTCGGAGCACATGTTTCAGTTCGGTAGATAACGGAAAGTGTCGAACTACCCCTCCCGTATGCCTCCGCAAGCCTGAGATGAACACGAATCTCGAAAATATTTGTAAGGCATGGCGCCACTATTGTATATCTCTATGGAAAAAATCCATCTGAAATTTCGTCTTATCGGCCTATTGCTCTTTCATCATGTTTGATGAAAGTAGCGGAGCGTTTGATAAAAAACAGATTAGAGTGGTTTGTTGAAAGTCAAGATATTATCTCACCAAATCAGTACGGTTTTCGGAAAAAGAAATCTACAATGGATAATTTAAGTTTGTTCACAACTGATATCCGAGTTTCTCAATCCCTAAATTCTTATACATTGGCCACATTCCTTGACCTTTCATCAGCTTATGATGAAGTTTTACTGAATGTTTTGAAAGAAAAGCTAATTAAAAAACAAATCCCCCCGAAATTGGTCCAATTTATTATTAATTTGCTCTCAGATAGGTCCATTATTATTGAGTCTTCCTCTAAATGCTTATGGTGCAAACTATGGAGAGGTTTGCCCCAGGGTTCTGTTATTAGTCCTCTGTTGTTTAATATTTATATAAGCGACCTAGACTCAGTAATTCCTTTTTCTATCAAGCGACTTTACTTTGCGGATGATATCCTTATATATTTGTTACATAAAAATATTATTCTCGCAGCTAAGGAAATGAATTTGGCTTTACAATATATTAAAAGCTGGTTGTCAATAAATGGGATGAATCTGGCGGCATCTAAATCAAGGGTCGTGGCTTTCACGCGCAAAAGAAAAATTCCCCACTTCTCAATCTCTTTTGATAATGTGCCTCTACAAACCGCTACTCAAATCAAATTTCTTGGTCTTCTTTTGAACCATAAACTTTCCTGGCTTCCACACATTCAGATAATTTCTACAAAGTGTGAAAAGGGACTTAATATGATGCGAGCAGTTTCCAGAGTATGGTGGGGATCTCATCCTACCACTCTTAAATTAATGTATAATTCCCTAGTTCGGAGCCACTTGGATTATGGCTCATTCCTTTTTGACCCACTCCCTAAATATTTAGATAAGAAAATGGAAAGAATTCAATCAAAAGCCCTCAGAATGATTATTGGAGCTATGAAGTCTTCTCCAATTAATGCGCTTCAGGTGGAATGTAGGGAGCCTCCATTATATTTCAGAAGGCAATTCCTTGCCAATAAATATATTTTCAAGGCTTTATCGTTTTCACATCATCCTATTAAACAAAGTCTTAATCGGTTAAGTGTTAATTTGAATTCTAACAAAAGATTGAGAGAAAAACAATGTTTTCCTCTCCTAATTAAAAGTTTTCATCTCTATAATTCTCTATCATCTTCCCTCCAATATCTTCAAGAAGTTCCCAATCTCCCTATATACAATATTACATTTAAGGCAATCACTTTTATGCCGAACACAATAACATCAGTCTTTCAGAAGAATATTTTATCTTCCCCATATAAATTTCAAAATATGGATGATTGTTTTAAAAGCATTGTGGCTTCAAAATTCCCTGGATTTTCCATTCTTTACACTGATGGTTCCAAATTTGAAAATAAAAGATGTGGAGCATCGATACATAATCCAGAATTCAACATCAATCTCACTTATAAATTACCGAAAGAAGCTTCCATATTTACAGCTGAATGCTTTGCAATTGAACAAGCGCTAAATCAAATCCAGGTTCTCAACATTCATCGAGCCTTACTATGTACTGATTCGCTAAGTGCTCTAACTAAAATTAGGTCAAATATTCTATGTTATCCGGAAGACAATATTATATGTAAAATAAAAAATCTTCTCAATTCTCTAAGTGAATCTGGGTGTGAGACGATATTGGCCCGGGTCCCTGCCCATTTGGGTATCGAGGGTAATGAGATGGCCGATTTTCTCGCCAAATCTGGTTCAGATTCCGGAACTATCCCACTAAATTTTAGAATTCCTATCTCCGATGTCTTCCCGATTCTTAAATCCAACATGACTCGTGCCTGGGAAGAAAATTGGGCAGTCTCCAGAATAAGAACTGGATCTTTCTATGCTGGAATTCAAAACCATATCCCTGCTAAGCCATGGTTTCACGGTAAAAAACTTTCAAAACGATTCATTTCATGTATTTCGAGAATGAGAATTGGTCACTGTTCAATTGCATCTCACTTGTCTAGAATTAGAGTTTTAGATGATCCGGTCTGCCAGTGCGGTGTGGAAGAGGAAACCCTCGACCACGTTTTCTTTAACTGTAAAAACCATTCATCTTTCAAGAACATATACCGCCTGCTTATTAAAATCACACACCAGTCCCCCCTTAACATTTCATACCTTTTATCTCTTAACAATTCTCGTGTTCATACAGCTTTATGTAAGTTTATTAACCTGAATGAATTCAATATTTAATTTGTTTTAGTGATCTAAATGAGTCCAATATTTAATTTGTTTTATTATTTTCCCAATAGATTAACCGAATTTTTTTATCCACTTTAACTATTACCGGCACAAAGCACTCTTTTCAGGGTGAATTGCCTAAAACCAAAAAAAAAAGGATAACTCAACGTTATGGTCTCCCTCTTTTTCAATATTAATTCAGACAACATTGAAATATTCAACCTAAGTTTCTAAGGATTATAAACTATAAATTGCATATTCCTATACAAAACATTGATTACAATTACCTCCTTGATAAAATGCCTCTGTTGAAATTTTCAGAAAGAAGAATAAGCACCTATTTAATACTATTACATGAAATACTGCTTTACAAAATTGGCTGTCCTGAATTAATTTATTAACATCCATGTTCCTAAAATTATCCTTTTACTTCAATAATACCAGGACACTAGCTTATCAAAATTCTCCGATTCCGAGACTGTGAAGTATTCTGATAAGGGTGATGTATTTCATCTTAAAACTAATCAGTATAAATATTGTATGTTCTATCACTTTATTCTTCTGGAAACAAATAGACCCATGTACATATATAACTTCAACGATTTTGTTTTTTAGAAGCTTTTAGATTCAATTATATGCGAGAAGATTTTTAGTCTCTGTTCACATTTTTATCTATGTATTTATTTGTGTTTTTGTTGCAACCTTTTTGTCATTATCTTTATATTTTTTTTCTTTATTGCTTTAATTTTTAAGTATTTATTTTGATACAAACAGCTTGTAAAATTTTATAAGAAAAGCCCACTAGGGTGAGTAATTATAAATAATAATACAGAGAAATAAAAATATTAAACCATTTTTATAAAGAAGAAAAATATTAATGAGCGAACTCTGTTAGCGAAATTCAAGCAAGCTGACCGAATCTGATCCCATTAGTTCACCCGGTAAGGCTAAGGTCTCCTGAGTTCGATTCCTAGATGAGAACGTATCTTTTTCTAATTTTTCTGTTTCAGATAAGAATTTTTCACCAAGAAAATGTTGAATGTAAAAACTCGGACGAAGCCCGGTCGCACTGTTACTTTAATAATAGAATGTGAGCTTTTGTGAAATATCCATGCGTGATGCTATTGATTGGATTGTATTGACATTATTTAATTAAGGAAAATTACTGAAAAATTAACTATCAATAACCATTAAGGATAATAGGAAGTTTTTCAGCAAAGTAAACTAATATTAAACGGCGTAACCGACCTAGAAACCTAAAACAATTATTAATCGTCATTCGCATTAATACCTCCTTATCAAACAGCCATACTTAAAAATAGGAGTGTGTGGAAAAAATAGTCAAGTTTATTTTTCTGTTGAAGTTTCTTCTAAAATACCAATGTCAACGGTGTTAAAAAAATTGTTTGAAGCGAATAATATTTTGGAGGCCATGGCACCAATTACAACATTGCTTAAAATGATGGGGTTTCCGTACCACATAGAAAAGAAGAAGAACTCAGATGGTTACGAGTTTAAATTGACCCTATCGCATGTTTTAATATTATCGTCGGGATCATCTACTTTCCTTTGGAGCGTATACATGATCTGCACGACAGTTAGAACTGCAGTTGTCGACACGGTGGCGAAGGGCTTGATCTTTGTCTTCTGCGACAGGTTCAATCTGTATACAAACATGGTTATGATGACGCTGGTTTACACGCATTCATTTACAGATGCAAAGTATTACCCGAAGGTTGCTTTCATTCTCACCGATATAGAGAACCTCTGGAAACCTCTCGGAATCATTAAGGAATACCCTAGGGTCAAAATGAGCCAAATTCAACCAATTCTCGGACAAAGTTTCATCCTTTGGAGTCAAATGATGTACACGATAGTTCAGATGTCTTATTGGAAAGAACAACTTCCGTATTTAGAAATGTATATCATGTTCGTGCCAGGCTACCAAACCTCCATGTTGCTCATAGCTTTTTGTATTCTTATCTTCTACGGAATTACTCTCAACTGTCGGATTATTCGTTCGGAACTGGAATTCATTTATGAAAGAAGTTTTTCTGGCGAAGCCGAAGTTAAAGCTTTGTTTCTGGACGTTGAATTAACAAAATTGCGCAAGGATTTGTTGTTAAAAGATCTCGAATCGTTGTCAAAGGATGAAGTGATTTTAGAAAGACTAACTCAATACTGGAAGCTATATGACAGGCTTTGTGATTTCACTGACTCTTTGAATGAGATCTTTTCATTCAAGGTGGCTTTGATTTATGGAATACCTTTTGCGTCTATGATTGTTCACCTTTTTATAACTCTGAGTGCTGTAGGTTGGATGGCCAAAGGTGGTGAGAAGGCTTTCTTTTTGCTTTCATACTCCCTCAGTATGAGTTTGATACATTTCTTAAATTTGTTTCTCACAGTAGGATACATACATTCATGTCAGAAAAGCGTAAGTAACGTTTATAAAGCAGTTTTTTTTAGTTACCCATTGTGTTGTAGTAGAAAGCATGTTATTTGTAAGCCATTATGAATTAAACATCTGTACTTATTTTTGTTTTGCAAAACCGTTTAATCGACTTGCACCACGTTGTTAATATTTTAACAAGGCTGGGACCGATCGTGATCCTTGCGATACCCCTAGGGTATTTTCGACCGAATTTGTTATGAAATTTTGGTGTTTTTGTAAGCTTTCTATTTTTTAACTACCTTTATTTCAAATACGAACTTGTATTTGTTCGATAAAAATGATCTTTTCCTTAGAACAACATACTTTAATTTTACTTTCTCACGTTGAATGTTTAATATAGGGTCTAATTTCAATGCCTAATCGAAAAGTAAAGTATGCGCATTTTTGGAATTTAAAAAATCTGGATCTCACCTATAAATTATCAGATATAAATCAGTTTCAAACATTTTCAGTATAGAAAAGTAATTCTTTTTAAATATAGTGCTATAGTTTGTGTTACATGTTTTCTTGTTATTTTAGGTCCATGGGATAGCCATTCTGATCAACAAATTGATGATAGTAGAGCGGAACCGCCAGGTTTTAACAAAAGTTAGTCTCCGTAGTCACAAAATGAAAATACTTTTTTTAATGAATATTCATTTTTTTATAAGGAATGCTTTCTTTTTATTACTTTTGAAGGTTATTATTATTATCAATATAATATATCATTGAAGAAGAAGATAACAATAATAATTTAAACGAAAATATGAGAGAGAACAACATACAGAAAAAGAAAATGGTTGCAACTGGGACCCGAACCCAGAACCTTTCGTCTAACCGGGACGTACGCGTTTACCAATTCCGCCATTGCCACCTACTGTCAAACCGTCATATTAGTCAATCTCATATTTCAAATTTTAGAATTTGCAATATTATCTTCAAACATTTTTTTTCCTTATTATTAGGCAACTACTCTTTTTATTGGAAACAATCATTCTAAGAATTGGTTTGCAACCTGGATAACGTCACGGATAAATATATCCGATTTTATTAGACAATCGTCATATTAGACAATCTCATGTTTCAAATTTTAGAATTGACAATATTATATTCAGTTATTATTTTACCTTCGTCCCAGTTGCGACCATTATCTTTTTCTGTTTTTATGTTTTCTTGTTCTCTTTCACATTTTTGTTTAGAATATTATTGTTATCTTCTTCTTCGATGAATCTTTTTCTTCTCAAATTTACTCATTTTTTAAATTTACAATTATTTACCAAATATTCGTAAAAGGCCAATTTTGTTTCAGCTTCACAACTTTTCAATCCACATGCTCCAACGCCGACCAGAATTTGTACCTTTGGGGTTGTTTCGGATAGACAATGCTTTGCTCTTTACGGTTAGTGGATCTTCATTATTTGTCCGATATATCTAAATGCACTTTCAAAACAATAATTAACCAAAAATCAAACGAACAATAGTTACTAAATCAATGTGTACCTGCAATTTGTATAGTGTCCTGTAAACTGTTATTCTTCTACCAGATCCACTTGGAGATTCTTTATTTTAGTTTTTATTATTCAATTTGGCCAAGATAGCTGCCTAGCGCATCTAGTTATATCACAAAAACCAAATTGTTGCCTTAAACCGATCACTTTTTAAAATTTTCCTTGGGGTTTTCGTCGTCAATGAACATCAACATTCGTTTCCCTCGTGTTCAAACTATTCATTTTGGCGAAGATAGCTGCCTAGAGTACACAGGTAGTTATATAACAAACACCAAATTGTTGCCTTAAACCGATCACTTTTTAAAATTTTCGTTTGTGTTTTCGTCGTCAACGAACATCAACATACGTTTACCTCATGTTAAAACTATTTTTTCATAATTTTGAATAATTTTCATAATCTGAATGAGAATGATTTTAAAATTTGATTTAATACAAACTGTAGAACTACATATTTCTAGTTAGCCACAAATTACATCAATTTGGTTTATAAAATAATTTTTTTAATTAAAATGTTGGTGTATTTATAATGTGATAATAATTCATAATACATCACTTTTTAACTTCTTCAATTCACAAAACCATTGCAATGGTTTTGAAACATTTACAGATATTGTTATACATAAAACATCGAAACATCCTTTCAATAAAAAAAAATCAGCGACTTTTCATCCCGCGACAAAATATACCCGACAAAATATCCTCCTACAAAATATCCTACTGACAAAACATCCCCCCAAAAAAATCTGCTTAAAAATAATCTAACCTAACAAAAAATGTCCTATTTTACTATTTTTGAAAAATAATTTTTGGCCGGTTGTGGCTGAGTGGGCATCGCGTTTGGATCCCACCCGTGCGTCGTGTGTTCGATTCCTCGGCTGGCTAAGTCCTTCATCACGACGTATATTATATTATCATTATTGTTTTAGTTTTAAAGTATTTAAAAGTACTGTGTTACTTAACTTATAAACTAAGAATGTAAAAGCCCATTAGGGCGTGTAATAAATAAAAAATAACCTACATTTTCCGCTTACTGTGGTGATAGTAGGAGATTTTTTTTATTTATTTATTAATTTATTAATTTTCGTGAAATCGACAGTTTACATTTATTTCAGTTTGTACATAGTATTAAATAGCCAAAATAAAACCAATTATGGATTTCCTCCTTGTGACTTTATTTCTATTGAGACAGAATAATAAGAATAAGTAAATGAATTTTATAAAAAAGTAATATTAATCCAAAATTATACAAAACAAAAAAAAATATATGCTAAAAACATTTAATTTTTTTTTTTTAATATAAAATGAAAAATTACAAAACAAAAAATCTATCAATACATTGGTAGCCATGGAGAGAGGTTGTACATATAAATCAAATCATAACAGAAATATAAACAATAAAAACATAACATTATTCAGGAACCATCAGAGAAATACTCTTTTATGGACCTCTTATGGTAAGTTCGCAATTGAAAATGTCCACATTAAATACTCGTAATACGCTATAATAACTATAGCATAGTCTGTTCAGGCCAGAATTCTGCTACATTTTCAAACATTGTTGGGTTATTCGTAACCCGGGAATCTTTGTTTTTCTTTTATTTATTAAAAAAATTAAAATAATTGTTGGGAGATGTTTTGTCCGTAGGATATTTTGTTGGAGGATATTTATATATTAGGGATATTTTGTCGCAGGATGAAAACGCGCATTACCACAAAAAATTTACGTTTTTCATACAACGTTTAGTAGATTAGTTAATGTTCCCTTACCGTTAAATAATCTTAACATCATTAGCAAATTGAAATCAATAACGGTTGAAGTACAAAAAATTAATCGATAATATATGTTTAACCAAAAATATAAGAAAAAAATCAACTCATTTTCCACATACGTCTGGAAAGGACGTCTAGAAATTGTTTGTAATAATTTTTATCTATTTTATGAAAAAGCTCTTTATGATACCTTATAACAATTAATTACCACTAATTGTAATATTTCTTTTCCAAAGGTACTTATTTATCTTTACTAATATTTGCTCATTTTCATAATACGTTTATTCCGTTGAGGAAAAAACTTTTGATTTTGAAACATGTCGATTAAATTGATTGAATAGTGATGTATAAAATTTTTGTAATTTTTAATGTTTTTAATTTGAAAATTTTCATTTTTCACAGATGGCTGGTTCTGCGACAACATTTTTGATTATTTTGGCCCAGTTTTACATTGTCTCTTAAAAATCATTTTCATTATTTCAATAAATAAATTTCATTCATTTTTAATGCATTTTACTGGTGTTATAATAATATGAATCGACAAGTTCAAAAAACGTGTTCTTCCTTTTTAATTGTTTAAAAAATACATGCATTTCGTAATTAATATTTTTATTTTCTTTTTTTATGTTTTCAAGATTGTAATTTTTTTGTAAAACGAAGCTAAACTTTTTTAACGATTCTAGACCTCCAGTCCCTGCATACGTTGTTAGTAAGCAGTATGCAAGTGCTTAACAGGAAAAAAAATGGTAATAATAGGTTAGTAAACACAAATAAGAATTAAACAAGGCAAAAGAAAAACACATTCCTGAGGCTGCATGAGGCGGCATTGCATCGAATGAAAAAAAACCTGCCACCTGTATAAAATAGACAACACTAAAAAATATAATAAATCTCAAATCAATTGGCAAGTACCAACAAAAATGTGAATATCATTCGTCTGACCATAAACCACACATAGCTTCCCTACCTACCCTAAACCACACATAGCTTCCGTGTCCCTTAGCCAACATTAACATTTAACATAATTGAAGCTTGATGTTATACCATTAATAATAATAATTGGATAATTTGACATTCAATAAACACCCTTAAGTTAGAAAGTTTTTGCTTGGAGAAGATACGGCTTTGCACGCGGAGAATATTTATTTATTAAAAAAATAATGAAATACATAAAAACAAAAGCTGCACATCTCACAAGGTTATTCCTGTATCATGTACAATTTGGGAGGAGGGTGTGGGTACTGCCGCCCCGGGAACCATTTATTGGATAACCAACACCTTGCCATAGGTCACACCAAGTGGTTTGCTAAGTTCGCTAAATAAAAAAAAATTTTAATCGGTTTATTGTATGAAAAATCGGTTTTTGTATGAAATCCGTGTGGCGCACGGCTAAACTGAGACTTTCTGAAATTATTCATACAAAAACTTGATTTTCGGCTACAACAACATCAATAATGCCATTTTTTTAATGTTAGCTTTCTAGCACACCCAAAAGTCACGAGACGCCACTGGTGCCCGGGTTCATGGGGTGAGGTTTGTCCAGGTTTTGGTGGCGAATACATATGCCCACCTACTGCGTGGCGGGCTGGATCGAGAAAGACTGGTTGAGGGAGGTTTCCGGACTGTCTTGACCCATTGCCTTGCACCGCAGTTGGAGGGATGGATTCATATGTTCGTCATTCCTAGACACTCTGACCCCCAGATTCCTTCCCACCCCTCCCTTCCAAGAACTTCCTTTTCTTCCTCTCCTTCTTCTTCTTTCGTATACCCTCCACACAGCACCCCCTAAGATGACATAGGCCATGAGGGAAATTTATTTCCTCAGGGCCTCCTGTGCGGAGCTAATGTAAAAGTAAATGTCATCAGCAAAGAGAATACATTATACATATTATTTAAACACTGCTACATTTGCTCCCCTGTCATTTATGAGAAGATTAGTGGCAAAAGTGGTATTTATTTTGAAAGACTGAAGAATTTAGGACTCTTTAAGGCTCGAGAATTTTTATGAAATGACCCTTAAAAATAAGAATTTTTTACATTTTTAAACGACTTCAAAAAGGAGGAGGTTCTCAATTCAACTGCATTTTTTTTTTGTTTGTTACCTCAGAACTTTTGACTGGGTAAACCAATATTGATGATTCTTTTTTTATTTGAAAGCTGATGCTTTCCCTGTGGTCCCATTTTAATTTGGTCCAGTTCCGACATTGGCATCCATGAGAAAACCATATAAGTCTTAAATTTGCATTAAGTATGTGCGCGACAAATGGACGAATAACTCAATATCACGCCAACCGATTTCGATGATTCTTTTTTTATTGTAAAGGATGTACTTCAAGGATAATTTGATGAGAGTTTGGTTAGGTTCTGATTATCGGATCCATGACAAATTAACGAAACTCGGCCGAATCTCTTAATTTGACCCTAACGTCGCTATGGTCAAATTATGTCTGTCTCATATGAGCAGCACGTTTGGAAGTTTTACCCATATTCAGACAAATTAGTTAGTGTACTTCAGATTCACTAAAAATCAAAAAATAAACAAAAATTTTAACAAAATAAAAAACGACTTCAAAAAATGCACTAAGAAGTAAAAAAAGTCAGTGTCAGCAAAGGTACCCGGCCCGGCGTGTTCACTTGACAGTTCCCCTCAAGCCGCGGACCCGCTCTCGCCTCTCGCGTCGTCAAGTCGCTCGTGCGACACAAGCACATCTCACCTATAACTATGTATGTAGTTACCAACCTACCTCGACTGACACCGACTCCAAAAGTAACAATCGTACCTACATATTGATGATTAGAAAAAGTAAATTGATTATGAAGTTGTAGAAGAATACGAAATTATTTTTTTACTTTTTAGTGAATTTTTTGAAGTCGTTTTTTGTTTTGTTAAAATTTTTGTTTATTACACAATTAGTTGTTTATAATGTCGCGTCAGTGAAAAGTTTTTGATTAAAAAAAATAAAACAACACTTCGTATTTAACCACGAATTTATTATTTCGCTTCGACCTCAGGATAAAATAATAATAAGTTATTATTTTATCCTGAGGAAGCTTGGCCGAAGCGAAACCGGTAGACATATAAATAATAAATTCGTGGTTAAATACGAAGTGTTGTTTTATTTTTTATAATATAATGTCTAACCACAAAGTAATTGCTTCTTATGAAAAAAAAAAAGTTTTTGACTTAATGGATACGACTGTCTGAAAAGGTGAAACATGAGAAAAAGAAGAGAAAAATTAAGTTTAGATCTAGATTCCTCCGAGTCCGTGATTGTTCTTAAATCATATTCAATCTATTTCAGGCTTTAGGTCCTGACACTTCGAAAACACCAAACATATGGTGTGCGCTTTGGTACCGTTCACCTTCCGATAGCTGATGACGCTGCTGACCTGTAGGTTTACTGTCGAGAAACGAAATGTTCTGGAATACACATTTCCGATAAATAAGCCGGAGCCAACACCGTCCAGCAGAGCTTGAAGAACAAGCTCAAAGGTCCAGAAGGATTCTTCCAGGACTGCTGAAAACCAGCTGCTTTCCAGGAGTGATCCTGAATTGTAGCTGAGCAGTGACCTTTTCATCAATAGAATCAATAAAAAAAGTATATTGTAAAAAAATCTATTGATGTTTTTTTATTATTATTACTATCATTTGAGCCAGTGAAGATTTTTGAGATGCTCTGAAATATAGGAATACTGTGATAGGTCTTGCCACAGCGTTGAAAACGGATTGTAATTTGTTGATTTGGTATTTGGGAAAACTTGCATATATTTCGTTGCAATAATCTAGACGTGAAATAACGTATGAATTGACTAGAAATTAGTCCCCTCAGTTGGCGGGTTTCTCTGCTAATTGGAGCGAAAAGAAAGAAGAAAGAAGAAAGAAACAAAGAAAGAAAGAAAGAAAAAAGAAAAAAAGAAAAGCAAGAAAGAAAGAAAGAAAAGAAAGAAAGAAAGACAGAAAAAAAGAAAGAAAGAAAAAAGAAAGAAAAGAAAGAAAAGAAAGAATAGAAAGAAAAGTAAGAAAAGAAAGAAAAGAAAGAAAACAAGGAAAAGAAAGAAAGAAAGAAAGAAAGAAAGAAAGAAAGAAAGAAAGAAAGAAGGAAAGAAAAGAAAGAAAGACAGAAAAAAGAAAGAAAGAAAAAAAAGAAAGAAACGAAAGAAAAAATAATAGAAAGAAAAGAGAGAAAAGAAAGAAATAAAGAAAGAAAGAAAGAAAGAAAAGAGAGAAAAGATAGAAAGAAAGAAAGAAAGAAACAAAGAAAGAAAGAAAGAATAAAGAAAGAAAGAAAGAAAGAATAAAGAAAGAAAGAAAGAAAGAAAGAAAGAAAGAAAGAAAGAAAGAAAGAAAGAAAGAAAGAAAGAAAGAAAGAAAGAAAGAAAGAAAGAAAGAAAGAAATAAAGAAAGAAAGAAAGAAAGAAAGAAAGAAAGAAAGAAAGAAAGAAAAAAAGAAATAAAGAAATAAAGAAAAAGAAAGAAAGAAAAAAATTGAAAGATCTCCGTGCTTGCAGTTCTGTTCACTTGGTTTTTAAGGGAAAAATCAGCGTCTAGTTTGACGCCCATTAGCCCACGTGAAAGTGAAATCACCTCCTAAAATGGTTATTGGGGAGTTATCAATGTTAAGCTGCCGTTTGTTTGTGGTGGTCGATAGAAACTCAGTCTTTGACGTATTCAGTTTCAATCTATTTGAGGTCATCCAGCTGGTGTTTGCTTCAAGACCCTTAATTATTCGAGTTTTAGACTGTCTACTGGTAAGAGAAAATATCAACACATACCCAGAATTAAATAGAAACCTCAAAGAAGTGAAAAATATAACATATTATAATAAACTTAGAATAAATTTTAAACAAAATGCAAATATCCGTTTATGGGGGATACTTTACCCTCCACCGTCTTCAGAGGGCTCTCAGGGGAGATTCCAGGCCAGTAGTGATGGTGCTGTTATTCGACTGGCGTAGTCTGCGCCATAAACTTCCCATGAAGTGTTTCCAGAAACATTTCTGTGGCGCTGCAGTATCTCGAGAGGCGGAATAGCTGGCGATAAGCATTTTTATGAATTTTAGCTTATGCCATTGGGATATAGTGTCATCAACCCACAGTAAATGGTAGTGCATTTGTTGAATTTTTGTATTCATGTATTTTTCTTCACCATCAAACAATTATTGTGGTCACATTAATGGGTGCAACTGTGGGTTCTATATCTTCCCATAGAGCCATTGAGAACTGAATCAGGATGATCAAGTATGTGGCGGTTGCTCCAACAATCTATAATGATAAAATAAAATTAATGTGTTACTTTTCGAAAAAAATCACAAAATATTACATGAATGCTCTCAACTATTAATTGCGGTGACCATCGTCATAGTGCTACATTCTGGGGTGGTATTAGATTAGGCAGAGTTGTATTATACATTTCCTGACGTTCTGATGGAGAACCGCTATTCAGAATCGAAACGTTGCTTTAAATGGTTTTAGCGGTGATTGTTTACCAGATCTGAATAGCCAGGTACTAGCCCCTTTTTTGTTCCAGTGTCTTTCCCTTCCCACTGCCCTCAGCTTCATAACATACCCCAGTAGGCCTGCCATATTCCCATTGGATTTATATGTTTGGGATTGGGAGCAGTTTCGACTGTTGTGCAGTATTCGCAAACAATCAATATTTATCCTCATTCACTGGAATTTATCACTGGCTACCAATGGTGACCTTAGGATGTCCTAACAAACATGTGGAGCACTTTTTATTCACATTATAAAAAAACCTTCAAGCTCTCAATTCTCCAATTTTATTTTTATTTTTTCGCCCTCCGTGCTGTCAACCAAATCATTTACATATTTTTTCTTGTCAAGTCAAAATTGTTTTCTTGATACTCGTACCTGCTGGAAGTTGAGTGTCCTTGGGTTTATTCATTGCCACGATATTTTAAGGTTCCTGTGAAAACTGTCAAGTGGCTACGATGTGATAAAGTAGATACGGACTTGATCCTGAATCCTGACACTGAGTGTGTTTCATCGTATCCCTCCTTTAAGCTTTGTCTTTCCGAAAAAAACGTATTCCCTAATTTAACCTTGTTATTTTGTATTTTATTCATACCCCACTTTATAACACAAAGCAAGAAAGCGTCAGGTAAATAATCCACGAAGGTAGTAATAATACGCATTTCCCCTATATTGATTTTTGTCACTTAGCCCCGAAGAAGCTCGATTCGACGCCAAACAAGAACAAAATTAAAGTAGGTTAAGTTGTGTGAAAAAATTTAAATAATTAATAAAAAAAACAGGTAGCTGCCCTAAAGAGATTGAATAAATTATCACTTTTTACCACTGTAGAGAATTTTGGAATGAATTTTATAAGAAAATCATTATAACATTATTTAAACTGATCTAGTTCCTCGAAGGAGGAGAATAAAGTGTATTGACTCTAAAACATGGATATGGGAGATTAAGTATATTGTAGGTCCCACAGATGATTGAATGGTTTTCAACTGAAGGTAATATCAAGTGATAGCGTAGCAATAATCATTAATAAATGGATGTCCTAGGGGTAATGACTTGGAGGCAAGACGAGAAAAAGAAATGCTGACCGCGTACAGGAGAAAATTGGAGCAGAACGGAAGGCTTGAGTACCTATAGGAAAATATTATTGGATTGGAGTAGATGGAGAATGAGGAACAAAGAATTGATGATGATTACAAAATGATCATTACCGTAAAGAGCAGAGTGTTGTCAACTGGAAACATCCCCAATAGTGAGAAAGTTGGTCGACGGTGGAGAATGTATGTGGAGAACCTGTGTAGCTGCAATATAAATAAAGTAATTTCATTCAGTGTCATAAAGTTGTGAATCGGACAGAAAAAAATATGCGTCTTGTCAGCGCACCTCATCTCCCACTTCTTCAGATTCTTCTTGTATTAACAATTTGTTCACCAATGTTGCAGTATCAGTTACCTGAAATCAAATATTTTTCAAAATAAAAAAAAAACATTACCCACTGTTATGTTTACAACATTTGTATGGCATGTGCTTGCAACATGTTCTAAGTGCATATATTTAGAGTTGTGAAATTTTAATGATTACCCGTAATATACACTGTTCGCATGTTGTAGTGATGACCAACACAAACAAGATATTCATGATTCCCTGGTACAGAGAAGAACAGAACAAAGATATCAAGACATCAGAGTAATCTCCGTAGTAAATATAAGTCACCGCTCCCAGGACATAAAATAAGTTGAGGACCAAAGAAATGAAACAGAAAGCCATAATGATCAATACTTTAAACGAATACGCTTCATACAACCCGTCGGTTAAGTCGCAGATTTTATCATAGACTCGTAAAATTGCGTTGATTCTTTTTATTCTTGCCATGTTCATTATAACCTCATTTGTTTCTTGAATTTTGGGTCTTGTTACTAATTTAGGTACTTTGACTTGAAATGCCATCTTTGTTTTAAGATTCTTGATTTCCCTTTTGGTATCTTCACATGCAGTTCGCTTATAACAACTGTTTCCCATTCCTCTTATAAGTTTCACATCGCAAAGTTCAGCTAATTGCTTGTTGATTCTGTCGATGTTTACTTTGATCTGGTAGGTGAACATTCCGTAAAATAGCAGATTCATCTCAGAGAAATATCCTGGACCGTACACTGCTACATTCAATTTCCACGACGATTGAAGAAGCCGTTTAGAAACAACTGCAAATATGACGGTTTCAAAAGCAATATTGATTGCTTGCAATACAACAACCATAAAAAGTGATTCTTTAAATAATATTCTGTAGTCGATTTTGATTCCCAATTCTATCATCATCTTATCAACCTTTACAAAGTTATATAAATTCATTGCGTACCTATCAGTAAACACGAAACCTTCAATGAATAAAGAGGACATACATATAACGCCAAGTATAATTTTAAATGTAAAAGTATAATTTAAAAGTTGCGATGTTTTAAAATACTGAATTTGGTCGTCATGACCGAGGACTTTAAAAATACAATAAACATAAAGACAATAGAACCACAGTGAATACATAACTGATGGAATAATCACATGAGATTTTGGACTTTTTCTAAAGTCATAAGTGAAAATATTAATTCCGGAAATTGCTAAAATAAATGTGATAGGTCTCAGACCCTCCAGGAATGTTTTTGCGTTAAAAACATTTTTAAAATATTGAATTATTTTGAATTTTTTCATGTTAATTTTTTTGGATACAAATATATCCGTTTGGTTGATGTTAGACGGACTGAAGTCGAATGCTTTAAATTGGTGGTTGTAAAACTGTAGTATCTACGTCAACGCTACATTTGATGAATGGATTAGTTTTATTGGTAGGTTTATTAAAATGTTTTCGGTGTTATGTTTGATTGCGTTTAATAATTTGATGTATTAGTTTGTTTGTACATTATGGTAATTACTACCCGATTGGAAGGTAGGGATGTCGAAAGTGAAAAAAAATATCGATATATCAATGTATCAATATTTATTAAAATATCAATATCGACGACGATATATCGAGGAAAAAATATCGATATATCGGTCAAATTTTCAAGAGATTTTGCGTTTGTAAAATAATAGTGTATTCAGCTCAATATTATCAATAGTAATTTTTGTACACAATTTGCTTTTTTTAATGTACAAAAATCTCAATAAAAATGAAGGTATTTTTATCACTATTCATTTTTATTACGTAATAATTACAAAAATATCAAAAACTAAAAAGCTGTCTTCTAACTTATATGTAAACTGAGACAAAGTTTGTATGCGTCTCAGTAACATTCTATTGGGGTAAAGTCTATCTGTCAAAAAGGACTTCGTGTTGTTAACAACAAGGTATAGTCAATAATCATAGACAATTGGGAACCAACAAATAGGAGTGGCTTAGAAAAAAAATGCCGAAAATAACATACATTTCTATGTATGTATCTACACACATGAGATAGTATTAGTGATCACAAATACTAATGCAAAGACAATTTTGTAAGCTATTAATAGTTAAAATTTCAACCGCCAGATGTCATGACCCAATACAGTTACTTTTTTCCGTTCGTTCCTATACGGTTTTGGATTCTAGTGACTTTAAATACATAAATTAAAAAAATATGTCGTTTTTGATACAATTTTCGATATTTTTTTTTAAGTTTATTCCAGAATGTATGCAGGGGAAGTGCAATGCAATACATTCCATAATGTAAAATAACAAAAAAAGATAAATAATAAGTTAAGGTAAAAATTAAATAACAACACATAAATTAAATTAAATAAACAAAAAAGCATGAAAAATGAAACTGAGAAAAAAAAATTATGTATGTATCAAACACTAAAATGAATGTAAATAGCCGTTTACGGAGGGTATCGTTTCCCGTCTCCAGAGGGTCATCAGGTGAGATTCCATCCAGGCAGTCATGGCGGTGATGATCGCATTCTTCGAATGGCGCAGTCTGCGCCATAAACTTCCCATGCGGTGGCGGAGAAGTGCACGGAAAGTATGTACTCGTCCCTCCAGGAACATTTCCGTAGCACTGCAGTATCTCGGAAGGCGGAATAGTTGGCGATAAGCGTTATTATAAGCAACCTTTAACTTATGCCATTGGGTTGCGGTGTATGTTTTGTATCGATATATGGGATCAAAATATATCGGCTAAAAATATCGATATATTGAATTAAAAATATCGATATATCGATGTATCGATACTTTTTCAACAAGTCTATTTGTAGGTTATATCTAAATAAATTGATGGGCAGAGTTTAATATATATATTATCTATTGTTTTAGATTCATTTTATTGTCTCACCAAAAATTAAAAAAAAAAACACACAATACCGGGTAGCGTATTTCCAAAACCTATACCGATTCAGTCGCGGTAGCGACAATTTACATTTAAATATACCTCTATATTGGTTGTTTTTTATCACATTGCAAAAACAAAAATTGTTCTAAAATCTAGATAAAATAATATTTCTGATGTGTATATTAGAAATTAATAATTTTTTTCTAAATATTTAAAATTTAATATTATTCGCATTTATTGAACGTACACCTCTATATTGGTAATTTTTTATCACTTTACAAAAACAAAAATTGTTCTAATATCTAGATAAATAATCTTTCCAATGTGTATATTAGAAATTAATAATTTCATTTCTAAATATTTAAATTTTGATATTCAAAATGTAAAGCGACTGAGCCGGTAAAGGTTTTGGAAATACACTACCGGGTAAATCATATGTTTTTTAATAAAATTATTTTTTAATAAATAATATCGACTATGGTTCGGTAAAACACTTAAAGCCACAAAATGAAAATTTTACAGTAGACGATAAAAACGAATAATTACAAATTTGTAAAAATTATTTAAAATCGTGAAGAGTACGGGGTATGAAAGTGATTATTTGTTTTTTTAATAATACTGCAATTCTATTTATAACTATGAGAGATTTGAGAGTTGCGTAATTTCGTCTACTGTTTTCTCAAAATAACAGTAGTAATAACTGTAGTGTTGGTAATATGTGTATCTGTCGGGTAGCCGAAGCGACCGGACAACGGCACAATATAATTGCGAGCATAGAGCTCGTGCGGCGTCTTTCTCGTTAGGCGGCTTACAGCCAACACTGTAAATATTATATTCCAATAAACAGTTTCCGTGTATCAAAGATACTACGTGTTTCAATAAGTAACCTTGAAAACATCCAAGAGCGATACTGGAGATTAAGGGCCCAGTATTACCTGCAGTACAGGACATTACAAAAATGTATGCATAATTTTTTTTTTTTTTACATTAACTCCACACAGGAGGCCTCGAGGAAAATAATTTCCCTCAGGGCCTATATCATCTGGGATGCTGTGTGGAGGGACTTTTTGAGGAGAGGAAGGAATGAACATTGGTCTTGAAGAGATCCATGTTGTAGGAAGGAGGAAACACAGAGGCCGGCAAATCATTCCACAGCCGAGCTGTTGAACATAAGAACGAGTCGAAGAAACGACACGTTCTCATGTGACAAATGTCAACCGTGTACAAATATTGTTAAATAAATACTGTTTTTTATATAAAAAAAGTCGTAATCAGCGAAAATTACTTTACCATTTGTTCTTTTCTATATGAAACCGCAAAAATACACTTTGGGAAGTGCTTCTATTAAAGATTTTTTAGAAATAAAAATAGGATCCACTCTTCTGGTGTCGATTTTTTCTATAAAATTGTCGCTAAGTCACCAAACGTAGCGAACCACTTGGATAGGTCTCATTGGGGAGATAGGTAGGGAGTGGTAGAGGTTTTAAATAAGTGGTTACCAATTTATTGTTTTTGCAACATAATGACGTTACAAAATTCTATTAAAAACATTATAATTTATTACGTTTTTGATAAAGATGTAATTGAGTTATTTCTCTTCTTTTTCTGGTCAATTTGAAACTGTTTCAGTTAGGTTTTGTGCTTCAGTCTCCAGCTGTGGATTTTCCCACAAGGTCATTGAGAACTGGATTAGGATAATTAAATAAGTGGTGGTGGCTCCAACAATCTGCAGACAAAACAATCACGTTAATACTTTTTGAACTGTAATAATTTTTATTAACAAACTCGTGATGATATTCCGTATTGTTAACTTTGTTCCGAGGTTAAACTTAATAGGTGTTATGTCTGTTAATCTCAATGACTGAAATAAATTTAACTATGTTGGGAGACTTTCAAATAAGTGTTGACAATTCGATTTATTTAAGTTATCGTAAAGATTACAATGAATATTAAACTGGACTAGACGTCATTGCTACAGCCTGCTCTGAGTATTAATGAAACGCTCCAAAAGTTGATCTCCTGTGCTCAGTTAAGCAGGCTCACATTGTTAAGCCGGGCAAACGATTTTCTCGAAATTTGCAAAAAAAAATTGTCGTTTGTGTCGCCCTCAAACGCTGTCGGCGTCCGCCCTGCTATCAGACGCATTCGGCAAATATCGCAACCGTTCATAAATTAGAAACGAACGAAGATGGATGGCACTTTTCTGATATAATACGTGTTGGGATATCGTAAAACTTCGTAGAAGAAAGTACTATCGACATCTATTGTGAAACTACATGACTGACTAACGCTACAGTAGGTATGCTTGGTAGTGTAACTTCTTCTTTGTGTGCCGTATCAGGTCCCCCCGACGTTGGCGATCACTCTTGAAAATGTCTCTCTGTCTTGCGCTGCCCGGAATAGCTCCTCCACACTTCTAATGCCGGTCCACTCTCGTATATTACGCAGCCAAGACATTTGTCTCCTACCAGGCCCTCGGCGACCCTCTATCTTGCCTTTCAATATTAAATGGAGCTGGTGATACTTCTCCCCACGAGTATATGAAATTTTCCTGATTTTTATTAATGTAAGCAGTTCTCCATCTGCTCTAGCCCGCCTGAGAATTTCTATGTTGGTGATCATGTCTGTCCATGGGACCTTGAGGATTCTCCGGTGAAGCCACATTTCAAAAGCCTCTAACCTGTTCATGGTATTTACTTTCAAGGTCCATGTTTCACATCCATAGAGTAAGACCGACCACACATAATATTTTAGCATTCTCTGCCTTAGTTTTAAGCTGATATTGTCATTGCAGAAAAGGGATTTCATTTTAATGAACGCAGTTCTTGCTGCTTCAATTCTGCATTTAACCTGTACATCTGGGACAAGAGTCTCCGTGAGAATACTGCCGAGGTATCTAAATCTTTCCACCTTTTCGACATTGCAACCATTTAACTATATCAGTTAAATGGTTGCAATGTCGAGGTAGTGTAACATCTCATACCAGCGTGGTATGGGAGGTCAATAAACCAGCTTCGGTGCATATGCACTATTACTGCATACATTTTTTTTTACATGAGCTCCACACAGGAGGCCCTGAGGAAAATAATTTCCCTCAGAGCCTATGTCATCTTTAGGGATGCTGTGTGGAGGGTTTTTTAAGGAAAGGAAGGAGAGGAGAGTTCTGGGAAGGAAAAGGGTTTAAGGGGTGGGTAGGAATCTGGGGTTCAGTGTGTCCTAGTCATCCGCCTCCAAGACCTAGACAATCCTCACCCCATGAACCCGGGCACCCCTGCTAAATCACCAAACGTAGCGAACCACTTGGGGTGACCTGTGGCAGAGGTGTTGGTTATCCAATTAAGGTTCCCGGGACGGCGGTACCTATTCCCGCCTCCCAAGCTGTTCCGAATTTATCGAACTCAAGAAGTCAATATCCACCCATGTGGTGATTTATAGAATTCACTGGATGACGACCGGTGGCTGCCTGTCAACAGGATGGAGGAATTTCCCAAGACCGCCGACGAAGCATTGAGTTCAACAGAGGACGACGGAGTTTGTACATAATTTTATGATACAATATTAGAGTTTAACGGCGGGTAAAACTCGTCAGCAGTAGTAGAGTGGGTGAGGGATTTTTACAATATAAGGTGTAATTTTAGCTCAAGTAATTCAGTAAATACAATAAATGCTATCTACATCATCGAGGTGTTGACATTTCTCTTTGCTTCCGCGCGAAAATGCTGAGGCGACAGCCAAGCGGCTACTGATTTCAGCATGATTATTCAGTAAAGAACAGATCTACGATCACGGTATGAGTTGATTGATTGATTGATTGACTAGATTCTTCCCAATAATTCTGCCATGTGGAAATCATGTTTTCCTTCAATTTTATGAAAATGTCATGGGTGTTTAAAAATTTATATAAAATATCCCCCGAAATAATGGCATCTTTCGCCAATGAATCGGCCTTTTCATTTCCAGGGATACCGCAGTGACTAGGTATCCAAGCAAAGACGATTTCTTTGCCAGAAAGAAATCGTCTTAAAGAAAGAAAAAGAATTAAAGTGCGGATTCCAACACAGAAATCATCCCTTTATATCAGTGTTTGGTTTCGAAATGAGAATATGCTTAGTTCCTACCGGGATGTCATTTATCTTGTTCCTACTTGCACTTGAAGTGAAATAACACTAAGTTGCGCTGTATAAGTATTGCGTTAATATTATTACTATTAAGTGGGAAAGTATTTGAAGATTTGAAACTACGTAAATAAATTAAAAAATTAAATAAATATGAATTGTAATGTAATGTGGGCATAAAATGTACCTTTTGTATATAACGAAAGAAGAAATTTCCAATTTAGTGCAATAAAAATATAAAATGAACTGAAAAACGTACTCCATTACAAACGTTTTGAATGCTGAAAAAACAAGATTATGGAAATTGTCATTATTCATTATTTTACCGTAAAAAGGAGTGTGTTATCTATTGGAAACATTCCCAGTACTGAGAACGAGGGTCGACGGTGGAGAATGTACGTGGAAAATCTGTGCAACTGCAAAAAAATAAAGTATTTTAATTTGTCGTTTTAGTTCTACAAAATATAGAAATTTCTGATTCTCAAGAGTTTACTTGCCTCATCACCAACATCTTCCGATTCTTCTTGAATCAATAATTTGTTCACCAATGTCGCTGTATCGGTTGTCTGAAATTTATTTATTGTTTTGAAAATTTACAGGGTATTAAAATGATCGTATTTATAATAGCATTAAGAAGTAAGTGTTAACAATTCAATCCAAATGTTCCCTGGATGTTTATGGTTTAGCTTATCATAAGATGACAATCTTCATGACTGTTGACGCAACTATTGACATTTCCCTCTAACATTTCCCCTTTATCAACCCAACCTTTTACCCAAGTACCTGTCCCTATCTAACTGTGTGTTTCATTTACAACAATACATAATATCAACCCAACCTTTTACCCAAGTACCTGTCCCTATCTAACTGTGTGTTTCATTTACAACAATACATAATGTTACAATATGTCGATAAAAGTGCAATGATCACTTTACTGATCTCTCAGTGCATTTAATATCAGTATGCTAATGAAACCTGCGCAATGAAAAACAGTAAGATCTCTCAATGCAATTTAATACTTAATTAAGAAATCTGGACAGTAACCGATATATGCGATCGGTGTATATAATTTCGAATTTCTTATGCGTGCTTGTACAGTGAACACTATCAGTATACTATTTAGAGATGCTAAAATGCAATAAATAAGATGCTTTAAAGATCAGTGAGAATGATACACCATAAAAGCAAAATTGATGACGTAGAAAAAATAGAAAAGATACAGCATAATTCAACAATTCCAATAAAACCACTATTCTCCACGAAATATCAGCAGGTGGCTAATTTGCTATTTAAAATATACAAGGTTGTATAGATGTTCACGTAGTCACATTATACATACAAACGATAAAATAGATACTGTAAATTAAAGAACGTAAGTAATATTATTATGACATGTATAATTCAAGCCGGAATTTATCACGTTTCCTTAAATTATTATTGTCTATTAGATATCTATTAGATGTATCTCAAATGCACGGCTTATTTATTTGATCAAGATGTTCATTATAGAGAATCCTTTAGAACCTTGTAGATAATGGTTCCATGACAGTTCATCCTGCGACAATTCATCCGGCGACAGTTCATCCTGCGACAGTTCATCCGGCCGACAGTTCATCCTGCCGACAGTTCATCCTGCCGACAGTTCATCCCGCCGACAATTCATCTGGCGACAATTCATCCTGACAATTCAACCTAACCTAACCTAACCTAACCTATAAGTATAAGTATGTCGTATTTTGTTATTCACGCATGCTTCTTCGGAGAGTCGAAATTATTGTTAGTAAAAATATTTTTACAGCGGATTTCCACTCAAGATGCCTTCAGATATAAGTATATCGATTTTGGTTGTACGGCCGTATATCCTCTTTGCATACTACTTAATAAAAATCTTCTAAATGATCAGGCAGGATGAATTGTCGCCGGATGAATTGTCGGCGGGATGAACTGTCGGCAGGATGAACTGTCGGCAGGATGAACTGTCGGCCGGATGAACTGTCGCAGGATGAACTGTCCCGGATGAATTGTCGCAGGACGAATTGTCGGGTCACCGTAGATAATATTGGCAAAAAGGTGCCGAATATCACTTAAGCGTACCTTTTTGTAGTTGTTTTCAACTATAAAAGGTCTGTTTGATCAAATTTCACTTGTAACATTTTGTACACTATGTTGAGCACGATCTAATTAAAATGAATTGTTGGTTGTTCTTGGCACGGAGTAAAATGCATCCACACTTTATTATTTTTATTTTTGTGAATACCTCACAAGAGTCTCAACCGCTCCCGTCTGGAGCCAGTGAGACTATTACATCGCCAATGGGGTATGTTGTAAGGCTGAAGGTAGTAGGGGAGAAGGAGATGGGGGAGAGGAAGGTGAGGAAGTACCTGGATATTCAAATTGGGTCACTAAACACGGTTAATGCCATTTCAAGCAACGTTTTAATTCTGAATGCTTACAACAGGGCGATATTGAGAGTATTTTCCACGCTGGAACGTTCCGCAAAGATACTTTATATTATTTTAAAAGAATTAAGTAATTGTGAAATAACACAAATTAATCTAATAAAATTTACTTGCCACGCTAGGATTTGATTTATGTCTGTGATCAGAATTTTAGAGTTCAAACTATTCGTAAGGTGGATGGATATTCAGCAATAAGATTTACAAAATAATATGTAAAAAAATTATTAAATGCTCTTTAACCTGTCATTTGCCAGGAACGCGCCGGCGCGCGAGAATCGAATTTCAAAAATGAATATTAATTCAAATAATTTGGATGAGATTTTAAATTTTATTCCATTAATATATAACATAAAATAAAGCTTAAAATAGCTTCCTCCATTCTTGTTCTTAAGGTAATTTAAAAAAGGTAAGGTAAAAAACCCTGGCCTTTGACAGGTTAAGAATAATTTGAGTCTAGTTGTGTTCTAATTACGAAGATAAAAGAGTTTTAAAACAACGTCAAAATATCACTCGGTAAACACGAAATGAAGAATTCATAAAAATAATAAAGACATTTGAAAAAAAAAAACAGTATCAAAGAATTAAAAAAAAGAACTGCGCAATGTAGAAATGTGAACATGAACACCAGAAAAAGATATAATAAACATGACACAACCGACAGTCTGCCTTTTTACAGAAATCCCTGGTGAGGACGACTGTCAATATGTTGCCATGTATCAAAATCATTAATAATAAAATTAATTAAATGTTTTATTAGAAGAGTGTTTCGGACCATTTAAAATATTAAAAACTAATATTTGATAATAAAAATTTGAAAAAAATACCCTCAATCCACATTGCTCACACATTGTTGAGATGAACATCACGAAAAATACATTCATCAGCTCTGGTACAGTGACATACAGAATAAGGATAATAGTACATCGGAGTTGTCGCCGAAATAGATCGAGGTCGCCTCTCCAAGGACATAAAACGAGTTCAGGACCAAGGAAATGAAACAGTAAGTCACGATAAACAAGATCTTAAACGAAAATGCGTTGTATAACCCGTCAGTTACGTCGCAAATCTTATCATAAACTCGAAAGATCATGTTGATTCTTTTTGCTTTTTTTACGTTCTTCATCACTGTGTTTGTCTCGACTTTTTCTCTTCTTGCATATTTAGTTTCTTTGACTGGATAACCTATCTTTGTTTTGTCATTTGTGGTCATTTCTTTATCCGTATCTCCACTTTCCGTGCATTTTTTAAAGTCATAACCCATTCCTCGTGTCAGTTTAACATCGCAAAGCTGAGCCAATTGTTGATTGATTCGGTTGATGTCAACTTTAACCATGTAAACACAAGCCCCGTAAAAGAGAATAAACATTTCACAGAAATGACCAGGTCCATAAATTACTACTGTCAATTTCCACGATGACATGAAGAGTAACTTGCTAGACATTATTAAGCCAATGATAGGTTCGAAAACAATATTGATGGTTTCCATTAAAACAACTGTCAAAAGCGATCCTTTAAATAGTGCGGCATAGTTGATTTTGATTCCCAAATCCATCATCATTCTGTCAATCTTTACAAAATTATTCAAGTTAACTGCGTACCGCTTAGTAAACATAAAGCTTTCAATGGACAGAAAAATCAGACATATCACTCCAAGAATGATTTTAAAAGTCATTGTGTACTTTAAAACTTTGGACGTGTTGAAATATTCCTCCTGGATATCGTCGTGAATCAGAATACTAAAAACACTGTATAAATAAATACTGTAGACGGTAGTTGAATAAATCAGTACGGGAATATTTACAGAAGTTTTAGGACTTTTACTTAGTTCGTAGTTGAAGGGATTTACTCCGAAAAGTGCCATTACAGCCATGAGAGGTCTAATACCTTCTTGGAACGATTTTGCTGCGAAAAGATTTTTGAAATATTGGAACATTTTCTCAAGTTTTCTGATGTATCTGTTAGACTCACAAAAGGGAGAGCTTCTCAATAAATTTGTTATAAATTGTGCTATAACCTGTAGTAAACGTTACCGCTTTATAAAAGCTGTTAAAATGAACTGAAAGAGTTCAATTTCGATTAACGAGTGAGATACTAAAATAACATTGATTGAACCTAACGACTCATCGAGAATAAGTCGGAGCATATATCGTGTAATGGAACTAAGGGGTAATTATCATTAAAATTATAAAACATTACGAGATAAGCCTCTAGCAAGAAATTGAAGGATATTTTTTTAACTAAATACCAGTACGTTTCTCTTATTTTATTTCATAATCAAATTACGATAAAAACCACAAACGATATTAATGGAATTACGGGACGTTTTTTAATGTCATAATTTTATGTAATTATGGGATATGTTTCGATTCTCAATAACGAAATATCACAAAGTAAACATGAAGATGAAAAAATTATAAAAGTTATGAAGATAGGTGAAGTAAAAAGTATCAGGGTGGTAAATAATCAAAAAAATATCAAACAAAAGAAGAGATTTGGAAACTGCACAAATTAACTAACTAACTAACTAACCATCACGCCGTTTCCCCGCAGGGGTAGGCAGAGAGGACGGACCGCCAAAAAACTAGATTTTGGCACACACTTCTTGCCTCGTTCACATTCATACATCGTCTACACAAATTATAAAGGAAGATACAATAATAACATGACACAACCGACAGTCTGCCTAGTGAAAAGTACTGAGAATATAAATAACTTTTTACTTAACTGTGTTAAAATGTAAATCCTGATGTATCAAAATAATTATTAAAAACAAAAATTATAAATATAAATTAAGTTTTCTTAGAAAAATACCCTGGATCTTTCAAAAACTGAGTAAAACTAATATTTTAATAAATACCCGTAATCCACATTGCTCACACATTTTCGTGATGAATATCACGAAAAATATGTTCATCAGGCTTTGGTGCAGTGACACACAGAGTAAGGATATCAGGACGTCAGTGTCGCCAAGATAGATAGAGGTCGCCGCTCCCAGGACATAAAACAAATTCAGGACCAAGGATATGAAACAGTATGTCAGGATGATCAAGATCTTAAACGAATATGCGTTGTACATCCCGTCAGTTGTGTCGCAAATCTTGTCATACACTCGAAAGATCATGTTGATTTGTTTTGCTTTTGCCATGTTTTTTACCAATTTGTTTACTTCATCTTTTGCTCTTTTAGCAAATTCAGTTACTTTGACTGGACAATCCAACTTTGTTGTATCGTTTTTAGTAATTTCTTTATTAGTATCATCGCATTTGGTGCGTTTTTGAAAGTTATAGCCCATTCCTCTTATCAATTTAACATCGCAAAGTTGAGCCAATTGCTGGTTGATTCGATTAATTTCAAGCTTGACCATGTAAACGCAAGCTCCGTAAAAGAGGATAAACATTTCAGAAAAATAACTAGGACCATAGATTGCTATATTTAATTTCCACGATGACACGGCAAGTAACCTGCTAGAGATTATGAAGCCAAGGATGAGTTCGAAAACAAGGTTGATTGCTACCATTAAAACCACTATCAACATTAATTCTTTAGATAGTTCGCCATAGTTGATTTTGACTCCCAAATCAATCATCATTCTATCAACCTTTACAAAGTTGTTCAAGTTAACTGCGTATCTCTTATTGAAAATAAAGCCTTCAATGGACAGTAAAATTAGGCATGTCATACCAAGAATTACTTTAAAAGTCATTGTGTATTTTAAAAGTTTGGACGTGTTGAGATATTCCTCTTGAATATCGTCGTGAATCAGAACACTAAAAGCGCTGTATAAATAGATACTGTATAAGCTCATAGAATAAACCACTACAGGAATATTTAAAGAAGTCTTAGGACTTTTACTTAGTTCGTAGTTGTAGGGATTTATTCCAGAAAGTGTCATTAGAACCATGAGAGGTCTAATACCTTCTTGGAATGATTTTGCAGCGAAAAGGTTTTTGAAATATTGAAACATTTTCTTATGTTTATCGTTAGATAGACTGTAAAGGGAGGACTTTGCATAAATTCGTTTAAAATTATGTTTTAACCAATATTGAATAAACTTTACTATTTCATTCGCTCTGTTAAAATGAACTGAAAGAGTTTGATTTCGATTTATAAGTAAAATACTAAAATGATGATGGAATCTAACGATTAAGCAAGAATAAGTCTGAGTGTGTATTGGATAATGGAAATAACAAGTCATTATCATTAACATTATAAAACATTAGGAGAAAAGCCACTAGAATGAAAATTAAGGAATATTTAAAACAAAAAAAATAACTCTTTTTTTCTTAGTCGGATTGCGATGAAAACCGTATACCATATTAATGCTATTATGAGATGTTTTTTAGTCAATTTGATGAAATTATGGCGTATAATTTGCAGTCTTACTCGTAATAACGAAATTCGATACTTTATTCATATAATTCACAAATTATCAAAAAAGTGGCAAATTGATTTCACTAATTTAACCCGTCTGCTTGGTTCAACATATCCGCACCTCACAATCCGGAAGCCTCGATTTTGCGCGTAAATTCTGAAACCGTCACTTTGGATCGAGATTGTAAAATATCTGTCAAAGATAGCTTTCATATTTCAAAGACAATAAGAAGCATTATTTCGTTCTCTTTCTGATTAAAAGAAAAATACATTAGTTTATATGAGAGGAAGAGAGATATATAGCTTTTAAAAAGTAAAGTCAATCGGGACGTTTTTGGTCTAATGAAAGTATAAAGCGATTATGTGTTTTGGGATGTATTTATTCCTAAACAAGGTTAATAGCTATGGTACAGGATGTCCAAACAAGTAATTATTCTTTGGAGTGCTGATAGGCCAACTCATGTTGGACCAGAATATCATAAAATAACTTTATTAAAAAGTCGACTTTCGACTCCCACAGTTACAAAATTCCAAATTTTTGTTCCTTTATTTGTTGTAGTAATTAGGTTAAAACCAAGTTATTTGTTTGTACAACAAAATATCAATATATTATTTATTCTGTGATGAATTGACAGCTAATACGCACGACGGACGCCTTCCGACATCCGACGGATTTCGCCTTTTTGTCGTAATTGTCCCTTAATTCTTCTGAAGGTAAATCTGAAATTGGTTGGTTTGAAGAAACTTGAAGATATTACTACAATACGTTTCGATCCAAAAAGTTTCATGGTTCTATTTTTCCTTACACTTCAGCCAATGGATCTTGATGATTTTAAAAAAATCAGAAAACTTTCACTAAATTATTTCTTGTGAAATTTATTGATTAAAACATCACAATAAATAAAAATGTTGATAAAAAGCTTTTTCTTGGGTAGAAATTTTGATTTATATTCGACAAATTAGTATTCTAATGTAAATCGGTAATTTGTAATTTTAATTTAAGCCTGTTAAATTGTTTTATTAAATCATTTTATTTTTTCATAGAAAAACTTCGTTCGTTCGTTTTTGTTCGCTTTTGAGATCAACTAATCTAGGTCTCGTAGAAATAATTGTGTCTCTCTTCGAAGGGAGAAATATGATTAAAACGGTGTTAGAAAGTGAAAACACATCGCTTTATAGTCAAATGTGTATGTTTTGATTGGAATGGCCGATTCGGGTGTCGATGAGACTCTCTATCCATCACATCGCCAACCCTTCAGTGGCGAAAAGAGGAGGAGGGAACGTGAGCAATGCCGAATTGGTACGTGGAATATAAGAGGAGGGATGGAAAGAAATACGAATGAATTTTGTGATATAATGAAAGGCAAATGTTTGGACGTACTTTGTGTAACACAGAGAGTATGAAAAAAGAGATTGGTACAATGCAGCATAATGATATGTTCGTCATCTGGTCTGGGAGACCAGATACGGAGAGAGCTAGTCGGGATATTGCAGCGTTACTGTCTCCCAGTATGGTTGAATGTATGTTGCAGAATGAATGTGTAAGTCCGAGAATAATGTGGATCCGATTCAAAATTGGTTTGACAAGGGTGTTTCTTGTTATTTGCTATGAACCTGTTAATTCTGAAAGCGACGAAGTGAAAGATGATTTTTGAACTGGTATGAACGCTGTGATGAGACAAAAAGATTTGAAGGATTATTATGGCGGGCGATTTGAACGGGTAGTTCGAAATTAGACGTGACGGATTTGATTCGGCTTTAAGTATGTTTGGGGATAAAACAACGAATGACAACGGGAACAGAATACTTGAAGTATGTTTAGGATGGAACCTTTTTGTGTCGAATACTATTTTCGATCATAAAGGTATCCATCAATATACGTGGGAAACAGAAAATGAAAGATCAATAATCGATTTTGTAGTAATTTACTCTAGGTTGAGGTCCGGTACCGAGGATACAGGAATTTTCAGAAGGGCTGAGGTTCAAACTGACTTTCTGGTGGTATCAAAGGTAAACCTCTTTCGCGGCTGGCGCTCTAAGGTGAAAACGATATCAGCTCTAACAAGAGTCAAATTAGAAAAACTACAAAACGATTTAGTCAGAAGTGTGTGCAAAAATGATTGTGCAGAAATGAGATTGAATGAGAAGAAAATGGACGGTCTATGAATAGATGAAACATAAAACCGCGTAAAAGGTAAGTCTATGCCAATCTGCTAGAGACGTGTGTGGAATAAGTAAGCAAGGTAGGAAGAAAGGTGATGCATGGTGGGATGACGAAATCAAAGCACTGTTCTCAGAGAATTAGAAAACATGGTTATGTCTGATAGAAAGAAGTGTATAAGGTATGCAAGAAAAGATAAAGTGTAGGAGTGAAAGAACGAAAGAACAAAAGAAGCGCCTGGAAGAGGAAGAGGGAATCAAAATGACAAACCACTCCCAAGAAAACATTGAACTGTTTGGGAAGGAGGTCAAAAGGTCCCAGAGTGGTCCAGAGAACGGAAGCATGAAAGTGATAAAATCGAAAGATGGGCAAATGTTGACGAATGAGAAAGAAATTAAAGAGAGATTGATGAAATATTTCGAGGAAGTCTTCGAAAGTAACCCGGGTGACTGAGATCCCAGCGGTGAATCAGTTATGAACGATGATGGAGTGAATGTTACCAAAATCAGCAAACAAAAAGATCAATTAAATGTATGAAGAATGGTAAGGCTGTGGGTTTTCGATAATATTGCTGCCGAATACTTTAAAGGAGATGACCGTATTATTGTCACATGGTTGTGCAGTACCAATGTTTAGAGGAAGGTTGCACGCCATTAGTTTGGAGAAGGGCTGTAATCATGCCATTATACAAAGTTAAAGGTTACATAAGGAATGTGGGAATTATAGGGCTATTAGCTTTCTTAGTTTAGTGGGCAAGAATTATGGTAGAAAATTGATTGAATTGACTGAGAAGTTTCTTGCAAAAAACCAGAAACTCTTCTGTGTCTTTGTAGATCTACAAAAAGCATACGACCGAGTTGACAGGAAAAAGCTATGGAGGTGTTATCCAAGTATGGAGTGAATACGAATCTCATGCAGGCAATTGCGTCTCTATATGAGAGAAGCGTTGCATGTATTAGGGTAAACGACGATTTTACGGGGTGGTTTGACATCAAAAAAGGTGTTAAACAAGGCTGCATAATATCACCGTGGTTATTCAATCTATACATGGAAAATTGTATGCAAGAATTGAAAGAGATGGGTTTGGGCGCGAAATTGAGTAATCTGAAAGTATGTTGACTATTGTATGCTGATGATGCGGTGCTGACATTATGGAAGATCTACAGTCTCTCGTGTCTAGGATGAACGAAGTATGTATGAAGAATGAATGAGTTAATGATGAATGTAACAAGCCTAAAGTCATGGTATTTGAAAGAGAGAGTACGAAAACCATAGGCAACGTAGTGGTGAATAATGAATACTTGGAGCAGGTGGATGAGTTTGTTTATTTGGGAAGTATGTTGACGACAGATGGGGAAGTTGATAGAGATATTGAAAGAAGGGTGAATGCCGGTAACTCTATCAATGGAGGACTGAACGCCGTTGGAACCAACAAAAAACTTTCAAAAGAAACGAAGCTGGCCGTCCATAATGGAGCACTGGTACCTACCCTGATGTATGGCAGTGAGTCATGGAACTGGCAGAGGAAGGATGAAAGTAGACTGAACGCTGTAGAAATGAGATCCCTGAGGCGTACGTCTGATAAAACCACGTACAATCGTGTGAGAAACGTGGAGATCCGCGAAGAATGCAAGGCTGATGTAAGCGAGAAAAGAAGTGTAAGGAGAATATATGACGCAATTGTGAATGGTAGAAGAAGTCGGGGACGCCCGAGAAAGACTTATGAACGACCAAGTTAATCGGATGCTTGAGTCGGGCCATGTCAATAGTCAGAATAAAAGAAGAGCATGTATGAGGCCGTGTATGAAAGTGAACGAGGCAAGGAGTGTGTTGAGTTAAGACCGAGTTGTTTGGCGTTCCATCCTCTCTGCCTACGGCGTCCTTATTATTTTTTTCCTTAATTTTTTAATTCATTAGTTTTACATGAAACACAAAAAGTAAGGTGACTAATACATTATTTGTCTAATAAAATACGTGTGTGACTTTTTTTCCTCGTCAGTAATTTTAATTAGAAAAATCTAAGGTAAGCTATTTTGAAACTTATTCACGTTTGCATTCAAATGTTTATAGTTCAATTGTAACATAAAAAGGCGTGTTTTTTTACCACCGTTCAAAAACAGATTTTAATTTTCGGGTACATTTATTAATTTATTTTTTTAAATTTTATTTGTATCTATATACCTATTTCAGTTTTTACCTTATTATTAACATTTTTACATAATATATTTAGAAAACATTTTTACATGATAATATTACACTTCAAAAAGAATAAACAACAACAGTCTGGCTCGAAAAACAAGGTCACAAGGTCAAATAGTGTCACCGAAGGAGCTAAAAAACCAAGCATGTTGAACTACTTGACAAATACTAATACAACGAATAAAAATGCATAGCAACTAATCCCCTCTCTCCACATCGATACCACAAACAAACAAAATTCAATAAAAAACACAAAAAATCTTCCAACCCGGCTGGTCACCGTGGAAGATTATGACCAAAACCCTCCAATGATACAAAACTCAAGCTCAACTTTAAAAACTTCGAAAAATCACTCAAAGTTAAGCCGTCAATTAAAATATTATAACATACGACGTCAACACCCTGTCATCATACGACCGAATATATAACTGGAAGAATGCTTAAATAAAATTAACTAAGATATTATGGAAATTTAGGAAGTTAGACGACAGGGCAACAAAATAGAAGAACACAACACCTTCATACTTTGCTACAGAAAGGATCAACTGGCATAAACTGGTACTCCACAGCACAAGACAGGCAAAAATGGACATCTTTGGAGGAGGCCTTTACCCAAACCGGGGTTCTTGTTAATTCATCAATATTTTTTAAAACATATACTTATATTACTAACATAATCTAAGCTAACTTAGTAATACAAATCATATTTGAGTTTATTGTAATATTGTAACTACCAACTATTGTAAAACAAGAAATAAACGGGCTTATTATTATTATTATAATATTACACTTCATTATGTTGGGTGTAAGGTAGGTTTGAGAAGGTGAGGTTTGTTGGTAATATTGTATGTTTCGTGAACACCTCACTAGGAGAACCTAAGCTGAGGTGTTTACGTGTTTATGATTAAGTGTGACAAGAACAAGTATTTGTGTGTTATAGTAGAAAGTTTCTTTTTTTTTTCTTATTTTTACATTTCAATGGTAATCGAACATTGATTATTTAGAAGAAAAAAAAATATAAATAAGGTATATATATATCTACATATGAGGAGCTCAGTATCAAAGTGGGACACAAGCCATTTGGATTATTTTTCAGTAGAGTGAGTTTCTTGTTTCGAATATGCTGGTATGAAATATCTGAATTTT
The DNA here is from genome assembly GCA_917880885.1 of Limnephilus marmoratus. Lineage (NCBI taxonomy): Eukaryota > Metazoa > Arthropoda > Insecta > Trichoptera > Limnephilidae > Limnephilus > Limnephilus marmoratus. The sequence goes on from OU862926.1 coordinate 12,553,748, forward strand.
TTTTCTACCTGCCATACATAAAAAATCACAAGCCATACATAACATTCTATAATTTAATACTCTTACACTATTTTATTTTTAAATTTACAAATGTCTATGTCCGCTTGTGATACTAAAACGAGCAATTGTCCATTTTTGAAACACATGAGCCTGCAAGTATCTGTTTTTGAAACAAAGTCTTACAAAAGTCCAAAATCCATAATATGAAATAAAAGACTATTCAAGCAATGACGTTATATAAATAAATAGACTCGCCATAGTCTCATATAGTTAAAATATAATGTGGAAAGTAAGGAACACTCTTTTGTTTTCAGCGATTTTCAGTATAATTTCTTAATTCAAAAGTTTATTTCTGTGTGATAAAGATAGACAATCAAATAATGTGTGCGTATGAATGCCATGGATATATGAGCGGGCGCGGCGTATTGCTTGTCACTTTTTGATGGAACGTTCGCTGTCTCCCTTTCTTGAGGCCCACTAGAATAAAAGGTCCGGCCGCCTGTCGGAGTTTGATATGTCGAGCTATACAATAAATACAATAGGGCAACGACAGTTTTCAAATGGTGGCGATTGTCATCAATACTTGTTAGAACTACTGATTTAAGTGTTGTTTTACCGCAAGCAAACAAATAAACAGAGTGGTTATTTCCTTTTGGGGTATTATGCCGTGTTGCGCTACCTCCTCCTTTAGCCAACGTTTCGGACAGCGTTACAGTGTCCATCATCAGGGCAGATGTGTAAATGTTAGAGATGAAATGTGTGCTTAAGTACTTCGAAGCAATACCGTGTTGCCAGCACCAATCCACTGCCGGCTGGCATTACAGTATACTTCAAGATGGTTTTTTGCATTTAGCTTTGGTGTAGCCGTCAATTACCGGATACCAAGAACTATTGAGCTTAGCTCCGTCGTCTCTATTAATGTTAATAGGATTTTTATGAATTTCAATTGCCTCTGTAATAAAGCGTGCTCTATAGGTTTTGGGTCTTCCCAGGACTTCAGGAACAAATCCGAAGTAATGGCCGGTTTCAATTAAATGCTCGGCGATTGCCGATTTGTCAGGGTGGCAAAGTTTACATGCTCGAAAGTGTTCCGATATCCTTTTGGAGATCGTCCGCTCTGTCTGGCCAACATAGACCTTATCACATCCGGAACAGCTGAGTTTATATACTCCATCTGTTTCCAGAGGAAACTTGGTCTTTGCAGACCTCAGTAGGTCTTGTATTTTGGTCGTGGTTCCGAAGACAGTCTTGATGCTTTCTTTCCTCAACAGTCTGGCAATTCTGTCTGTCACATTGTGAACATAAGGTAGAAAAGCACAGCCTTTAGACTCTTGTTCAATTCTGTCTTCGTTTGGTGTAGATTTGGCTCTTATTATTTGCCTTGTCTGCCTTGCCGGGTAACCGTTACGCTCCAGTGCATCGGTGAGCTTAGTAAGTTCCGCTCCGATTTTTGTTTCTTCACATATTCTGGTCGCTCGGGTTACCAGCGTATGGATAAGTCCTCTCTTCTGCGCTGGGTGGTGATGCGAATCAGCATGTAGATACCGATTCGTATGAGTTGGTTTCCTATACACTGTGTGTCCTAGGCTACCATCTTCTTTTCGCATCACTTCCACATCTAGAAAAGGCAGGATTTTGTGGTTATTTTCCAACTCCATTGTGAACTTAATTTTACTGTGAAGTGAGTTAAGATGGTCTAGGAATTCGTTCAGTTTCTCTATTCCATGAGGCCAAATGGCGAAAAAATCATCGACATAACGCCACCATACCTTTGGAACAGCCGAAGCTGTGTCAAGTGCCACTTCTTCAAACTTCTCCATAAAGAAGTTAGCTAGAACTGGCGACAACGGACTGCCCATCGCAACTCCTTCCACTTGTTCAAAAAGCTCACCCTGAAATGCAAAATATCCTGTTTTGAGACAGTGTTCAAAAAGTTTGCAAATGTCTTCCTCATATATCTCCCTGAGCATTGTCATGGAGTCTTCTAGAGGCACATTTGTAAAAAGAGAAACTACGTCAAAACTGACAAGAATATCCCTTTCATCAGTCTTAACCTTCTTAAGTTTACTGATCAGATGTGTGGAATCCTTAATCCACGATTCAGTTTTTCCAGTTTGCATCTGCAGTAGTCTCAATACGTATCGGGACAGTTTGTAAGTAGGTGCACCAATAGTACTGACAATCGGTCTCATTGGTATATCCTTTTTGTGAATTTTTGTAAGACCGTATAGGGCAGGAGTTCTGGAGGCTTTTACGAAAAGCCCAGATCGATCCTCTTTCCTAATACTGGAAGCTTTAACTAGCTCTCTTGTCTTCAAGTCAATCTTATTGGTGGGGTTGTTTTTAATTTTCTTGTAAGTGCCGGCATTGCACAGGAGGTCTTCCATCTTTTTGATGTAGTCTACCGTATTAATCACCACAGTGGCATTACCTTTGTCGGCAGGCAGAACTAAGATTTCCTCATTGGCGCGCAATTCTTTTAAGGCCACAAACTCTCCTTTTGTGATGTTTGGGCGGGGTATTTTGGCCCTTTTCAAAATATGGCAAGTCTCTTGTCGTATATCTTCTGCTTGGGTCTCTGACATTTTATGGACTTTCATCATTGAATGCAGTGCTGTCTCTACACCACATACGATAGATTCCACAGGTATCTTTTTGGGGGCAACTGCATAGTTCATCCCCTCGGCAAGCACAGAAGTCGCCTGTGGGCTCAACGCAAGGGACGAAATGTTAATAACAACTTTATTTTGATCAAGCTGTTTTCGGTCACCTTTTTTATCTTGGTTGAGCCTCTCGAATTTTTGTTTCTGTCTCGCATCTGTTGACTGCTTACATCTCTGTGCTTGTTGGTAAGTCATGTTGTCAACTTTCTTCCAATCGTCATCAATCAGGATTGCACTCAGGTGCAGATGTAAATAGAAAAGGTCCCGAGATATTCCATCCAGTTCGCTGCGCACATTGTGGATTCTTTCCCTTAGTAGCGCTGCTTCTGCTCTTTGGAATACCCTATCGGCTTTCCGGGATGTGATATGTCTTTTTATGCGAATGTGTACTGGTACAATCGATTCCTCCTTACATCTCTTGAGGAAAGCCAGGCTGCCCAGTAAGAGGTTCGTTCGCTTTCTCAGATTCTCCAATCGTCGTACCATTCTGTGAACTTCCTCCCCGTAGATTTTAGATTTTCACGGCCAAAAATTTTATGGTTATTTCCTTTTGGGGTATTATTATGCCTGGAACTTACTAAGCTCACCGATGCACTGGAGCGTAACGGTTACCCGGCAAGGCAGACAAGGCAAATAATAAGAGCCAAATCTACACCAAATAAAGATAGAATTGAACAAGAGTCTAAAGGCTGTGCTTTCCTACCTTATGTTCACAATGCATTTCAGGATGAGCTTTTTGAACAAGTGGAAGGAGTTGCGATGGGCAGTCCGTTGTCGCCAGTTCTAGCTAACTTCTTTATGGAGAAGTTTGAAGAAGTGGCACTTGACACAGCTTCGGCTGTTCCAAAGGTATGGTGGCGTTATGTCGATGATGTTTTCGCCATTTGGCCTCATGGAATAGAGAAACTGAACGAATTCCTAGACCATCTTAACTCACTTCACAGTAAAATTAAGTTCACAATGGAGTTGGAAAATAACCACAAAATCCTGCCTTTTCTAGACGTGGAAGTGATGCGAAAAGAAGATGGTAGCCTAGGACACACAGTGTATAGGAAACCAACTCATACGAATCGGTATCTACATGCTGATTCGCATCACCACCCAGCGCAGAAGAGAGGACTTATCCATACGCTGGTAACCCGAGCGACCAGAATATGTGAAGAAACAAAAATCGGCGCGGAACTTACTAAGCTCACCGATGCACTGGAGCGTAACGGTTACCCGGCAAGGCAGACAAGGCAAATAATAAGAGCCAAATCTACACCAAACGAAGACAGAATTGAACAAGAGTCTAAAGGCTGTGCTTTCCTACTTTATGTTCACAATGTGACAGACAGAATTGCCAGACTGTTGAGGAAAGAAAGCATCAAGACTGTCTTCGGAACCACGACCAAAATACAAGACCTACTGAGGTCTGCAAAGACCAAGTTTCCTCTGGAAACAGATGGAGTATATAAACTCAGCTGTTCCGGATGTGATAAGGTCTATGTTGGCCTGACAGAGCGGACGATCTCCAAAAGGATATCGGAACACTTTCGAGCATGTAAACTTGGCCACCCTGACAAATCGGCAATCGCCGAGCATTTAATTGAAACCGGCCATTACTTCGGATTTGTTCCTGAAGTCCTGGGAAGACCCAAAACCTATAGAGCACGCTTTATTACAGAGGCAATTGAAATTCATAAAAATCCTATTAACATTAATAGAGACGACGGAGCTAAGCTCAATAGTTCTTGGTATCCGGTAATTGACGGCTACACCAAAGCTAAATGCAAAAAACCATCTTGAAGTATACTGTAATGCCAGCCGGCAGTGGAAACGTTGGCTAAAGGCGGAGGTAGCGCAACACGGCATAATACCCCAAAAGGAAATAACCATAAAATTTTTGGCCGTGAAAATCTAAAATCATATCCAAATAAACAGAGTGTTTACTGTGTTTAGGCTGATTAGTCTACTTTAAAACAGTGAAGTTTACTTAGCAACAGAAATTTGGCTGTTGCGCGTCCAGACCCTTTACTTTAATAATAATAATAATAATGGACTTTATTCCAGAATGTGGGGAGGTTAGTGCAATCCCACACATCCTATATAGAGTAAGTACATAAAAAATATATATAAATAAATAAAATAAAAAGTAGTAAGCATCATTAGATAGTAGATATGCGCGGTTCTATAAATCTTCGGAATACAATTCCCTCCGGCCAAAGTTCTTCTGCCAGGAATTTCTTTACTTCGATCGCTTTAACAGTAAGTTTAAAGGTGTTAAAAGGCGTAGGACGAAAAGGCTTGATTTTTTCAATCTTGGTACATTCCAGATCTTTTTTTGTTAGGTAGTTATTGATGTTTTCCTTTGTAGTTTCCACAGTAAACCTCGAAATGTATACCGTTGTGAGTATGTCAGCTGACTTTAATGTTGTTGATGTTGCTTTACCTCTCAAGTTTCGGTTAATTTTCCGCGTTACTAATGTGAAACCGCTTTCGTCAGTCGCGGATGGCCGGTGTTGGTACCGCGGGCCATGTTCCCGCGTTCCCTGTTTATTTGCTGTATTTTCGGGCCTAAGTTCGAAGTCCGAACTCGGTCGTTCACGGCGATTACTGCTCCTTCGCACTGTGCGTTCTTGTGTAGTTTTCGTGTGTGCGGTAGTTCCATTACTGTATGCGTTCTTAGATACAGTCGATAAGTAGGTCGCTTCTGTCGATATTTGTTTACTTTTAAGTTTTGGATTACCTACAGTTTTGCCGCTATTTTGTTGCGAGTTCTCAGCTAAATCGCTTTGTATGTTTGGAGTATGCAGTTTTGTAATTTATTCTCTTAACGAAGCCAGTTCTTGTTTCAAATCATCATTTCTTGTGACCGATGAATCTTTTAATTCCGTTTTGATGAGAGTTATTTCTGTTTTCATGGAATTAAGTTCCTTTAGAAGTTTAGATACGTCCACACTATCGAAGTTGACTGGAGGAAATTTTTGCAGCTGTCTGGCAACGAATATAGGCAGTTGGTCAGGGTCCGTCAAACTTCAACGCCCTCAGGATGTCCTGGAGATCTCTGCTAATCCTGCCATCTCCTTTCCGCAGAGTGCGTTTCTCCGGAAGCTTATCGAACAGGATAGTTTTGCATCTTTTACATCCTCCTCCGAGAAGGTGGAAATACATAATTGGATGATGGCGATCTCATCGAGAGTATCTGCCTTATTTTGCATAAACGTGAGACACTCGTTTACTTTACATGAGTTACACGACATAGCTTAACAATACGTCCTTCCGTCACGGCGTTTGCGGACTGACTGATTTTAGTAGGACTTGAATTTTCTCAAAAAAATGAACATTAATTGTAATATTAGTCCAGTAAACGAATGGTCCAAAAGGAGGTGTAGAGTGCGTGAGCAGGAACCTAAGCGATTCTTTCAGGACTTGTTTAGGATGCTTAGGGTGTGAACATACTAAAAGTCCTGACGTCTAGGTGGTGAGCTAGGGGGGGGGGAGGGGGGGGGGGGGAAGGTCCCGATTTTCAGGTTTCCGTTTATATCTCAAAAACGGTGCGTCGCAGAGGAAAACTTTTTTGGAATAAGTAAAAGCTCATAAGATTATCTACAACTTTTATTGTATACGTAATTTTGGAAATCCCAGCCGTTTTTGAGTTATACGCTCCACAAATGTAAATATTTTCGAAAAAAATCATTTTACCTCACATTTTTCATCAAACATTCCTTCATATCGTCTAAAATATTCATCTAAGAAAGAAATTTGTTTGAAAGAAGTTGTAAATAATTTAATTACCTTTTAGAATATATATACATATGTAAATAAATCTCCAACCAGTAAATATTTACAGCAATTTTAAGTTTTTTCGTAAAATGTCGTTATTTTCAGAAAAAGCTGTTTTTTCTTACCAAATTATTAAGACGGGTTTTTTCTTAATGAGAAATTCCTTATTAATTTTTGCACGCAAGAAAGCAGGTAAGTTGTTCTCGAACAGATGATTAGTGGAATTCATTTTATAATCATTATTATTGTGATGGGTGATTAGGTTAGTCGTTGGAGATGCTACAATAACGTGCTACGATGCTGTTCGAGTTGGTGAAAAAGGCAATGAATGCGATAGTGGGCTTGACATTCTCAGACATCAAGTTGTCCCGCAAAGATCGGGCGTTCCCAATATATTCTGTCAGCTCGTCGATAAAAATTCACGATGGAAAGGTTGCAGTTGACCCAACATTGCTGTTTCAGCGGATGTGTATAAGCAAACGATCAGATGAGGATTTGATGAAATTCTTTGAGTATGAGTTTGCCCCATTTCCCTTGGCACTGTTCAATGAAAGTGGGATGCCAAAGACAAATAAATCTGTTCTGTATAGCTTATTCGAGCCTACCAAAAAAACTGTTCTACTGTCTCAGATGAACATAGTTGTGGACGGAGGATTTCTATCATATTATACATATTATCTATATTACACAGAGTAATTTGACAAAAAGATGCCTCCGTTACCGCAATTTGTGATCGTTATATCACCTATGTCAACCACCACTATCCTGGAATGACTCGCACTGTGGTATTTGATGGGTACGCAAATCCAGTCAATAATACGAAATCACAAGAACAGATGCGACGATACAGACTGAGAAGGTCAGCCGACATCAATTTGACATGGAACAAATCAATACCCGTTAAACAGGAATTTTTTTTTTCCAATCCTACCAACAAAAGTAACTTCATCTCCTTTCTACAGACTAAGTTTCGGGAGAATGGGATACAGACTCATCAGGCCACCGATGATGCTGACGTCCTTATCGTGAAGACTGCTGTCTATCCTATCCTTTCACAACTCTGTGGCTGTCTTTGGTGAGGATGTGGACCTCATTGTCCTTTTGATTGCTTCCACTACTCCCACCTAAGATATTCTGTTGCTGAAACCCGGACGAGGGAAAACCAAAACATTGGCACTGTCCACCCAAGAGATGCAGCATCGTGGATTTGAACACATCTTATTTTTACATTCATTTACTGGATGCGATACAACGTCTGCAAATTTCAGGAGAAGCAAGGTGGGCTTTTCAAAATTGTACTTGGAGTCAGAAATGATCAAGCAAGCGGCAATGATCTCTTACAACCCCTCCTCTACTCACGACGAGGTTGAAGAGGCTGGAAATAAATGCTTCCTGAAATGGTATGCGGCGCCAAAAAGACAGACCTCCCTTAATCAGTCGTTCACAAGGTCCGTGGCAAATATGAAGCCTGACATAAGCTCCCTCCCTCCAACAGAGAGTGCAGCTAAACAGCATTCCCGGCGGACATATCACCAAGTTCAGCAGTGGCTCGGGATTGAGCTGTCCCCTGAAGAATGGGGGTGGAAACACGAAGGAGACACCCTGGCGGAAATTACAACAGAAGATCCTCCAGCACCGGAGGTCCTTCTGAAAATGATATTTTGCCACTGCACCAAGGATTGTGCAATTGGCAAATGTGGATGCTGACGTGTTCTGCAGCGTGCCTTCACTGCCAAGGAAGATGCCTCAATAGCGTGCCTGTTGCCGAGGACGACGATGAAGACGACGTAGAGCCCTTTCAGCAAGAACATCCACCACTGAGAATGATGATACCATGGATGAACAACGCTTGCCAGGACCCTCACGTCCAAAGAGGATATGAAAACGTGAATCCATATAAAGTTGATAGTGTAACATGATGTTATTGAGAACAGTGCCAAGGGAAATGGGGCCAACTCATACTCAAAGAATTTCATAAAATTCTCATCTGATCGTTTGCTTATACACATCCGCTGAAACAGCATTGTTGGGTCAACTGCAACCTTTTCATCGTGAATTTTTATCGACAAGCTGACAGAATACATTGGGAATGCCCGATCTTTGCGGGACAACTTGATGTCTGAGAATGTCAAGCCCACTATCGCATTCATTGCCTTTTCACCAACTCGAACAGCATCGTAGCACGTTATTGTAGCATCTCCGACGACTAACCTAATCACCCATCACAATAATAATGATTATAAAATGAATTCCACTAATCATCTGTTCGAGAACAACTTACCTGCCTTCTTGCGTGCAAAAATTAATAAGGAACTTCCCATTAAGAAAAAACCCGTCTTAATAATTTGGTAAGAAAAAACAGCTTTTTCTGAATGACGACTTTTTACGAAAAAACTTAAAATTGCTGTAAATATTTACTGGTTGGAGATTTATTTACATATGTATATATATTCTAAAAGGTAATTAAATTATTTACAACTTCTTTCAATTAAATTTCTTTCTTAGATGAATATTTTAGACGATATGAAGGAATGTTTGATGAAAAATGTGAGGTAAAATGATTTTTTTCGAAAATATTTACATTTGTGGAGCGTATAACTCAAAAACGGCTGGGATTTCCAAAATTACGTATACAATAAAAGTTGTAGATAATCTTATGAGCTTTTACTTATTCTAAAACAGTTTTCCTCTGCGACGCACCGTTTTTGAGATATAAACGGAAACCCGAAAATCAGGACCTTCCCCCCCCCCCTCACCCCCCTAGCTCACCACCTAGACGTCAGAACTTTTAGTATGTTCACACCCTAAGCACCCTAAACAAATCCTGAAAGAATCGCTTAGGTTCCTGCTCACGCACTCTACAACTCCTTCCTTTACTGGACTATATTTATAATAATCGATAATATTAAGTAATTTGCGTGTACTTACAAATGAAATGTTATTCATTCGCGTTTACTATTATTTGTCGTGTAATTGAAACATTTTCTCATCACACAGGAGAGCATTTTGACACTTTTTAAAATGCAATTTACTTACTGGTAAGTGCTGGTAAGACGCAACCTTACTCGAAGCGTAGCAGTTTAGTACTAAAGTACTAGATATCGAGATCGGTACATTAGTCTTGTTCTTGTCTTCCCACTTTGAGATTTCTACCCCTCGTCCAATAGTATATAACGTCATAGTATTCAAGTTCATTTTTATGAAGTTTATTTTTTAAAAATAACGCAATAATAAATTGTTACAAATAAAATTACGAACTTTGTGATAATAATAAGCCAACTCCGGTATAAACGCAAAATAAGCGCCGTAAACAAAATAATAATATATTGCCATTTTTTCAATTCTAATTTTAATTATATTCATCAAAATGGGTTTTTAGTCTCATAAACGTAGGATTCGAGGTACTAATCATCGAATTTATATAAGAAAACTTCATTGAAATGAGCACAGATTTGAATTAGTATTGTGGGTGAATTGACTTACTTTAACGGCTTTTATTTTGCTTGTTTCCAATTTTCGGAGTTGGTTACGCGCTTACAAGCATTAGTGATCTCCATTTTATCATATTTTGGTCAATTTGGTGCTGGAAAACTTCAATAAACCTCAAATTTCATCCTAAAACTGTTAACCCACGATCACATTCGGCGGTTGGTGCTTGACTGTCAAAATAACAGCCGCCATGCAATGACGTTATATACTGTAGACGCGTGGTAGAAATCTCAAAGTGGGAAGCCAACAACAAGACAATTGTATAGTACTCGATTTCTAGTACTTTAGTACTAAACTGCCACGCGTCGAGTAAGGTCGTGTCCTACCAGTAAGTAAATTGCATTAAAAAGCGCCAAAATTCCCTCCTGTGTGATGAGAAAATGTTTCCATTACACGGTAAACAGTAGTAAAAGCGAAGGAATAACATTTCATTCGTGAAATTACTTATTATTATCGATTATATAAATAATACAATTGCTTTCCGCCCAAAGATTTTATGCGTCATTTGAGAACTTAAGGGCTACTAAAGTACAGGTCTGGATGCGCAAAAGACAAATTAAAAAGTCGCTAAGTAAAATTTACTTTTTATAATAATAATCTAATGATTCTTCAGTTACTTACCTGCGGTAAAACAACATACAAATCAGCAGAAACATAATACTAGAAAATCAAACTAATAAAGTGGTTAACTCGTCTAATCAGGAGAGTGCGCGTTGGGACAGTGAATTTTTTATCCCACAAAGTATCTCGCTAAGGCGGAATACTCGTCATTATTCTGGTGTTTGTACCACAAAATACAACTCAGTGCAAAAGTGACTCGATCATTATATAAACACAAAAAACCTATCCCAAAGGCGTTTTTAGCGTCACAAAGGCTCTGCCATCTCTCATTCAAGAAACAAGCATTGTGTCGTTTTTTCTTTTTGTGTGAAATTTTGAAATCAACTACCTTTAAAATGAATACACTGTGCTCCCTCTGTAAAAAAAACATTGACACCCCGTCAGACTTCATCTCATGTTGTATCTGCGACGAAAACTACCACTTCATTTGTGCCGATATCGCAGAGACCTCACGACGAGGAACTAAGATTTTACAGTGGCGCTGCAAATTTTGCACAAAAACACAAAAAAACTCAAAAAAAATACGTCTGAAAAAAATCTAGAACTGACATCTATCGAGAAACCAAATAAACAACCATCATCAACACCTAAATCTACAATTGCCGCCTCATCATACGCCAGTGTGAACTTATCACCAACAATCACAGATGGCTCTAGTAATCTGACAATCGAGCTATTTTTAACTGAAATTGCTAATTTTAAAGACTCAGTTATTGAATCTGTTGGAAAAAAATACGATGCAATCCTGCTCCAAAATAATGAAATATTAAAAACCATTCAAAGCATATCTCAACAGCAAGAAGATTTAAAATATCGAATAAATAATTTGGAAAAACTACATGAACAAGTAAACTCAGCCTTAAATTCAAGACTTGAGGATTTAGAAAAAGTAAGCGGAAAAAATAATGAAAATGAAATAAAAATTTGTCTTTTGACAGAACGAAATGAAGACCTAGAAAAAAGAATAATAGCGATCGAGATTGACCAAGAAAACAGGAACAGACGATTTAACAATACTTGTTTGGAACTTCGAGGGCTTCCAGAATTCAAAGAGGAAACATCACAAACCTTAAAAGACATTATATTCAACACCAGTAAAACAGTAGACTGCCAACTAAATCAAATGATATTTATAATATATATAGAGTATCACAAAGAAATAAAAATATTCCTCCAACAGTTAAACCTAGGTCAGTGGTAATTAATTTTAATTCAATAGCGTTAAAAGAGGAGCTCCTTAATGCTATAAAAAAATATAACAGATCTTGCGAAAAGATTGGGGACAAACTAAACACGGGAACAATCGGATTGTCTGGCCCCATTACACCCATCTACGTCTCAGAACTCCTCACGTCTAAAGGCAAACGGCTTTGGTATCTAGCTCGCCAACGTGCGACTGAATGTAAATATAGGTACGTCTGGACGAAAGCAGGTCTAATCTACATGAAAAAAGATGACTCTTCTCGACCTATATTAATAGATTCAGAACAAGCTATACCGAAGCTCTGACTACCTGCTCTTTATTCTAATTATCGTGATAAAACTACTCACTACCGCTTTATATCGCCATTTCATACTCTATTACATAACAGCACTATATTATATGAACACATAGGATTTTGCATAACTCCTATTTGTACTGGAATAATTTAATTCTAATTTTAACTTTAACTTTAATTTTAATCTTTATTCTCTCTAGAATGGTAACTACACTTATTATAAGATTATTAATTGATTTATTAGTAATATTACTAATAATTCGGCAAAAGAGAACTCTAATCAACATATTTTATATAACCCAGATATTACTTATTTTTCATACTTATACTACTTTTTACTGTCTTTTGAAAGAGAAAATGCCACACACTAACTACATACATTATTTATTTCCTGGATTTTATTTCAGATATTATTTCTTACTCAGATATTATTTATTTTTCCTAACTACATCATTTTGTTTACAGTTTTATCGCTACATATTTCGTACTACAAGTATTGATATGATAATAAAATACTGTTTTAAAACTTTACCCAGAAAACAACAATTAATTTTTGAATTCTAATGGTAATAAACGATCTTCAACATGAAATCGATAGTATCATAGTGCCAAATACTGAAATAATTTTTGAAAACATTAACAAAATTATGCAATTTAATTGGGAATCAAATAGGATTAATATTGTTCATCAAAATATTAGAACGATGGGAAACTTGGATGATTTTCTTATATTTTTGGAAGAAATAAAATCTGTGGTAAAGTTCCATGTACTAATTCTCACTGAATGCAGGTTAAATGATTCATACATAGCCAAACAAATTTCAGGCTATAACGAATACCATACAACATCGCATATTAACCAAAATAGCGGAGTAGTAGTATATATCGACAACACATTAAATTCCTTAGAACAAGAAATAAACATAAATCAGTGTAATTGTTTAAAATCAACATTAATGAGAATTTAGGTATCCTAGCTATCTACCGATCACAATCGTTCAATGACATCCAAGATTTCCTGGAAAATCTTATTGGTGAGTTAAAAAAAACTAAGGATTATGCACAATATGTACTGATCGGGGACATGAATATAAATACGATAGGAGAAGTATTGCATAGGCAGTCCGACGACTACTTATGTGCTATGGCTGAAAGTAATTTTATTTCCAATATTAATTCTCCAACGAGGGTACAAGGTAGCTCAAGCTCATGTTTGGATCATATATATACCAGAAATATAACAAATTCAAATGCATTTGTAATACATAATACAATCACTGATCATTACACCACTGCAATCAGTATCCCAAACTCAACACCCAAAAAACATAAAATTAATCACAAACAGATTATCGATTATGAGGCTTTATTAAATGATCTTAATAATAAAAATTGGGAATATGTTTATAAAGAGACTGAAGTTAACAATGCTCTAAACTATTTTATTAATGAAATCAATACATTCATAACAAAACACACAATAACTAAACGCATTCCATATAGTAAAATACATCTCACCCCATGGATTACCAACGGCATTGTTAAATCTATACACAAAAGAAATCACCTTCATAAAATAGCTAAACGAGACCCATTGAACGATACTAAACAGCAAAACTATTACCGATACCGTAATATTTGCAAAACCGTTATTCGCAAATGTAAAGAGCGTTATTATAAATTCTTACTTGATAAGGATATTTCCAGCAAAAACATGTGGAATGTTGTCAGAGACATAACTAAAAGTAAAAGAAATACCAGTACATCTGTAACTGAATTAAATACCGGAAATTTGATTATAACTGACAATCAATCTATTGCATGTCATACTAATCAATATTTTGCATCTGTTGGGTCAAATCTAGCAAAATTTTTTTTATTAGAAACCCAGAAAACGGAAGACTCTTTAGCATCGACAATTGAAACAAAGGAACAATCTTTTTCATATGATATTAAACCAACTACTGTAGAAGAGGTCTTAAAAATAATCAACAGTCTTAATACTACACATGCAAAGGGTCCAGATAGTCTAAATACACAAATACTAAAAAAAATTAAAAATCAGATTTCTGCTCCGCTATCATATATTTACAACTTAAGTTTTGCATCAGGAATATTTCCTGATCACTTTAAAAAATCAATAATTATCCCAATTCACAAGAGTGGACCTAAATTTCTTGTAGAAAACTATAGGCCAATATCACTTTTAAGCGCGATATCCAAAGTCATTGAAAAGCTTTTCAAAACTAGGTTAAACGAATATGTGGAGGAACATAACATTCTAAGTCCAAACCAATACGGCTTTCGGTTGGGTAAGGGAACGGATGATGCCATCGCATGTCTCACGGAAACTATTGCAGGGAATATGAACCGTGGCAAGAAAACTATTGCTCTTTTCCTGGACCTGGCCAAGGCATTTGACACAATATCTCATAAAATTCTTTTACAGAGACTTAGAAATAGAGGAATAAAGGGAAAAGCTTTTCAATGGATAGAAAGTTATATATCTAATAGATTTCAACAAACCAGAATTAACGAGGCTATTAGCACTTCACTAAAATACACTTTTGGGGTACCACAAGGAAGTACACTTGGGCCCCTTCTCTTTATTATAAACATAAACGAACTTTGTAACCAACACATTGGTGGCAAAATTATCACGTTCGCTGACGCTACAGTTATTTTGTTTGAAGGAGATGATTGGAAAGAAACACACCACCTTGCGAACACAGGTATAAACAGAGTAAAACAGTGGCTGGACAGTAATTTGCTTACACTAAACATACAAAAAACAAAATATCTCACTTTTAGCGCTACCCTTGCAGGTCAACCCAAAACACCTCATCACCTCACGATACATAATATTAAGTGTAGCCTTGGAAATAATAACCATACTTGTAAATGCGAAACCCTTGAATGTGTTAAATCTATTAAATATTTAGGTATAATAGTGGATAACCACTTAAATGGAAACAACAAATTAAAAACACAGCTAATAAAGTGCGCAAGCTTATTTATATATTTATAGCATTGCGGGAAATTATAAAAACTCAAGACATTAAAAAAATATACTACGGGCTCTGTAACTTGATGTTCGACAGTGTTACTTAAAAAAATAACAATCTGCGCCCACAAAAATATAAACAAAACGATAACAGTCGATCATAATCATCAAACCAGAAGTAAGAGCAGAAACGACCTTTCTATTCCAACAAGCAATACTGCGGCTTATCAAAAAGTTTTCTCATACCTGGGACCAAAAATATACAACAAAATCCCCTCTCAATTTAAACTGTGTGAATTATCATCCTTCGGTACTAAAATTACAAAATGGTTATTAGACTTAGGTAGGACAGATTCCGAAAAATTATTAAAAAACGTAGTCTGAGTTGATTTCTTCGATTTTGTATTTTGTATTTTCCTAAAAAATATTTTTTTATTTTTCTTTCTTACATTTATATATTATATTTTACATGTACCTATCTGGATTTTATTGTTTATTACTGCTAATTTGTATTTTCCTAAAAAAATACTTTTTTTATTTTTCTTTCTTACATTTATATGTTATATTTTTATTTTATTTTATATTTTACATGTACCTACCTGGATTTTATTGTTTATTACTGATGTATACCTAGAATAACACAACTTATATCTGATATTGTACCTAATATTTAAGTAACTCCCCCAATATGTACCATTATTGTTAATTATTATTGAATCCATTAATGTGAAATTATGTACACGCAACCTGCCAATTTGACTGCCCTAAAACGGGAAACCTTCCTAGTTGGACAGTCAAAGCTTCCTTTTATATTGTTATATCTTGTATGTAATAAATGTAATAATAAATAAATAAAAATAAAATAAAAATAAATAAACAACAAAAACAATACCAATCGACGCCATTTGCAAACTATCGTTGTTCATTATAGCTTGAAAATTTGACACCTCAAAATTCGACTGGTGCCCAGGCCTCCTACTTTAGTCGGCCTTGAGACAGTATTATTTATTTTATTTATTTATTCATTTCTATGCTCTTACATACAGTATAAATACAATGACATAGAGTTAATAAATGCAATGACAATTACATAAGGTGGAAGTTTAGTAAAACCAAAAATATTCTTAATATAAAACAGTACGTAGTAGAGTGAAATATGATCGGCAACTGTATGTAATTGGTTAAAATGAATATGGTTATGGATTGTGAACACCGCTCTGGGAGAACCCGTGCTGAGGTGTACGCATGTATTATTATGCCATCATAAGTAATAGCATAGTATCCCCCTTGAGACTCTCAAGGAGGACTCCGTGGTACCACCCATTGTGGCAGTAATGCACATATAGTAGGTGTGGGTAGCTGTGTTGAGATAGTCATCATAATATTATACAGACACAATGTAGTAAGTTGAGGTATGTTGAGCATCATAATATACTAAAGTCGCAAAGGATAATACATTATAGTAAAAAGAAAAAAAATAAAGAATATATTTTACAAATTGTTTTTTCATTTAATATATAAAGAATATACATGAAGTGAACTTAGAGAGAAGTTGAGACGAAAAGAGAAAAGAAAAAACAAAAGTAGATGATATTAGTGCCAATATTTTAAAAATAGTTATGCAATATTAATCTATTTTGTAGGTCTAGTGGTATAATTTAAATACTAATTTAATTTTTATGTTTGGTTTGGAGTAAATAGGTTTTGGAAAAATAGTGGTCCTTTAGTTTTTATCCAGTCTGTGATTTGTGTTTTTAGTTTATTTGTTGGTGAATAATCAGCATGTTTTTTTCAAAGAAGGTGGCATGCAGTTATATAGTTTGATGGAATAGTAGTTAAAGGATCTTTGTCCGTGGGTCGTGTGCCTTAGCGGGATGTTGAGTATTAGGTTTGTTGAAGACCGGCTTGTTATTGAGGACTGAGAAAGTAAAGGGATATGTAGTTTGAATTTGAAGAGGTGAAGAATAGACTATTTAGCGTAGAGTTGTCTGATTGACAAAACATCGAGCATCTTGTAATTTTTTTCAGAGTCTGTATCATATGGTACTTGGAGAATTAGTTTGATTATTGCCTTTTGTGGGTTTTCTAGTGGATCTAGAGAAATATTACTTGCACTTCTCCAAGACAGAAGACCATACATGATTAAAGATTGGGAAAGCGCAGAGTAAATAGATCTTAGTATTGTTTGTGGGAAGATGTTATTTATATTATTTAAGAGATACATGATTTTTTTGAGCTTGGATGTAATTAAGTTAATGTGGTCATTCCAGCGTAGGTTTTCGTCAATTATGACGCCTAGATATTTTTTGTTTGACATTTTCTATGATTTCGCAATTGCATATTGAGAAGGTTTGGGAGCAGTCGTGTATTTTCAGAGCGAAGGTTGGAGGAGGTTGACCTCTTTGAGTTATACTATGTGTTATGAATTTGGTTTTTTTGTATTTAGAGTAAGTTTGTTTTCATTGAGCCATTGTTTGATGACAGCAAGACTTTTCTCAGCTTTAAGGAATGCCTTGATCCATGAGTCAGATTGACAAAGTATTACGGTGTCATCAGCGAATATCACAATGTTGCCTTCTGTAATTAGTTCACAGATATCATTGATGTAGATAAGAAACATTATGGGACCTAGAACACTACCCTGGGGCACTTCGTAACTGATCGGAAGGGGTTCACTTTTCTTTGGTTTCTTTTTTTGAGTTCTCTCTGACATAAAACTTTTCAGTAAGTTAAGTTCATTTCCAGTTATGCCGAGTTTAATAAGTTTCTTAAAAAGTATATTGTGAGAAATTGTATCGAAGGCTTTACATAAGTCTAGGTATATTGAAATTACTTTTTTCTTTGATTTAAGGTTAGAGTTAATAAAGTCTGTTACTGAGGTTAAAGCGTGTTGTGTATTTCTGTTCTTTCTAAAGCCATGCTGGTTCTTCGAGAGTAGATGGTTTGTTTCTAGGTAGTGGTAGAGCTGTTCTTTGATGGCCTCTTCCAGAATTTTGGACATAGTATTTAGAAGAGTGATAGGTCTGTAGTTGTTGATGTCATTTTTAGGTCCTGACTTATAGATAGGAATTACTAGTCCATTTTTTAAGCAGCTAGGGAAAATACCTTCTTTTAGGCTACGATTTATCAGGTATGTAAGTGGAATGAGAAGTTGGTCACTTAGAGTTTTAATGGTTTTAGCGTCTATTTTGTCAGTACCTGCAGCAGAGCTATTCTTTAATGATTGTATTATTTTAATTGTCTTATCGCATGAGATGGTTTGGAGTTTAAATTGTGTATCACTATTGGAGTTATGAGTATCTTGCTGGATAGATAAATGTAGATTCTCTGCCACAGTACTTGTAATGTTTTCTGCCAGAATGCCTGCACAGAAAAGGTGTAAAGATACACGGGCAAAAGGTGGATATGATAAGGTTTGCTGACGATATTGCATTGGTTGCTGAAAGCGAAGAAGAACTGCAAGAGGCCTTAACAACCATGCAAAGCATTCTCCAAAATAACTATAACATGAAGATAAATAAAGACAAACAAAGCTGCTGACTGTAGGCCGAACGCAACATCAGATGCGAATAGAGATGTCAGGAGTTCCACTAAAGAACGCCAAGGATTTGTCTATCTCGGGAGCAAAATAACATGGGACGGTCGGTCTAAGAGCGATGTCGACAGCCGTATACACCAGGCTAGGCTTGCTTTCAATAAAAGGTCGAAAATAATTGAATCAAATAATATAGACCTAAAGCTGAGAATACTCCTCATCAAGACCTATGTATGGAGTATCTTGATGTACGGCTGCGAAACATGGTGCCTATCCAAAAGAGATAAACGGAGACTAGAGGCTTTTGAGATATGGTCCTATAGAAGACTATTAGGAATTTCCTGGAGAGACCACATGACAAATGAGGAGGTTCTCCAAAGAATCGAAGGAGGAAGGCACCTGCTCAGGACCTTGTCCGAAAGGCGTGCAAGATGGATCGGCCATGTAATACGACAAGAAGGCCTCTTGCATTCCATAATGGAGGGTATGACCGAGGGGACAAACTCTAGGGGACGCCCACGCCGAGAGTACCTGGAGGACCTGCTGGTGGACGTGCGCTGCTTATCATATGCAGACCTCAAAAGAGCCGCACAAGACAGGGAAGAATGGAAGAGGAAACTAAAGGAAATTGCTGCAAACCAATCCCAGGATTGAAACCAGAGAGGAGGAGCCTGCAATATTTGTGTAATGATTGTTAATATAATTTAAAACTAGTGTAGGATTGTCGTGGAAGAGGATTTCTTCATTGTTAATGACAATATTTTTGATATTATCATCATCAAATTTTTGAGTGCAAGTACTTTCCTTTAGTATTGACCATACACTTTTGGGATCGTAATTGGATTCTATCAGTTTATTTTTGAAATGTAGCTCTTTAGCTTTTCGTATAATTTGGGTGCATAGATTTCTATATCTTTTGTAGAATGAGTAGAGAGTAGTATCAGAAGGTTTGAGTTTGACTTGTTTGTGTAACTTATCTATATCAAGTCGTTATCGTCGTTATAGTCGTCTTTCCGTCGTATTCGACGGAACTTTTGAATTTTGAATACGAAAATGCCGCCCGCGTTCTATCTTTTGTTTCGTCCATATACACATATTCTTTAAGCGTCTTTCTTTATCATACATGGATAACTTTTAAATTAAGAAATTATTGAAAATCGCTGAAAACAAAAGAGTGTTGGTTACTTGAGAAAATATGTACGTAAAGGACACTTGTGCATAATTATAAATAATTAATAATAACTAAATTAGTAAATAATTAAATTATGCATACATTATAAATAATTAAATATTTTTGCCTGAGCTTTAGTAAATAAGATAAAGTTTTTTGGCGATGATTTGTTGATTTGTGTCCCAAATTAGTCATTTCTAAATTAAATTTACGCCTATCAAAATGTTTGTCATTTGACTGTCCTAGAACGGGAGACCTTCCTAGTTGGACAGTCAAAGCTTCTTTGTATTGATGTATTCTCTATAACAAATAAACGTTTTATTATTATTATTATTATTATTAATTGCTTCATTGTATCGTGAGTTTGTGAGACTATGGCAAGTCTATTTATATAACGTCATTGCCGCCATGACACTTTTTGTAACGATTTTGTAGTGAATGTCCGAGTTTGTTGCAAACGTGAGTTGCAAGTGTCCGCTTTTGAAACAAAGTGCAAACTTTAACATGCGACTTCTTTTTCGATAGATTTTCTCAGTAATTCAGTAAGAGAATCAGACATTCAACCATAATCAATCAAAATATGCATTTTAGAAAAAGTGGCGCATGTCCCACTTTGATACTGAGCGCCTCTTATAGATTGTTGGTAAATTCTTGAAAGACATATTTGTTTATTTTACACTTTTTATAGTTTGATTATGTTTGATTAGGGATTAAAGTATTTTGTATAAAGTGAATATCTTGATTTTTGATCCAGGCTGTGATATGTTTTTAGTAGTTATTTCAGAGTAATGGGCATATAATTAAAAAAAGTTTTGGTTGCATAATACTGAAAATGTCTTTGTCCGTGTGTGGTGTGTGTTATCGGTAGGTTCAGCGTTATATTTAAGGACCTGGTTTTTATTATTGTTTTTGGTTGAATTGGAATAAAGAGTTTGTTTTGGAGGAAGTGTAGCAGAGCAGATTTGGCATAAAGTTGTTTTATTGACATGACTTCTAATGTTTTGTATCTATATTTCGATTGAACCTTTGTAGAAAGGCACTTGTAGGATTAGTTTAATTATCGCCTTTTGTATCTTTTGAATTTGGCCAATTGCTATATTTGTAGCACTTTCCTAATATAATCCATTTATTTGGATTTTATTGTAAAACGGAAATATTCTTTGACGACCTCCGTAGTCCAGTGGGTAAGACTCTTGACTCACAATCCGGAGGTCGCGGGTTCGAACCCGGCATGCGCAAATAAATTTTATTTGATTAATTTGTGTTATTTCACAATTAATTCATTTAAAATAATATATAGTATATTTGCGGCATGTTCCAGAGTGGAAGATACTATCAGTATCGCCCTGGTGTAAGACCACCATTCAGAATTGAAACGTTGCTTGAAAATGGCTTTAGCCGTGTTTGGTGACCAGATCTGAATAGCCAGGTACTTCCCAACCTTCCTCTTCCCCACCTCCTTCCCCTCCCCACTACCTTCAGCCTCACAACATACCCCAATTGGGGATGCCATAGTCTCACTGGCTCCAGACGGGAGCAGTTGAGATTCTTGTGCCGTATTCACTGTAAAAAAAAAAAAAAAATTCTAACCTCCCGACAAAATGTGTTTGAAGCCTGGGGGGCTTTAAGTATCACAACTTTACAAATAGTTGCCAAAGTGGCCTCTAAAATTAGGAAAAATTGATTTCTTCAACGGCTTGTTTTTTATAATACAAAACGTCAATGAATAAAATAGCACATATCGGTCCTATAATTTTCTAGTTTATTTTTTTACCTCAATTTCGAAATTAAGTTTTGTATGAAAACAAAGCCTTATCAGAAGTGGTTTAAAATTTCTATCATTTTAACGCTGAAACAAATGCCTTTATTATCTACATGCAGGGTTAGCTACCTACTCGAGGTAACAAAATTAATGGCCGAAATATGCATTAAAATAGCCTTTCTCAAAGTGGGAGATAACGCCCCGCTGTGGGCGTTGGAGGTGTGCAGGGGCGGTAGAAAGCTCAAAGAAAATTAGGAGGCGTTGAGGCACCAAGCCATTGTAAAAAAATATATTTTCATTTCATTTTCTGAAAGATGCATTTGTTAAGAATGCTCTCATCAAATATTTTAAAGAAATTCGAAAACTTGACGGAGATTCAACATTTTGTGTGAAACCGTTTGAAACAGTTGGTATGTTAAATTATCCTTCTGCAAAACTTTGAACGCGATTTTCTCGAAACCATGTTTTTCAACCTGGTTGACGACATATAAAAAAAACTGTACTTCCGATTTCCATGCTCTAAGCCTAAAACTGTACGATATCCAGTCTCTGTGGCACCGCGTATAAAAGGCCCCCCTTTTATTTTTTTTATGATCTTTGAAAATTTTCCATCAAAACTGGAAATCAAATTCGCTGGTCCGCCATTTTTTTCATCAGGTATAAAAATTCCCCTGCGTGGTGCTGTAAACCTGTATGTCTATTTTCTAAAAACATTTTAATTTTATTTTTCTAATGAACCATATGGCTTAATCGCTGTTAACCACCGAACAGCAATTTCGTAAAGCGTCCTGTTGAAAGCGGCATAGACCGCAAACTATACTTTAGATTCGTGTACAAAAATTTGTATACAGTCTTCTATGTAAATGTATAAATTGACTACTAAAAAATTTCATTCATCTTTTGCATTCACCCTTTCCCGCGCATGGACCATGGGGTGGTGCCTGAAAAAAATCTAGAGGTGCAATGGCGACAAATTCTATCTATAAAAATCCGACGGAATCTAGACACGATATCACTTCAGATGTGATTTACTACTCGAATGCTTGGAGTCCCGTACAGACGATTTAATTAAGAGACGCTTACGTGTGTAATAATGATGATGCGGCTTTATATTTCATATACGTAGTCCATATATAGTTCATACTCTAGGCAACTCGGAGCAGCGGAAATGCGAATGCTTAGATGATCGGCAGAAGTGAAGCAGACAATGTCTATGGAGTTTCATCGACAGTCATCCAGAGGAAGATCAAAGAACTCCTGGATGACTCAAGGCTCCAAAATACCTCAAAAAAACGGCCTGGATGAAGGCGATACTCAGAACCGAAGAAACTTCAACCTGAGAACGAGAAGAGACGACCCCAACAGCCTACCTAGGCAATGAGTTGGGACAGCGCAAGGAAGAAGAAGAAGATACGTAGTCCATGGTTAAGTTCAGGAATCCTGGACATTTTAAAAATGGACATACCGGGCTGGGTGTTGGTTCCTTTTTTAAATGTCAATAAAGCAGGATCATCCCAGTTGGGCTAGCTTTACACTCTTAAGTAAAATTTACGACGTAACATAAATTTTTGACAAGTTACTCATAGGAGCGTTTACATAAATATACGCATCCGACTTGTGGTAATTAATGCTCACGGAAGTTCAACTTGTGCAAGTGCTCATGGCGGCGATAGCGACCGTTCACATCTGTAAATTTATTTGCGGTAAGATGGCATCCTGTCAAAAACGATCTGATTTACGAGATTTTGTCAATAAAGACAATAAGGCCCAAATAAATTGGCTTGAATTAACAATTCTCCACGCACTTTCTGCCGTTAGAGGCAGAATTAATAAAATTCTTTCATTTTATCCGAATGACAGCTTTCTGACAGCAAACAGTTGTCAACAAATACATTGAGATTGGAAAGGATTGGACCGATATTTACAAATCAGAAAACCTTTTTCCACCTGAAAACAAATGAAATGTCTTCGGTTTTTGGAGTCAGATAATTTTCTTTCCATATAAATTTATTTTCGTGGGTGCTAATTACTAGAGATGAAACGGATAGTTGTTTGGTCGGATATTCGGCCCATTGTCTCGTTGCATGTCGTGACGAGTTTAGCGCCGCACAGGTGCAGCGAACGCGATCAGATCAATTCGAGTGGTTTCGGTTGCTATCGTGAGTATTCGTGAGTGATCGCGAAAATATTCTCTTTGATAAGAAGAACAAGAGGTATATTATGGAGCTTCAATGTCAGTATTTCATCATTTCAATAATCTCTGTATTTTTTACGATGTTATAGTTCACTATAATGGTGATTGTGATTAGTTAGGCCTCTGTGTTTCCTCCTTCCTACAACATGGGTCTCTTCAAGACCAATGTTCATTCTTTCCTCTCCTCAAAAAGACCCTCCACACAGCATCCCAGATGACATAGGCCCCGAGGGAAATTATTTACCTCAGGGCCTCCTGTGTGGAGTTAATGTAAAAAAAAGTTAATCATGTTAATTTAAGTTTTCACTACTCCGCGAGGTTTTTGTAAGTTTTTACTAAAAGTATTTTGTTTAGGTATTCACTATTCATGTATTGATCATTAAAGTGAATATCTCAGAAGAAAATTTTAGTTTTTTGGAAGGCCTTATGGCTTTTTTGTAACTTTTTCCACTCCCCTTAAGGGCCAGCGTTTTTTGGAAAAATCGCGCGGAAAATACCTTAAGAACAAGAATGGAGGAAGCTATTCTGACCTTTTCCTTGGTACAGTTTCTTTATAAAAAAAATTTAAAATCGCATCCAAATTATTTGAATCAATATTCTTTTTTGAAATTTGTTCCGCCCGCAATTCCGCGTCTCTGGCAAATGACAGGATACATAAAAGCCGTCATAATTATAAGCCATTTTATTGATAATTACCTCACAAATATTAATGTATTGCATTTTATTATAGGAAATTGTCGAAGTTTTTGAATTTCCGGTATCCGGCCGGATAGCAAATTTAGGCCGGATAAGCCGGATACCGGATAGTTACCGGATATCCGTTTCATCTCTACTAATTACATTTTTTTTTATCTAGTGTTATTTTTATATTGTTTTCGGGGTATAATAAGTAATTATACACTTAACGTAATCAGAATTTAGGTATAAATAAAAATAAAAATATCACTAGATTTTTTTTTAAATGGTCGGTGGTCGAAAAAAGTTTTGAGAATGTGTGCACTATAGAAAGGAAGTGCGGGGCAGGTCTGGAAGATTTATGCTCCCGCTCACATGAAAGAAACATTTTTTTGTTTTTTGTTACAGCAAAGTAGGTACTCTACCTCCATTATAATTCTATTGTACTACAGAAAACCAGCATATTGCATTAAGTCCCCTACTTATTAAAGAAATATGTCATTTTTATAAAACTATATGAATGTAAATGGAATTTGAAACTGTGAAGTGAAACCGTTAGTGAAACTTCTGTAGCCCCGCTGTGATTTGGATTTCTGATGAAATGGAAATGACGATTACTGCACCTGCGACGCATCGACTGCGCTCATTGGCCGCTCTGATTATGATGACACTTTTAAAGGCTTCTATTGGTTGAGATATGAAACGGAAATTACGCGAGGTCTGGGCTCATTGGACGCTTTGATTATGACCTCACTTTTCAAGTAATGGTTGAGATTGTTTTGATAAAATTTCGCTTCTACCGCGTGTAAACTGCACTCGAATTTTTTTAAATGTGAATACCGCACAAGAGTTCCAACCTAACTGTTGGGAGCCAGTGATACCATGGCATCCCCTATCGGGGTATGTGGTATGTTGTGAGGCTGAAGGAGAAGGAGACGGGGAAGAGGACTGGGGGGGGGGGGGGAGTACCACCGCCGAGTAATCTTTAGAAGAGTTTAGTGATCATGTCTGAATAGCCAAGAACATGCCAAACTTCCTCTTTCCCATCTATTTCCCCACCCCAATCCCACCAACCTGGGGGACTGTATGGGTAACACCGCCCCGAGAACCATTGGTCACTCTAAATGAGGCGAGTTAAAGCGAGGTGAGATGAGGTTTTGGCGGTGGAGGCATTTGCCCACCAGCTGGGTGACAGGCCGGTTCGGGGGATACTGGTTAAGTGAGCCTCCCCAGCTGGACTCTCTCGACCCATCGCTTTGCACTGCAGTTATATCCGTCACTCCTGGAGGCACTGACCCAAATCCTCTCACCCCACATACCTTGTTTGTTCTTAGAATTTTATCTTATTCCTTTTATCAAAAGACCCTCCACAGAGCATCTCCAAAGATGACGTAGGACCTGAGAGGAATTGTTTTCTTCAGGGCCTTCTGGGTAGAGCTAATGTTAAAAAAACAGCCTCACAGCTTATTCCAATTAGGGATACTATAGTCCCATGGGCTCCAGTTGGATCTATTACGCGTTATTCACATAAAAAAAAACACGAGATTAAGGACGAGTTGTTTCACAGAATTTGAATCAAATTTCAAAGTTAAAATTCAAACACCGTGAAAGTTCTATTCACGTCATATTGTTATCCAAGCACTGTGAAACATATAACCTAGCCCATGGTGAAGTAAGCAGAACAGAAGCAGAACTTGAATGGAACTTTCACAGAACACTGAAATTTGAAGGATTGTTCAAATTCTGTGAAACAACCCCTTCTTTATATAAATAATCAATATTATATGAATTAGTTAAATTAACTCGGAAGCATTTCATGGCACAGGGGCCCAATGGTTGGTTGGTTTTGCGGAAACCAATAAATATACATATTTTTCATTATAAAGCGCATTGTTTTATAAATGGGAATACCCTCCGAAATTCTGAATGCCTTCCCACAAATTGCCTTTTTAAAAGTGCGGCCTTTGAAGCAGAATTCGCTAGAAAAGCCTACCTAAAAATGACGAGAAGAAAACGATGTGCACTCTTTGTGTTTTTTGTATATATTAGATTAATAAAACCAATAAATCAATAAATAATAATGGAAAAAGCCTTTTATTTCTTGCAAACAGGTATATCTTAAAAAATTAGAAAAAGTATTCCAAAAGCTATTTACGAAAAATGTAATAAAGGTAACAGGTCAAGATCACATCTACCGGATCTGCCCTAATGAAGGACACTGCAACAATGTCCGAAACGTTGGCTAAAGAAGGAGGTAACGCAACACGGCATAACACCCCAAAAACAAATAACGAAAATACTTTTGGCCGTGAAAATCTTAAAACGTATCTAATAAAGGTATCCTACTAATATTTAAAGGCGAAAGTTTGTATGGATGTATGTTTGTTACTCTTTCACGCGAAAACTACCGAATGGATTTTAATGAAACTTTACAATAATATAGCTCATACATCAGAATAGGCTATAGGCTATAGCTTAGAGCTCTGGCATTATGAAATTTATATACAAAAATTGCAATAGGTGGCACGCGAGCTGTTTGAAAAATGAATGTAACGGGTATGGAGGGAGGGTGAGGGGGGGATAGGATGTGGTGGGGTTGGGGGGAGGGGGGATTGGGGAGGGCGGAGGGATGGTGGGCGAGGGTGAGGAGTGAGGGGGAATTTGGGGGGGTGGAGGGGAGAGGGGGAGAGAAGGCGGGGAGAGGATTGGAGTAGGGATAGGGAAGGTGTAGGAGGCGCTGTGGGTACCCCCCTAATACTATGCGAGCGAAGCCGTGGGCAAAAGCTAGTCTTAAATAATTCATAAGCAAGAACCTTCTCTCAGGCGAATGTGAAGGCCTCCTCTAAAGAATTGCTTTTATCTATTTTTTGTTCGTAGGGTTAAGTATTTTATGTGTTTGTAACGCTTCTTGTATTTTTGAAGAAGTTTAGAATTTCTTCTTCAGAGGGTTGTGGTCTTGATCTTCCACGGTGGCCAGCCGGGTTGGAAGACGAGGTTTGGTTTTTATTGTTGTTTTTACCTGTCTCGGAGGGGGGCGGTAATGCTACAAGTTGTCGGCTTTGTCATACTGAGCGCTGGGCTTGTGGTTTTGATTTTAAATTACTTAATTATTATTTTTAATTGATAAGCAAACGTTTAAGATAAGATTTGCATAGCACAAAGGGTAACAGTTATTATAAGCAATAATTATCAGTCTGAAACATCGTTTTCAGATGGAAAAAATGTAATAAGCAGTAATTGTTGAATGAAACACTAGTATATATTAAATTATGTGGCGGGTATTAGATAAGCCGATATAGCTCAGTGGTAGAGCACCTGACCGGCAATCAGAAGGATACGGGTTCATGTTCCATTGGCGGCATGTATTTTTTCTCGGAAGATTTTTTCAATGTAGATGAGAGTTACAGGCTGATAATTATTGAAAAAAAAATGAAACAATACAACTTTGTATAAACCGCTTATATAATGCGTAAATCCTACCGGTTTCGGAACAAACGTTCCTTCTCCAGGAAAAGCTTATACTAATTTGACAGTTTGGAACAATGTTTGATAATTATTGCTTATAATAACTGTTACCCTTTATGCTATGCATAAAAATCTTGTCTTAAGCGTTAGTTTATCAATTAAAAATAATAATTAATATTTGACAAGTTAAAGTATTTCACCAAAAAATGGTAGGCATAATTTGTCTCAACGCCACCTAACGAGAGATTTAGCACTAACAATGCCTCTCTCACAAAAATAAAGTTGGTTGTTTTCAGGTGGAAAAAATGTAATAAGCAGTAAGTGTTGAATGAAACAGTAGTATATATTGAATTATTTGGCGGGTATTAGATAAGCCGACATAACTCAGTGGTAGAGCACCTGACCGGCAATCAGAAGGATACGGGTTCATGTCCCGTTGGCGGCATGTATCTTTTCTCGGAAGAATTTTTCAATGTAGATGAGTGTTTCAGGCTGATAATTATTGCTTATAATAACTGTTTAATTACTTAGTTTCACAATTCACAATTTCACAATTCCTTCAGATAGGCTAGAAGTTCTTATTTTTTGTGTCTGTTTTTTATTTTTCTTGTTGGCCTGTATTTTTTTTCCGTCGTCTGTAGGTTTTTCAGGAGATAATGTAAGCATTTTCTAATTGCTGTCCGTGGTTTTGTTTTTGACTTGTACAACAAGTGTACTGCTACCTATCAACGTATGCGGGGGCAATGGAGGTCTAGTATCGTTTAATTAAATGTAGAGTCGTTTATATACAAAAAATTAGAGTCCTTGCAAGAGCCTTGAATGGGGAACCATCTGTTTCCTATACCAGGGCGGGTAAGTAGTGGGTCCTCCAATGTATAACAAGTTAAAAATAATTCTTCTCCTTAAATATAAATAATCAATCAATAAGAAATACAAAATACCATAAAACCTCCTAAATATTTTTTTTCATTTTTAACGACCTTTGTATTATTTTATGATATTTTCATATTCCCCTATATTATTGTTCATTTAAAATGTTAATGCACTATACGTAAAATCGTGCTTATTTAAAATGTTAAAACCGACCACCAAAACACGAGTGTGTGCCTAGCATGGTGATCGAAAAATCCACAAATTTGCACAAAAATCGCGTTATTTCGATAACTCTCTTTTACGCGCAATTGGTCATGCCGTGGTCTTTTATTTCGATTATTTTTTTTTACAGGCAAGGCCTATATTGGTGATGCCACAGTCTCACTAAATCCTATAATTGAGGAGCATTTGGGACTCTTCTGAAGCATCCCCATTAAAAAATTGTGTGCAGTTCAGTTTTTCTATACATTTGCATTTGTGTTTTCCTCTTCGGAGTCCCTATATGTCGCTTTCTTTTATGCTTTTTTTGCCTGTTCTTTTAGCAGTGGTTTGAAGATTGGATATTGATTTTACAAAAATAAAAATACTTTTTTTTTTTTGGATTTCGTGGGAATCGATCCTTGGCCCGATTAATGTCTGGCCGCTGATGTTCGCCAGGCGCTTTATACCTCTCCTCTGGTCTGGAGCTCCAAAAAACCAAAAAAAAACCCTTGACTCTGTGCAGAAACAGGCGGTCCGTTTGATAGATTCTCCCATCTTAACAGACGGACTGCAATCTTTAGGGCATAGGCGTCAGGTGGGAACGCTGTCCTTGTTCTACCGGTATTACAATGGAAGATGCTCCGAGGAACTAGCGTCATTGATCCCCTCGGCACCGGTGCATAGTCGGGAAACACGCCAAATACGCACCCAACATTTGTACACGGTTGAAATTAGTCAAATGAGAACGGGTCGTTTCTATGACTCGTTCTTGAGTTCAACGGCTCGGCTGTGGAACGATTTGCCGGCCTCTGTGTTTCCTCCCTCCTACAACATACTACCTACCTACTATCTACCCACTCAATCACTCACTCACTCACTCCTTCCTTTCCTCAAAAAGACCCTCCACACAGCATCTTCAAAGATGACATAGGCCGTGAGGGAAATTATTTTCCTCAGGGCCTCCTGTGTGGAGTTAATGTAAAAAAAGGAGGCTTGTATGGGACCGTGCATTTATCGTATTATATTGGAATCGAGTACCCGTGTGATAAAAAAAATCGATTTTTCGTCACAACGGTGCTAAAGAAGTTTTCACTCCAAAATGTATTTGATTTAATTGTGGAAAAAGCGTCATTAAATAACCCTGATGACCAACCTCTCACGTTCAATGAGTTTAGCCTACTTTCGGGAGGTTTCGACGCGTATAAAGGCTTCGATCAAAAGGCTTTGTGATATTAGGGGAGAAAAGCGTTTTTCATATTCATATCTTAATTAAAAGTCACGCTTCGATGACGTGATATTACACCGGACTCAAAATAAAGTCCTGCCGGGCTTAAACTGAAACCTTAGTTTATTCAACGTAATTTCAGAGGGCTCAACCGAGGGTTGGAGTTAATCCCTGCTGAAAGAACTGACTAAATTGTGGCGGTAAGCACTTTATACCTACGTTTAATTATTCAGGGAAACTTTTAACCAATTATCTGAAAGTTTCGCGTCAATAATGTTAATTGCTTTTATTACGTTGTTCCATTTTTAAATATGGCATTTTTGCTTTTATGTCATTGTTGTTTCACATCATTTTGGCAAGTGAGTGCCTATGTACACAGCATTTTTCATGTCCTTTTAAAGGTCTCTGCCCACTACACCGTTCCATACCATAACCGTAACCGTAGTGGCGCATGCAACAAAATATTCTTTGTATCGATCAGTATGAAACGCTGCCCACTAGACCGTTCCGTCACCGACCAACACCGTCGCATACCATGAACGGACAGACGGCGAATTCTCGATGTCAATATTTTGCAGGTGCCGGTCCGCTCTATGCATGGCACGCGACAGACAGTGTTAGAACGTAGTTCTAACCCCGTTCTATCCGCGTTGCCACTCCGTCAGTTCATGATTTGTGTTCAGTTCTATGAGACGTGCGTTCTATGACTACAACCGATAGAACCGTACGCCTACTAACCCTGGTGTATACGGGTATCATAGTATACGGTCACTAAACCCGTTACGTACGGGTATCATACGGTGTTAGCACGTTCTAGTGGGCATAGTAGGGCGTAGCGTGTTTATTTCGTGGCTGATACGTTCATAATACGGTCATGGTATGGAACGGAGTAGTGAGCAGAGACCTTTACTTGGAACCGCAAGGTTCCAAGGTTCTGAATGAGAAACTAAAATATATTGTTCTTCAATCTTTGCAAATTCACTTTGTGAAGTCATTTTTAAGAGGGCATTACCAGAGAAAGCCGGAAATACGTCATTTTCAAAAAAGTTTTTAGACGTATTGACTCTTTTCCACAAAAAATTATAAATGGATTTCGAAAGATTGTTCTTTTATCTAGTGAAGTTATGTAATAAATTTTTAGAATTTTTTTAAATTTTTAGTATAATAAGGTTATTCCATAGGTCGTTGGCAGATTTGTTAAATTTTCAAAAAAGTTTTTGTATTATACCACACCCATTTCAAATAATGTAATCATGCAGTAAAATAAATCAATACATTATCTAGCAGAGTTATGTATTAGAATTTTAATTTTAGTTTCAATAAAATCATTAAAAAATATGTACGTACATGTGTTTCTTGCCGAAAATTGGTCCATTTGTGTATTTATTTGCGCACTTACAAACTAATATATTTCAGATTTTTTTAACATTCTTATTAAATTTAGACATTATTGAAAAATGATAAATACTTATAATCAAAAAATAACTACAAAAAGTACACTATTTTAATAGTTTTATCATCACGCCTTTCAGCATTTTTGGATGAAGGTATAAATTAAATATTTTTGAATGTAGCTATTACTTTGTGGTTATCCATTATAGAAAAATGAAATAATTTAACTTTGTATAAACCACTTATTTGATGCGCAAATCCGACCGGTTTCGGAACAAACGTTCCTTCGTCAGGGAAAGTTTATACTAATTTGACAGTTTCGAACAATGTTTTATTATGGTAGGGGTGGAACTGTTGCTAGAGACCTACCTACCCAATCTACATTATTATCTAGCAACAGCTCCACCCCTACCATAATAAAACATTGTTCGAAACTGTAAAATTAGTATAAACTTTCCCTGACGAAGGAACGTTTGTTCCGAAACCGGTCGGATTTGCGCATCAAATAAGTGGTTTATACAAAGTTAAATTATTATATATATATTTTTTTTTTTGTATAAATTAAAGCTAATTTTGATTGAAATGAATTCGATATTGAGTTATAATTTAAAAAAGCTGGTACGGAGAATAATTAATCTTTCTCATTGTAACCGCCCTGCACGATCGGAAGAACAACTTTCGACGATTAATTTATCGTGAAATAACAAAAAAATAATGTAATAAAATTTATATGCGCGCACCGGAATCCTTGACCTTCGGATCGCTAGTCGAGAGCCTTACCCTCAACCACGGAGGCAGTCCAGATTTGGTGGTTTGGTGGCTAGATTTAAATAATCTTACTTTTATTTATTTATTTATTTATTATTACATTTATTACATACAAGATATAACAATATAAAAGGAAGCTTTGACTGTCCAACTAGGAAAGTTTCCCGTTTTAGGACAGTCAAATTGGCAGGTTGCGTGTACATAATTTCACATTAATGGATTCAATAATAATTAACAATAATGGTACATATTGGGGGAGTTACTTAGATATTAGGTACAATATCAGATATAAGTTGTGTTATTCTAGGTATACATCAGTAATAAACAATAAAATCCAGGTAGGTACATGTAAAATATAAAATAAAATAAAAATATAACATATAAATGTAAGAAAGAAAAATAAAAAAAGTATTTTTTTAGGAAAATACAAATTAGCAGTAATAAACAATAAAATCAGATAGGTACATGTAAAATATAAAATAAAAAATAAAAATATAATATATAAATATAAGAAAGAAAAATAAAAAAATATTTTTTAGGAAAATACAAAATACAAAATCGAAGAAATCAACTCAGACTACGTTTTTTAATAATTTTTCGGAATCTGTCCTACCTAAGTCTAATAACCATTTTGTAATTTTAGTACCGAAGGATGATAATTCACACAGTTTAAATTGAGAGGGGATTTTGTTGTATATTTTTGGTCCCAGGTATGAGAAAACTTTTTGATAAGCCGCAGTATTGCTTATTGGAATAGAAAGGTCGTTTCTGCTCTTACTTCTGGTTTGATGATTATGATCGACTGTTATCGTTTTGTTTATATTTTTGTGGACGCAGATTGTTATTTTTTTTATGTAACACTGTCGAACATCAAGCACATTAAACTCCTTGAAGAGAGCGTCGCTCGAGTATCTGAAGGGTTTCTTCATAATGACGCGTAGAATGGATTTCTGTGCCTTCAGTAGCGGGTATAATATTGTTAATCCTGTTCCACCCCATCCAATGCAACCGTAGGTTATGACGGAGTTACAGAGCCCGTAGTATATTTTTTTAATGTCTTGAGTTTTTATAATTTCCCGCAATGCTATAAATATATAAATAAGCTTGCGCACTTTATTAGCTGTATTTTCAATTTGTTGTTTCCATTTAAGGTGGTTATCCACTATTATACCTAAATATTTAATAGATTTAACACATTCAAGGGTTTCGCATTTACAAGTATGGTTATTATTTCCAAGGCTACACTTAATATTATGTATTGTGAGGTGATGAGGTGTTTTGGGTTGACCTGCAAGGGTAGCGCTAAATGTGAGATATTTTGTTTTATGTATGTTTAGTGTAAGCAAATTACTGTCCAGCCACTGTTTTACTCTGTTTATACCTGTGTTCGCAAGGTGGTGTGTTTCTTTCCAATCATCTCCTTCAAACAAAATAACTGTATCGTCAGCGAACGTGATAATTTTGCCAGCAATGTGTTGGTTACAAAGTTCGTTTATGTATATAATAAAGAGAAGGGGCCCAAGTGTACTTCCTTGTGGTACCCCAAAAGTGTATTTTAGTCAAGTGCTAGTAGCCTCATTAATTCTGGTTTGTTGAAAAATGACTTGAAAAATTTCTTCTTCCTCTTTTTATCTAAAAAATCTTTATCGAAAAAGACAAAAGATATGCTTATACGTCATGCACGACCTCTCTCTGAGACTAAGTACGATTAATAGTAGGTACATATTATAAACAGGTCACCTGATAAAACTTAGCACATTATTATTGTATGGCGGTAGATATTCTGATAACTCGTCATTAATATTCATAAAGCCCGCTTGTGTTTTGTTAACGGTTCAATTATTTCTGTTTTGGATATACGTGCAATTTGCATTTTGCACCATTTTGTACAAAATCAACGAATGTTCAGTTTTCTATCTACTTGGGATGTTCAGAAAGAAAGTGTACTGTGACCATAACAGGCTATTTTTTTTGTTTTTTGGGGATTAGCGGTACTGAGTGGTAGAATGAGGCCTCCTGACCAGAACGAGCATCGCAGGAATGTGGTAGTATGTAATCTCACGTTGTAGTGTCAAGCTGTGTGAAAGATGTCGGCAAAAAATCCCGCCAAGTGCTGTGATTTCAGTTTTTTTTTTTACTCGCGGAAGGAATAACACCTACAAGAAAAAAAAGTGAGGATTTCTAAGCTTTATTGTGACTGGAGATGATAGTGGATGACTCTATACATGCCTGGAAAAAAAACAGAGGCCAAAGTGGCTTCACACCAATTCCCCATCTGTCAAAAAATTGAAAACCACAATTTCGGGCAAAAAAAATGATGGCCTCAGTGTTTTGGGATCGAAAAGGCATCATTTTGGTCGAATATCGGCCTCAGGTTGAGACCATCAATGCACAACAATATTGTGTACCCTGAAAAAACTCAAAAGGAGCATTAAAAGAAAAGATTGAAAACGGGAAGTGCACTTTTTTCACGAAAACGTCCGTCCTCACACAGCCTCAGCCACCAATACGATCATGGACTCATTTGATTGGGATGTTTTGAAAGAGTGTAAGACCACCATGCAGAATTGAAACGTTGCTTGACATGTTTGGTGATCAGATCTGGATAGCCAGGTACTTCCCCACCTTCCTCTTTCCTATCCCCTATCCCTCCCCACCACCTTTAGTCTCACAACATACCCCTATTGGGGATGCCATAGTCCCACTGGCTCCAGATGGGAGCAGTTAGGACTCTTGTGCGGTATTCATGTTAAAAAAAATCCTAGACTTGACGTCTTCAGATTATCATCTTTTCAGCTCCCTTTTGGCATATACGAATAAAATTAAATTTTAAACCGACGATCAGGTGCAGAAAGTGGATCTTAAGTGGGGAAAGGAGCTGGCTGGTGAATTCTTCAAGGAGGGTATAAAAAAACTTGTGCCACGGCTCACCACATGCATTGAACGGGATGTCGATTATTTGGAAAAATAGTCAAAAAGTGTATCAAAAATATCCTGTAATTTTTTTTTTAAATACGCTTTTAAAAAAAAATCATTATACCTACTTTCTGAACATCCTTCGGTTTGCTTCTGATTTGTTCAGGTTGTTGCATTATTGTTGGAAAATCCGTACAGGCTGTTTTATTTTATTTGAATTTAATTTTTATTATAATACTATTCATTTTTAGATCAAAAAAACTTCTTAGACAATGGTAATAAACTGTAGCCAGGTAGTTACAACTTTCAACATCCTTCAATAGATGTCGCTAGTATTTTATTTTAATTTCATTTATTTTTCGCGAACGGAATACGTCACATTACAATCTATATAAATAAAAATGAATCGCCGAAATCTATGTACGCGCATAACTTCCGAACGACTGCACCAAATAGGATAATTCTTTTTTTTATGTATTCGTTATTGTCAGGACAAGGTTTGTATAAAACTACTGGTGAGCTCTGACATTATGAAATTTGTATAAAAATGAATTGCCGAAATGCATGTATGCACATAACTTCCGAACGAATGCACCAAATTGGATAATTCTTTTTTTGTTGTGTTCGTTATTGTATGGTGAACTCTAGCATTATGAAATTTGTATATAGGTGTTTGTTGTATATAATTTGTATTTCAATAGGTGGTACGCGGGCTGTTTGAAAATTAATGTACCGGGAATTAATTTATGGAACGCGGGAGGCGGGGGGTGGAACCAGGGAGGGGGGAGGGGAATATGGGAGGAGGAAGGGGAACTCGGGAGGGGGGTTTGCGGGACGGGGGAAAGGCGGGAGTGGAGTGGGGAGAAGGAAGGTGGATGGGGCGGAGTAGAAACGCGAGAGGAGAAGAGGACGCGGGAGAGGAATGGGGGGGGGGGGGGGGAAGGAGAACGGGACGAATGGGAAAGGACACGCAGGGAGAAATAATTTCTTTATAAAATGGCTTAGCAACGCATGCCGGGTACCAGCTAGTTATTACAATAAATTACATTTTTACTAGGGTTATAGTGATGATTCCAATTAAAGATGAGCACATCAACATTATCTCAACATTCTAAGTGTGACTATAAGTTGAATGGTGACCCGACAATTCGTCCTGCGACAATTCATCCGGCGACAGTTCATCCTGCCGACAGTTCATCCTGCCGACAGTTCATCCCGCCGACAATTCATCCGGCGACAATTCATCCTGCCTGATCATTTAGAAGATTTTTATTAAGTAAGTATGCAAAGAGGATGTACGGCCGTACATCCAAAATCGATATACTTATATCTGAAGGCATCTTGAGTGAAAATCCGCTGTAAAAATATTTTTACTAACAATAATTTCGACTCTCCGAAGAAGCATGCGTGAATAACAAAATACGACATACTTATACTTATAGGTTAGGTTAGGTTAGGTTAGGTTGAATTGTCAGAATGAATTGTCGCCGAATGAATTGTCGGCGGGATGAACTGTCGGCAGGATGAATTGTCGGCCGGATGAACTGTCGCAGGATGAACTGTTGCCGGATGAATTGTCGCAGGATGAACTGTCATGGATAATAGTATACACACATTCGCATACATACGTGTATGCTCATTCTTTGCATACACGATTTTTCAATTATTAACCTTCAAAACATCGCTAATTAAGGGCGGCGCGTGACATGCGACTGGAAGGGTAGAGTTTGATCTTGCGGAGTTAAATTATTAAATTACATTAATTAAAACTTATGTAATATATATTTATTATTTTAAGTTATGACTGGTGAAGTTGCTTCAATAATATGAAAGTCTGCCAAGTTTTGCACATTCAACTTTTCCTCACCTTTAAAGTTGAAGTCTTCTGTCGGTGTTTTCTTTCATCTGATGAAATTTGTTAATGAAATTAATACGTGGAATGGCTTCACACCTGCCACCCCCCTCCGGCCTCGGGCATATTCTACAAGAAGGTCAGACAGTTTCCGCTTTGCAATAAAATCAAAATAATTGGAAAATTGCTGAACCGTGCATCCGAAAACTAAAACAATTTTTGAAAGGTTTTGAAATAGGTTCCGTGCGTCTTCATCCCCCGACAAAATATCCTACGGACAAAACATCCCCCACAAAATATCTACTAAAATCGAACTTAACCTAACCTAACCTGAAAAAAATAATTTAGCGTAGTGGAGATACATTTTGTCCTCGGGATGTCGGAGAATGTTTTGTTGGGGATATTTCGTCGGAGAATAAAACGCGCTGTACCCAACGAAATACACCTTTAATTTGTGTAATCTTTATCTTTATGTTCTTTACTTCTTTATCTTTATTAAATATTGACGGCCGGCATAGTCCAGTGGTAAGGCTCTTGACTAGCACTCCGAAGTTCACGGGATCGAATCCCGGCGTGGCAAATAAATTTTATTTGATTAGTTTGTGTTATTTCACGACTAAATCATTTAAAATAATATATAGTATATTTGTGACACGTTCCAGAGTAGAAGATACTCTCAGTATCACCCTGGTGTAAGACCACTATTCAGAATTGAAACGTTGCTTGTAATGGCATTAGCCGTGTTTGGTGACCAGATCTGAATAGCCAGGTACTTCCCCACCTCCCCCTTCCCCATCTCCTTCCCTTCCCCATTACCCTCAGTCTCACAACATACCCCAATTGGGGATGCCATAGTCCCACTGGCTCCAGACGGGAGCAGTTGGTACTCTTGTGCGGTATTCATGTAAAAAAAAAAAATATATATAAAATGAAGTCGCTCAAGCTGTATGTCCGCTTAGATCTTTTAAACTACGCAACGGATTTTCAAGCGGTTTTCACCAATAGATAGAGTGATTCATGAGGAAGGTTTTTAGGTATATAATTTGTCAGGGTTTTGTACAAATTGTTTGAAATACATAATATATCTGGCCAAGCGGCAGCGGGCAGCGGGCAGCAAAGTGTGAATTTGATTTAACAGATGGCGTTGGTTATAAAGGTTTCGTTAGCCACAGCAACGTGTGGCCGGGTCTGCTAGTCTTCTAATAAATGAAGATTTTTGCAGTCGTGTCTACAATTTTTTCCAAGTTTGATGAAACTTTGTATAATTTACCTTCAAAACAAGAGAATAATCACCGTCCGTATGAGATTTCGAAAAACAACCCCATCCCCATTTCTTACCCATTGAAGCAGTATTTTAATTTATTTTATTTATTTAAGTTTTTATTCCAGCAGGACTGGGAGGGTAGTGCAATCCCAGTCTGCCATATTACATAAACAACTATAAAAGAAAAAAAATGTTTAAATATTAGGTATGTACCTAATTGAAACATAAAATGAAAAATACAAATAACAAAAAATAAGCATAAAATTAAAATAAATAATAAGCAGACAGAATTAAAAATAAAAAGATAAAAAGATATTTTGGGATCGTCCGTCATGGAGGTCGCCTCATCATCTGCATCCATCGCTCATTTAATGGGGAACTGAGCCACTCGGATGCAGCCACGACAATGATATTGGTTGAAGTCCGTATCCTGCTCCAGAAGCTGGCTAGTCGGTGGCGAAGTAAGGCTGAGAATGAGTGCACCCTCCCCTCGGTGAACATCGTGGAGGCACTGCAGAACCTCGGTAGTTGCATAAGTTGCCTATATGCATTATTGTAGCACACCCTCAGTTTGTCCCATTGCGCTGCTGGGTATTGTGTCCACAATTCAGACGTATACAGGGCAGTACAGTATGTCTTGAATAGTAATTTTCTGACATTTTCGCTGCAGTGGTAGAACCGCCTTGAGAGCATTCCGGCCCGTATGTTAATTGCTCTTCTTTGTCGTTCCATATCTTCTATATCCTTCATGTCTTCGGTTAGGATATGTCCCAGATACTTAACCTGTGAGGCCACAAGCAGTTCATTTCCTTCTAGATATATTGGAGGAATATGTGATGGCTCCTTATTGTGTTTGAAAGCGACGATGACTGACTTTTTAGAATTGTACAACAGGTTATGAGAGTTTGCGTACTCTTCGCATATTTGCACAAGTCGTCTCATCGCTTTAATCGAAGGTGCAAGCAGCACCATGTCATCGGCGTAATTAATGTTGTTACTTCCTTGTCCACAGATATGACAACCGATTCGTGTATCGTTCAACTCTTGTAAGAGGTCGTTAATGTACACATTAAATAGAGTTGGAGACATATTTCCCCCTTGCCTGACTCCGCTCTTAAGGAATAAAGGTCTTGAAGAAGCTCCTGCCCATTGAATGTGATTTTCCTGTTGTCCGTACCAAATAGCCAGCATATTGACCACTGCTGCTGGAACATCTCGCTTTATGAGTTTTTCCCATAATAATTGATGGGAAACACGATCAAACGCCTTGCTTAAGTCAAGAAAACACCCATAGACTGTGGTTTTTCTTTTTTTGTAGTAGGCTATTGTTTGTTTTACTCCATAAATGGCCATATCGGTTGATGAGGCGCTCTTGAAGCCGAATTGGTTATCAAGGGTAAATAGTTTCTCTTTGACTAGTGCGAATAAGATTTTTTCAAATAGTCTCGAAAGCATTGTCGCCAAGGAAATCGGTCGGTAATTTCCTAATACCGATGCATCCAGCTGATTGGATTTCAGGATTGGTACGATAATAGTTTTGCTCATATCCATCGGCATATGTGTGTGTCTTAGGAGGCTCGAGTACAGGGCGGCTAGAATAGTATGAAGTTGATCTCCTGCGTATTTTATATGCTCAATACCAATGGCGTCGTATCCTGGACTTTTACCATGGGCGGTTTGCTTAATTGCGCTTTCAATCATTGCATGAGTAACATTCATGACCAGGTCATCATTGGCCGCAGGCGGGCATGTCATTATCGAAGGTTTCGTGGTATCTCCTTGATCCTCGCTTAAAGAGAAAAAGTCTCTAAATTCGTTGGCTATGTTTTCATCACCCATAATGTTGTTGACGCATAGTGGAACTTTGCTCTTGGCTTTCAGCACAGTTGAAGTTTTTTGCCAAAACTTTCTGAAATCTTTGTTATGCATAGACGTAGCTATGCTATCCATTCGTGCTTTGTTTTCCGAGTGTTGACATTTTCGGAGAGCAATTTTAAAAGATTTCTTACTAGTTTTCCTTTCGTCTGCGAAACGGCCTTCCGTAGGCCTTCCGGCTTGAACCCAGCAGAGGAATGCATGTCTTGAATGGCGGTACAAAGTGGAGACTTCATTATTCCACCCAGGAACAATTTCATACATTTTTTTGGGTTCTTTCCTTCTGAATGCTTTTATGGCGGAGTTTCTTAGTATATGGACAATATTACCGTAGAGAGAATCTAGTTCAAGTTTATGAGTTTCGTTATCACAGTTAAGTCTTTGACATCTTACGGCATCTGGGGGTTTCATTTTTAACAATAGTTTATTGGCAAGGGCGTTGTAAGTTTTAATATCATTTTCGGATTTCGCCGTCCATTTTCCAAAATCCTTTGATCGATTCTGTCTGTTGGAAATAATGGGGGTTAGATTTAGATCTATTTCCACAGTTAGTGGGAGATGATCTGACCACGTCGCATCGGCTGTAATTTTTACGCTCCTCACTGCACGATTCAACCCCTGTGTCATAATGCAGTGATCAAGCCATCTGGTGGTTCCGTGGGCGTCACTTACATAAGTAAATGCATCAGAGCTTAAATGCACAATATCAGTGTATGTATAGCTATTTTCTATACAGAACTGTGCAAGTTCACGGCCAAAAAGTGACCTCGGATCCGCGTTGAAATCTCCTATAATCATGGAGTTGGAGCTGTTTTGTTCCTCAATAATGGCGTGTATTTTTCCCAGACAGTCTGCGAATTCCGGTAAGTTCTCAGCTGAATTGGTCGGCATATAAACCGTGACTATAAGGAGAGTTCCATTTGCTGACTCCAGTTCAATAGCCGTGATTCGTGGATCTCTACAGTCAATCAGAATGGCTTTTATTGTATTGCGCCATAAAATTGCAACGCCTCCGTAGGGGCGGCCAATTAATGGAGCGTCTGAGAGGTTCACCGCAGATGTTCCATGACTGAGAAATTCTGGATGTATTGACGACAGATATCCCAAGTCTGTAGGTAACAGCCAGGTTTCCTGTAATGCAATGATGTCATTACAACCACATAATTCATTTATGAAGTGTTCTGTTCGACGAATTGATCTGCAATTGAATGAGATAATTTTTAGAGTCTTGGTACTTATGTGATCCATTTTGAGAATTATTTTGAATCATTGGTTTGCGTTGTCGGCATTCGGAAAATGTATTTTCTCACAACTGAGAATTTCGGCCATATACTCGCATCCATAAGTTTTTCGTATGTTGACTCAGGAGTCCCAACTTTGAATGCTCGATATTCGCCAGATTTTGTCTGTAGTTCGTAGGCGACCGCATTAATACCGCTTTGCTTGAGAAAAGCGATAACATCTTCACAGGTTGTTGTTTTCTCCAGTCTTGTGACGAGAGCATATTTCGTCCTCTGCAAACCTTTAATTTCTGCATTTTCGTTACTGCCCAAAATGATGTTTTTCCTTTTTTTTGGTGGTGGTTGTGGATTTTTATACGTCTTCTTTTTCATGGATTTCCATTCTTGATTATCTTGGTTTTCGTTTTCACTTGAAGGGATGGTGTTGGCGACATCTGCAAATGATTTCGGGCGATTAAATGGTTTTTCGGTTTGAGGTTGGTCAAGTTTTGGATTTGTCTCCATAGATGGCATTGCGATGCTTTCACCTTTCGTGGGTTTGACCTTGGTATGAGGCTTTGGCGTTTCGTCAACAGATGGCACGATAATCATGCTATTACATGGTTTTGTTAGTTCATTGACATTAAGTTTGAGATTTTTTATTTCTGATTTTAATAAATCAATTTGTTCCTTAATCGCCAAATTCTTATCGTGGTCTGATTCATCTTTCAGTTTCTGTACATCATTTTTAATTATTATTAAGTCTCTTAGGAACGCAGTTGCGTCAATATAATCAAAAGTCACCGGCGGTAGTTTGTTTATGTTTAAAACTGCAAATTGTGGTATATTGTTCGGATCAGTTTCTTTAAGAATTTTAATTATGTCACTTAAAATACGTTTTTTCTTACCTTCACCTACTCTCCTGGCAAAGGTTTTTTCCGGTACACATTTACACAGAACGGTTTTTGCGGACTCAATGTCTTCTTCGGTGAATGATTTATCACATATTATGTGCATAGTTTGCTCGTCCATCACGTCCATCTTTTGTTGTATAAAGGCAAGGATCTTAATGTTTTTTGATGATATTTTGTGCACTTAACGTTCAAAATAACAGAAAAATTACTGTCTACATCTGATTTCGAAAACTCTACGTAAAAGCCGGCAAAGCCGGAAACATCAGCCGTATTCAATCTAATAATATCAACAGTTTATAAAGAAGTGTCCCTGTGCAGCTTTGTTTTTTACACAAATCGACAGTTTTATTCCGAAAGTGATGAAATTAAGCGAACTTGACCTTCAAAATAAGACAACGGTCACATTTAATTGGGATTTTCCACAACTCGCCATAGCTTTTTTTCACCCCTTAATGAAAAATTTTGGTACTACTTGATAAAATTTTGCGTTCTTAATTAGAGGAAATATTATCGTGTATATCTGATTTGGAAAAATTCTTCTTAAAATCTATAAAGGGAACATTAAAAGGTTAAAGGTTATCAAAGAACATTCGACTTTCTACACAACTCAACAAAGGTCAAAGCACAAATTTTAAAGCTCAAAACACAAAGATTAATTCTTAAAGTTTAAAGATTAAAGCTCGAAACACAAATTCCACGATTAAAGCTCGAAGTTCAAAACTCAAATCTCCAAGCTCAGGGTTCGAGCTCAAAACTCAAAGGTCAAATCTGAAAGCTCAAAAGTCAAAGCTAAAAGGTCAAAACTAAAAGGTCAAAGGTCAAAGAACAAAGGTAAAAGCTCAAAGCTCATCGGCCAAAGGTCAAAGCTCAAATCTCAAAAGTCAATGCTCAACGGTCAAAGCTCAAAAGTTAAAGCCCAAAGGACAAAACTCAATGCTCAAAGGTCAAAGCTCGAAGCATAATGTTTAAAGATCGAAGCACAAAGATCAAAGTTCAAAGGTCAAAGGTATAAGGTCTTAGGTCTAAGCTCAAAAGTCAAAACGCAAAAGTCAAAGCTCAAAGGTCAAAGGTCAAAACTCAAAGCTCATAGGTCAAAGCTCAACGGTCAAAGCCCCGAGCTCAAAACTCAAAGGTTTAAGGTCTAAGGTCAAAGCTCAAAGGTCAAAACTCAAAATTCTAAGCTCGAAGCAAAAAGTTTAAAGATCAAAGTACAAATCAAAGTTCAAAGGTCAAAAGTCTA
This sequence comes from Limnephilus marmoratus, assembly GCA_917880885.1. Lineage (NCBI taxonomy): Eukaryota > Metazoa > Arthropoda > Insecta > Trichoptera > Limnephilidae > Limnephilus > Limnephilus marmoratus. The sequence goes on from OU862926.1 coordinate 12,597,331, forward strand.
AAGTCTTAGGTCAATGCTCAAAGGTCAAAGGTCTAAGCTCAAAGGTCTAAATTCAAAGTTCAAATGTCAAAGCTCAAAGGTCTAAGGTCAAAGCTAGATGGTCAAAACTCAAAGTTGAAAGATCGAAGCACAAAGATCAAAGCCTAAAACTCAAATTTAAAGCTCAAAGTTCGAAGCTCAAAGCTCAAAGCTCGATGCTTATCTCAATTGTATATGTCATTTCATCTTTTCATAGGATTTTAAAAACTGTTAAATTTGGGCTTTTGCACGGGCATAGCACCCGGTCAGGCCCACATAATCAAATAATGTTTGGTAATAGATACGTTATCATATTATATAACAAAAATATAAATGAACCAAAAAAGACTTTAATTTAAAGCAAATTAGAAAATTTATTTGTTTTAGTGGTTGTAACAAAAAGCATCTAATTAATAACTTCGACACTTACAATATCTGCTATATTACATAAATGATACTCCCTTGTTAATTTGGTTGGCCAAACAATTCAAATTTGAAAAGTAAACGAATTAATACTGTCGGTTGGTTTTTAATAATAATTTCGAAAATATATCGTTCGCATCTGGCGCCTGCTGTTAGCAACTAACAGGGCAATGGAGAGGGGAAAGGGGTGGGGTGATCGATACAAAGATGAATTGTTTGCGAAATGCAATTTTTACCCTGTCAGAGAAAGGAATATCAAATAATATACAGGGGGTGCTATTGAGAAAGGTGTAATACCTGACTTTAATAAATTTAAATGCATCTTGTGGTTCAACTATAACACACCATTATACAAGGTGGGGCAAAAGTCATCATTATATCAGAAGTTAATAAGACGTGAATCGTTATACTCCTCAAGAACAAGAAAAAACGCATTCCAGGATCGCCTAATTTCTGGTTTGGTGATATGCACTGGCCGTCAAGATCGCCCGATTTAACCGTTCAGACTTCTTTTTGTGGGGTTTCTTGAAGTCACGAGTCTATGTCAATAAGCCTCAGACTCTTAAGAGAAAGAGAATATCTGTCAATAATGCGAGAACCTGTCGCCGAAAGTTCTGGAAAGAATGATATAAAATGTTATCAATCGGGCCCGTATGGTCATCAATTCTGGCAGCGACCACTTGGCCGATATCATTTTCTCGACTGGAAAAAAATTAACTTGTATTCTAAAAACAATCCAAAAGTAGAACCAAAATGTTTCATTTATAAAAAAAATTACAGCAAAAGAACATCGGGTGACATCTTTTGCGTTAGTGGTACGAAACGTTGGCTAAAAAAGAAGGAAAAGCAACATAAAAAAGTAACCAAAATCCTAATCACGATAATGTGGAAATTGTGTAATATGTGAACTTCGGCAAATCATTCGGAAAAAACTATTAAATATTTTTTTTTTAATTCGTTTGTCTGTGAGTCTTACGTAACTTTGGTACAATGAACCCAAAATTGAATTTCCGTGTCATTTTCAAAACTAGCACTGATTTTTTTTACATAATCTCCACAAAGGAGGTCCTGAGGAAAAAAATTCTCAGGTCCTATGTCATCTTTGGGGTTGCTGTGTGGAAAGTTTTTTTTAGGGAAAGGAAGGAGAGGAAGTTCTGGGAAGAAAAAAGGTAGGAATCTGGGGGTCAATGAGTGCACGAGTGAAGAACGTACGAATCGATCCCTCACTGTGCGGTGCAAGGTGATGGGTTGTGTGAGTTCGCCTGGAGAGGTCAAAAGGCCTCCCTCAACCAGTCTCTCCCGATTCGACAGCATCCGCCGCCAAGACCTAGACAAACCTGACCTCATGAACCCTGGCACCCTTGCTAAGTCGCCAAACGTAGCGATTCACTTTGGGCGACCTATGACAGGAGTGTTGGTGATCCAATAAAGTTTCAGGGGACGGCGGTACCCATACCCGCCTATGGGTACCGCCACCCCGGAAACAATTTATTGGATAACCAACACCTCTGCCATAAGTCACCAAAAGTGGCTCCCAATGTTTGGTGATTTAGCAGGGGTGCCCGGGTTAATGGGATCAGGTTTGTCCGGATCTTGGCGGCGTATGTGTCTGCCACCAACAGCGTGGCAGACTGGATCGGGAGATATTTTGACCTCTCCAGCATGCCTCTCTCGGAACATACCTTGCGCTCCAGTGGAGAGATGGATTCATTTGTCTATCCCTCCTGGACACACTGACCCCCCGATTCCTACCCACCCCTCATATCTTTTTCCTACGCAGAACTTCCTCCCCTTCCGTCCCTGAAATCCGTCCCCGAAAAAGACCCTCCACACAGCATCTTCAATGATGATATTAGGACATCCTGAAAAAAAACGATAAAATATTCGTACGAACCTGCAATATTTTTAACGGAAAATTATTTCGTGTAATTTTCAAAATTGCAAATAATTTGGTGAAGAATTCAGACTATCCCGTGATTTTTCCCGGGTCTGCGATAGTATTATAAATAAAATGTTAAACTTAAGATGAATTAATTTGGCAGTGTTTCGCCCTGTACATTAATGAACGCGTAGGTATGATTTTTACAGTCAACCCCAGCTGGGTGGAAATGTTCAGGAATTTGTATCGCCTCAAATGGTTTGAACTCAAGCACTCACGAACCTGTCGATGTATTATTTCTTTTGAATTTCGTTTGCTGTAAACAATCTATTTTATCTTGCTACTTAAATTTAAAACAAAATATACACACATCGTAAAAACATTTTTTAAAACTCAGCCGAAAATCTGAAAACATAAAAATCAGAAAGATACTGTCACATCTAAGGCTCGAACACAGGACCTTCCCTCTACCAACTGAACTAATGTGTCTCTATCTGGTTCGGTCATATTTAACTGAAGAAAAATTTAATTTAAGAAAAATTTCTTTGAAAGGAAAATTTTGAGGCGTATCTTCGGACCGCTTTCAGAAAAAGGACTTATAATAATGAGCTATATACACTGCACAAGGATCTAAACGTCAAAAAATTTATAAAACTGGGAAGACTTTGGTGGCTGGGTCATGTAGAGAGAATGACCGAGCATCATGCTCCAAAGTCCCTGCTGAACTCAAGACCGACAGGGCGAAGGAGCCTGGGAAGACCAAGTTTAAGATGGAGCGACAACTTCCTCAAAGATATATCCACATTGGAGATTGTAAAGTGGAGAGAGCTGGCGTGATGAGTGATGGAAGACCCTTGAGGAGGCCAAGACCCACCAGGGGTTGTAGAGCCAAGTGTGATGATAATGATTCGTCCAAGAACTATCATGATTATTTATTTATTTATTTATTTATTGAATTTCACGCCCGGCTGGGCTTTTACATGCATTTTTTTTTTACAAAGAACATCTAAATTTAAATAAGCATAACAAAATTTTAAAAAACAAAAAAACAAATACATAAACAAAACAAAAACAAAATCAAAATCATAACCAAATCTAAAACAAAAATACAATAAAAAAACAAATTGAAATAAAAACAAAATACTCCACCATGCAAGATGGAAAAAGATGTAGACTGAGAAAAGTAAAGTACATGTGAAATGATTCGAAGCAGAGCTATTCAGTTGGATTAATTAAATTTGTTGTTCTTCTTTTAGATATAAATTCTACTAAGACTTGTTTGTATTTAGTGAATGATGTGTTAAATATATCAACAACATCTTTATAGTCATTACCCAAATTTTGTATACGGCGAACGGGGGTATACAATTGTGATTCTGTGTTGGAGTTGTCACAATAGAATGGTAAATACTGCCTCGATGTTGAATTGCGAGGTATATGGAAGGAAATCAGGTTTAATAGTTCAGGGCTGTCAATTACTGAATTTATGATTTTATTTAAACATGTTAGGTCATATACTATTCTGCGTTCGGACAATTTTAATAAATTAAGTTGACATAGTAGATAATCATAGTTGATACATTCACTTGTGATACCCATTCTGAAATTAATATATCTTAAGAATTTATTTTGAATTCTTTCTATCGTGAGTGAATGCTTAGCATAACTAGGTGCCCATACTGTCGAGTTGTACTCGATTTGACTCCTTACCAATGACATGTACAAATTTTTAATGGTTTGAATATTTTTAAATTGACTGCAAATTCTTATTACGAAACCCAACATTTTCAAAGCTTTATTTGATGTAATTTCAATATGATTTATAAATTTCAGTTTTTGATCAAAGTTTACACCTAAATCATTCACCTCGGTTACAGCTGTTAGCACTACATCATTAATGGAGTACTCATAAATTATTGGATTTTTTATTCTATGAAATCTCATAATAAGACATTTACTTAAATTTAGTTGTAGATAGTTCTCTTGGCACCAAACAAAAAGTTTAAACGAATTATTAGACAATGTTTGACAGTCATTAATATTTCTTATAGCTTTATATATTTTCATATCGTCCGCAAACATTAAAACTTGGACATCGTTGAAAATAGTAAGAACATCATTCACAAATATCAAAAATAAAATTGGTCCCAAATGTGACCCCTGTGGAACGCCGCTGGTAGCGATAAATTTATATGAAGTAAAGCCTTCAATTTTAACGGCTAATTGCCTGTTACTTAAATAACTTTTAAACCACTCGTATAAATACCCTACTATTCCTAATTTGTGAAGTTTTTTTAACAAGAGATCATGATTAACTCTGTCAAATGCTTTGCTGAAATCGGTATAGACTGAATCAACTTGTAACTTCTTAGACATGGATTCGGATATATAGTTTTGGTAAATTAAAAGATTAGACAAGGTAGATTTTCCTGAAGTGAAACCATGTTGGTTAGGTAAAATTAGTGGCTTGATACAGTGGATGATTTTGTTTAAAATAAGTTTCTCAAATAATTTTGGGATGGTTGATAAAAGGCAGATCGGTCTATAATTGCTCACCTCGTTTTTGTCTCCTTTTTTAAATATCGGGGTGAGGAAACTGTATTTCCATTTTTCAGGAAAATTTCCAGTTTGTAACGACTGGTTGAAAAGAAAATGTAGTGGATATGCAAGAGTGGTGGCGCAATTCTTTAGGAAAACAGGTGGGATATTATCAGGACCACCGCTCTTACTTTGATCCAGTTGTTTTAGCTGAGTCAGTACATCGTTATATTCAATTATTACATTAGATAAATTTAAATAATGATCCGAGGAAAAAGTTGGCGAGCAATCTTTGAATGTTGTTGGGTCATGGATATAAACACTTTTAAAAAAGTCTGCAAATAGGTGAGCTACGTTTTGAGTGTCGTTGGCTCTTTTTCTTTCGTAACACATGTTAGAGAGTACACTAACGTCGTCATTTTTCAAAGACTTTGTGAAATTCCAAAAATGTTTTATGTCACCATTTATTGAATTTTCTGCTTTATTTAAATAATTATTGTAGCAGATTTTTGACAATTTTTTGCATTCTTTTCTTATTTTACTGAACTCAATATAATTTGGAAGGGATCTCTCTTCTTTATATTTTTTATGTAAATTTTTTTTTTTAGCTATTAGTTGGATTAATTCCTTACTTAACCATTTTGGATGATTTGATTCTTTGTATTCAATTAATGGTATACAATCTACGATAATGGCATTTATTTTGGAATAAAATGAATCTATGTTAGAGCTCACATCGCTTTCCTCGAGAAACGACCAATCCACTTTGCTGAGATGTTCATTAATTTCATCGTAATTGGCATTTTTAAAGTTATAACTAGAACTTGTTAGTTTAATACTTCTTTTTACATTGTTAGGAATTATTACTGACAGTGGAGGATGATGATTGTCTATGGGAAGGATGGATTCTGATGCTTTACTAACTACTATGTCCTCTTCATTTGAAAAAACAAGATCTAGTAGGCGATTACTCAAATTATGCATATTATTAAATTGGGTGAGATTCAGAAATATTGACATGTCTAGGATTTCCCTTTCGCATAATGTTATTGATTGGGAATCAATACAGTTGAAATCACAATTTGGAAGATTGTAATCACCAAAAATGATGAATTTATGTTTTTTATATTTTGATTTTAAAAGTTCAACATCTTCCGAATGTTTTTTATACATAGATATATTAGCTGAGGGAGGAATATACACACAACCAATGACGTAATTTTGATTTTTATCATTTACCACAATGAAAATTTGTTCAACATCACGATTTTTAGTTTTTAACACTTTTGAGGACATTTTTTTGCAGACTGCTATAAGAAACCCTCCACCTCTGGATCTGGAACTAGTGTTGATACTTCTGTCGAGCCGGTAGACCTGATGAAAGGGTAGACCGAGCTCCGCTGAGTGGATCGACGGTTCTAGCCAGGTTTCCGTAAGAGCGATGACATCGTGTGAAATAATTGGGGCATTTATCCTAAATTCATTCAGCTTTGTCCTTAAACCTCTGACGTTCTGGTAGTAGAGTCTTCTCGATGACGGCTTGACGAGTTTTTTGGAAGTGAATAAACTATTTTGGGTGTTGAATTTATGTACTTTATAGTTAAATTGGTTTCTCCGTTGTTTTGCCTATTTTCCAGCTCCTTCCACAAACTTGTAATTTGTTGACGTTGCAGTACGGTTAGGTCATGTTTTATTTTAATAGTATTTTTATCCAGAGGTATTGTTTTTTTCAATAGCACAAGTTTGGCTTGGTTCGAATCTGAAAGTACAATCTTGATAGGGCGAGTTTTATCAGCACTTTTTCGTCCCAACCTATATATTTGTAGGTGGGTGGTGTCAATATTGTCCACTTTTTGGAGTATATTGGAAACTTGACTCCGATCTTTATCTTAATAAACGCATTTTTTTATTGGTTGCTTTCTTTATGCATGATTGTAAGATTCAAATCCGAACTAAATGCTGTCTTTGTAGTGTCTTGTACGAAGACAATTTATAATTTGACTCATTAAATTAAAAATAAAATATATTTTACTTCAACGAGCAACAAATCAAAGGAAAAAAAATCTCTAGTCCATATTATCTACTTCTAGCTGAAGTGCCCGGGGTTTCCCGGGCTTTACACAGCATTTTTATAAATCAGATATAGACGAGTATATCATTTTCTTCTCAATTTGAACGTCAATTGTGCAAAATTTCACCAAGTTTCAAAATTCTGTTTAAGGGGCATGAAAAACAAAGCTAGACCACCCGTCCGCGAGTCACAGACACTCAGTTATACGAGGCATATCCATAAAGTAAGTGTACTGTGACTACAGCGGGCGGAGGTTTTTAGTTTTTTGAGGGTTGGCAACACTTAGTGGTACAGGGGGGGTCTCCTGACCAGAAAGAGTATCGCAGGAACATTGTAGTACGTAAACTCACGTTTTAGTGTCCAGTTGCGTGAAAGTTGTCGGCAAAAAATCCCGCCAAGTGCTGTGATCTGCTTTTACTCACGGAGGAAATAATACCTACAAGAAGAAAAGGTGAGGATTTCTGAGCTCTATTGTTACTGGAGATGAAAGTGGGTGACTCTTTACATACCTGGGAAAAAAAAACCGTCGTCAAAGTGGCGTCACACCAATTCCCATCTGTGAAAAAATTGAAAACCACAATTTCGGGCAAAAAAAATCATGGCCTCAGTGTTTTAGGACCGAAAAGGCATAATTTGTTCAAATTTCGGCCTCAGGTTGAGATCATCAATGCACAACAATATTGTTGTGTACCCTAAAAAAACTCAAAAGGAGCATTCAAAACAAAAGGAGGGGAAAGCTGACTAGAGAAGTGTGCCTTTTTCACGAAAACGTCCGACCTTACAAAGCCTTAGCCACCAATAAGATCAAGGACTCATTTGATTGGGATGTTTTGAACCACTTCCCGTAATCCCCCGACTTGGCGTTTTCAGATTATCATCTTTTCACCTTCCTAACGGCATGTATGGATGAAAATAAATTTTCAACCGACGAGCAGGTGCAGTAAGTGGCCCTGAAGAGGGGGAAGGAGCTGGCGGGAGAATTCTTCGAGAAGAGCAAAAGAAACTTGTGCCAAGGCTCACCATATGCATTGAACGGGTTAACAATTATTTTGAAAAATAGTCAACAAGTGTATCAACAATATCCGGTACTTTTTTTTCTAATACACTTCTTCAAAAAAAAAAAAAACCGTACCCTTACTTTCTGGTAACTACATTTATAACTAACTTACTTCCTCGTAACTACATTTATAACTAACTGAAGTACCCGGTGTTGCTCGGGTTTTAATCTGCGTTAAGGTGTAGGAAAAGGGGATGGTAGAATTCGGTTAATTTAAGTTTGGTACGAGGATTCCAAAAGATAGTTGCAAATTCAAGGAGACATTATATTTGCCATATGTAGTAGTTCAAGTGTAAAAGGTTTTTAATGCGTAGAATGAAGCCCATTTCTTTGTAGCCATTTTTTAATTAATTTTATTTATTTATTTATTAGCTCGCTGAATAAATCACATAATTTTTAATTTTATTTACAATTTCAATATGATTGTAATATGATACTACTTAGTTAAAGGTGAGCACACCATCCATCTCAAAATTCTTATAATAAGTAATAATAATAAATTAAATTTCAAGTACCTGAAATAAGGAGGATCAAAATCAAATATTAGTAAATTCGCACATATTTACATATTTACACATTTTACATTTACGTATACATACATATACATGCATATGCATACGTGTGTACACTGTAAGCATATATATATGCATATATGTACACACACACATGCACATACGTATACACATACATGCGCAGAAATAATATAGAGTCAATGCATAAGTGAATGATACAATAATTACAAAGTGGCCTCAGTGAGAAGATCGTAAGGTATATGCAAGTATAGGTCCCTTCTAAAGATAGTGATTGAATTCGAAAATATCCAAGTCTTCATGGTCGTAGTTCAAAAGATTTCAGGGTTTCTCGGGAATTTTCTAAGTTGTGTTCAACTTGGTCTTTAAATAGTAATCTAGAGTTAAGTATTATAAGACGAAGTTTTAACAGCTAGTAATAATATTTTAGATTTTTATCATAAGTTTTCAAAGAGCTAGTGGAAGAATGACAAAGATCCCTGGCATTAAGCAACCATATTATTTAAACTTATATCCTCCATAAAATTCCGTAGAAAATACATCACATTGAAACGGAATTTGTAGAGCGATCCGAAAAACCTGACTGAGAAATGGGAACAAGGAGCAGTGTGTGCAAGAAAGAGGGGATGGGAAGGGGAAACTAAGAATGCAAAGTCGGAGCCATATTGGAAATATTAAAAATGAGACGGCTAGATGGTGTTGCCATAAATAAAAGCTCTGAATGGTGAGAATTTCAAAGCCCCTTTTAAACGGGCTAATATATTTAGAATATCGTACCCGCAGAAAATGTCCTTGGAAATTTTCTTGGCGTGTCTACCTTATTTAATAACTATGTCGTGTATCTTTACATTTCCCAAAGGAAATAAAATATAATGTTGGTTATGGCGATGTAATGCGAATTTATGAAAAACTATGTTTTTGTGTTTTGAAAATTTGATGGCCAACAACTGTAATAGGTCAGTGCAATTAGCAATCCGCGATCGGAATTATTCCGGTAGTTCCAATTTTTTTATATGTTTTATATACTCATCTCCTGATGTAAAACCTGAGTTTTCGACCTTGGGTCACTTGAGTTTTCGCCGCCATTTTGAAAAAACCAGCCGAAATCACGCCAAAATCTATTTTTTCTCAAATATCTCAAATAAATTTCGAGATATGCAGTCGTAAAAACGTGTATAAGTTGCTGTTGATTTGTCACTTGTTGATAAAAAGTGCTGTTGATTTGTCACTTTGTTCGTCTTTAGTGATACTTAAATGTTCTTGGAATATTCTTAAAGACCCCTTTTCCAGTGACCATTTCCCAATCATACTTTGCAATCCTTTACTGTGAACAATGATTTAAAATTTTAAACAAAAGACGCGAATTGCAGAGCTTTCGCTTCCTAATCATCATCCTGAACATCACAAAACAGGGTGAATTATTTCGTAGTATGGTAATAAAAGCAGCAAAAAAATCCATTCCAACGCGTAATGTTAAAATTAAAATAAAATATTCGACCCCACGGTGGGATGAAGAATGCACTTGTTCCGTTAAATCTAGAATGGAAGCAATTTCTTTATTCCGGAAATGTATGTCAGCGAAACGCGCCCAGGCAAAAAACTAAACGTATTTTGAAACAAAAAAGCGGTCTGGATGGCGAAAATTCTACGAAAGCTTGTTTCTGTCATCTGTTTTGTCATCTGTTTGGACCAATTTAAAAAAAATCGGCTCGTCATACGCTCCGCAGCATATCAAACATAATCCGGAAGATATTATTATAGGTTTTGCTGATAATAAAGCCCCTCCAACAGTTGCCAGATTTGATGAAATGCCTTCTTTCATTTCGTATCCATCACATTCTAACTGGTTAGATTCTCCTTTCTCAGTTAGTGAATTAAAACGAGTAACTAATTCCCTTTCAGACTCTTCTCCGGGTCCTGATGGAATATTATATAGCTTTATTAAAGCATTCTCTGACATGTCAGTTGAATATTTCTTATCCTTAATTAATAGCATGTTTGAAACAGACTTTATTTCGGATACCTGGAAAGTTAAAAAAAATTCTCTCGGTTTTAAAACCGGGGAAAAATCCAGCGAAAGTCTCATCATATCGTCCTATTGCTCTTTCGTCGTGTTTTATGAAGGTGGCGGAGCATTTGATAAAGAACAGATTAGAATGGTTTGTTGAAAAGCATAGTATTATCTCTCCAAATCAATATGGCTTCCGGAAAAATAAATCTACTATGGATAATTTAAGTGTGTTTACAACAGGCATCCGTATTTCTTAATCAATTAATTCTTTCACATTCGCCACATTTCTAGATCTTTCGTCAGCTTACGCTGATGTGTTAATTAGCACTTTGAAAGAAAAATTAATTAAAATAAAAATCTTCATAAAATTAGTTCAATTTATTATCAGCTTGCTAACAGACAGATCCATTATTATCCACTCTTATTTAAAAACGTTGAAACGAAAACTATGGAAAGGGTTACCTCAGTGGTCTGTAATCAGTCCGCTGATATTTAGTATTTATATAAGTGATTTAGACATTGTAATCTCTTCAACTATCAAGCGACTCTATTTTGCAGACGATTTTCTTACATTAGGTCCTTACATATGAAATTGGCGTTTTGCCGTACTGGCAACTTTGATCTCAAATATCTTCTCTTTGGTTAGGAATTCCAAATTCAAATTTATACAGCTATTTACTCATGTTGTGTTTCGAAAATTTTAATTCATTTGTTTTTTCCTTAATTGTTTTTTTTCCTTTGCGTCACTTAGTTTACAAAATGGAAAACTTGGAATATCGCGTTATTTACGAGTACGAGTTCCACCGTGGCACCAGTGCTGTAGAAACGGCTCGAAGGATTAATGATGTGTATAGCGACGGTGCCGTGCGTTTTTGGTTCCAACGTTTTCGTTCTGGAAATTTCGACCTGCAGAACAAGCCCCGTGGACGGCCGGTGACCAAAGTTGATAATGAAGGCTATTGTGGACGCGGATCCATCGCAAACCACGTCCGAGTTAGCTGCAGGCTGCGGTGTTAGTGATAAAACTGTTTTAATCCACTTGAAGCAAATTGGGAAGGTGAAAAAGCTAATCAGAGGAGCTTCAATTGGAATGTCTAAGACATCCACCGTACTCTCCGGACCTTGCCCCAACAGATTACCATTTTTTTCGAAATTTGGATAACTTCTTGAAAGGGAAAAAATTCAACTCCGATGGGGCAGTCCAAACCGCCTTCAAAGATTTTATTGATTCCCGTCCGAATGGTTTTTTTAGTAAAGGGATCGATGAACTACCTATGAGATGGCAAAAGTTCATAGATAGCAATGGTACATACTTTGATTAAATAAATATATTATATTAAAAAAATCGACTTTATGTTCCTCCCATACAAAACGCCAATTTTATATGTAAGGACCTAATATATTTATAGCACAAAAATTTATCACAGGCTGCGAAAGAATTAAATATGACTTTGCATAATATTAAAGTTTGGTTGTTGTCAAAAGGAACGAATTTAGCTAATTCTAACACTAAGGCATGGGCCGGCAACCTGCATCCCGCGGGCCGCATGCGGCCCGCCAGGAGTCTTGGTGCGGCCCGCAAGATTCTCGCCGCAACCGCCTTGGATTTTTAACTGATTTGACTGCCGAACTGAATCTACTCAGTACTCGTTTACAGGGAAAAAATAAATTGATATTCCATGTGTATTCAGATGTTAAATCATTTGAAAATAAACTATCATTGTTTATCAAGCATGTCGATGAAAGGACACTTGATCATTTTTCAAATTGCTCAGCAGAAGAAGCTGTAATAAATTTTATTTGGGAAAACACTAACATGAAAATGGCATTACTACTACTTCAAACTGAGTATGAAAACCGGTTTGCTGATTTAAAAAAAATCTCATAATGGAGATTTTCGAAAACCCCTTCGCAGTGGATATCGATAATGTACCAAGCTATTTGCAAATCAACATGATAGATTTACAGAGTGATAGTATCCTTAAAATGGCATTTAAGGAAAAAAATAACTTGGTAGATTTCTACGGGAGTTTGCCTTCCGAAAAGTACAAAGAATTAAAAAGGTTTGCTCAGCAAATAATTACATGTTTGGTAGTACGCATATTTGTGAGCAAACTTCCATTTTCAATTCTTAATTATAGGAAAAAAACAAACACTGTTATCACATTTACATTTGGACGCAATACTACGCGTCTCCACATCAAAAATGCAAGCAAATGTTAAAGAACTTTCAAGTCAAATCCAACAATAAAATCCCATTGAGTTCTCTTTCGAATTTTCTTCGACATCAATAAATGTCGTAAAAATACGAAAACCGTTTTATTTTTAGAACTGAAATATTGTAGTTATCTGTAATGACTTGCAGTGGCGTAGCTAGCATGACCCGGGGCGGATAACGTTGTGTCACCCCCCCTTCATTAAAGTTGACTTGGAGCAAATTTCGACCTTATACAAACTACTACCTAGTCAAATGAGATCCCGTCCCGGGGGAGGTGGCTAGAGAATTTTTGTAAGTGCGGCCCGCGCAAGTTCCCACGTCAAATATTTGGCCCTTGGACCACAAGAGGTTGCCGACCCATGCACTAAGGTAATGGCTTTTACTCGCAAAATAAAATTGCCCTCCATTTTTATCTCCTTTGATCCTCTCCAAATCGTAAACAAACAAAATTTCTCGGTTTACTTTTGGACCATGGCTCCCACATATTCAGAACATTTCTGCTAGGTGTGAAAAGGGTCTTAATATGATGCGATCTGTTTCCAGAGTATGTTGGGGATTTCATCCTATTACTCTTAAATTAATGTATAATTCGATGCCACTTGGATTATGGCACATTTCTTTTCGACCCCCTTCCCAAATAATTGGATAAAATTTTAAAGAATTCAATACAAAGCGCTTAGATTGATTATTGGAGCGATGAAATCTTCTCAAATTAATTCCCTTCAGGTAGAATGTGTAGAGACACCTTTATTTTTGAGAAGACAATTCCTTGTTGATAAATATATATTAAAATATTTATATTTATCTTGTCATCCTTTACGACAAAGTTTCGATCGTTTGTATATGAATTAAAATTCAAATAGAAAATTTGGAAACAGAAAAATCTTAAAAAGATATTGGCACCTCTGGGACTGGAACCCAGGACCTTCGGCTTTCTGGGCCACTATGCTAACCACTGCGCCAAGGTGTCGATATCCGATTCGGTCATTTTTAACTGTATCATTCTCCGACTAAGAACCACCAACATTATCTATGATTGCAAGATTCAAACTAGAACTAAATACTATGTCCCTTTTTGTTTAGCAAGTTAAAAAAGCAATTCTTTCGTATTTAAGTACCAAGTTGCTACCTCCTTCCTTCTTGTATTCATGATATAGTATCAATTCTTAATAAACATAAAAAATAAAATTACGTAGATGTGTAATGAAATTTTTCAGTTCAATTTTCATCCATTTCCCGAAATGAGTGAATTTTCGCACGCGCATGTTTATATTAGGTTTTTTGATGCCTGTTTCACTTGCTTATAGAAACCTGTTTCGAGACAGGCGGATTACAATACATACAATAACAAAAATTAAGCAATATTAAAGTTTACTTTGCTTTATTAGTACGTGATTAGCATGTCTTTTAGACCATATTTTTTTACCTGCCAACGCCTTCACTGTGCCATCTTATGGCTATCTGATTTTCTCTGGGTCTTCTACCGCCCTCCTGAAAGTCTCAAACGTCCACAAGGGGGCGTTAACCAGCGTTTATAATCGACTTAGGATGTGGTCAAAAATGAGCTGAAAAAAAAGCTGGATAATATAATTGTACATGAAAAAATTTATATTTAAAAAGAAAGCGGCAGATATTCGTGCGGAGTGCGGCCCGCGGGCCGCAGTTTGACGACCAAGGATCTAGATAGTGTCTGTATATTTTTTATCCATTTTATTTTTATTATGTGAATTATTATTATATCCATGTTTAGTTCATAAACTTAAAAAGAAAAATGAACAAATTTTCTTACTTCTTCAAACTTTGCAAAAAAATATAGTTTCTATTAAAGTAACTAGTCTACGTAAAATAGGCTTAAGTCTTAAGCTTCATACAAAATAAGATAACGTGGAGTAATATGTTCAAATTCGTACAGATGTTTTCATGTTGGATTAATATATGTTTATACAATTCACAAAGAACACTGCTCGGAGCGGGTGGTTCTACGGCTTTACTTGTCTGTTAAGATTAATTCATCGGAAACACAGAATAGAGAAAGCTTTAAATTCGATGTTGGCGTGTACCGCCGGGTACGGGTACCACCGTCTCGGGATTTATTTATTGGATAACCAACACCCCTGCAATTGGTCACCTCAAGTGGTTCGCTACGTTTGGTGACTTAGCAGGGGAGCCATGGGGTGAGGTTTGTCCATTGGAGCTTTCACCACTTTCCCAACGGCGTTATAAGGAAACATATGGTTTTCCTTCACCGCACACGTCAAGACTCTACTTTTTTTTAACGAAGCTACTCGATTGATTGGGTATTGCATTCGCAGACTTGGTGGGTAGCATATGTCAAAATCCTGAATTTATCCCACCTACCTAATCTTTCCATCCTAAATGTCACCATGAAAAATTGTTGCAAAAAAGTACTCAACTTTGGAGAGGTGACAGTGTGCTTTGCTGTTCAGTGCAAAATAACATCTCAGACAGAGCGCATGTATCATAATCTCTTGCTATAAGATATTGCGATTTTTAAATTAAACATTGTGAAGTGTACACCACAAACTTGAGATCAGCGAGGCCCCATCTGCAACGGTGAGTCCTATTTTCCTTTTTCCAATCTGGGCTTATCTAATTTTCCAAAAGCACAGATCTGAACTATCGACTCCATCAGGTTTTACGAGTAGTTTATGCTATTTTATCATCACGTATAACTTAGCGATCACGTAGTTTCGGGACTGGTTCTTCGAGGGTTGCATCGGCTTTGCTCTGCAGCACTTAACGTCAATTTACAGTGGAGTCGCAGTTTCACGACACATACATTTATTTGAACGACTCTAGACTCTCCAATAGCTATGCATACGGGTTAGTAAGCAGTATGTAAGTACTTACATTAACATTATACAAAAGATAAATAGAAGTAGCAGCCCGTGGAATAATTCTTCTGAAATAGGTAACACAAAAAAAGAGATAATAGTGTTAGTAAAAGAAAAAGAAAAATAACGGCTATAACCAGTCGAAGAAACCTTCTGAAAATAAAATAAGTAATGAGGAAAAAAGCAGTTGTATGATTATATTATAATGTAAGTAATTGCTATAATAGCTGAAAGAAAATAAAATATATAAAAAAGAAAAAAAAAGTCAGAGAAAGTACTCCGTAGACCACCGGGCAGTCCCAATGAGAATGCGTATAGCTATCGGCCCAACCGCAGACGATGCTCAAAGTCTCCGCCCTTTAGCCGCCTCCCCGATTTTGCCTCGAAGAAATGTACTTGGGAGAGAAGGGGAAGTTTTTGAAGACCTTGAGGAAAAGATGAGCGTCGGGTTACCGGAAGGGGATGGAAGGCCATCGAGACCGCGTGGTTACGCCTCAGGCCTACGCATGTCGTTGGGGAGGCGCGGGCGGATCGCGGGAAGACCGCTCCGATGTGTATTCGCCTGGCAATGTGCATGGACAGGGTCTATCTTAGGGAACGTACCCATACTAGGTGACCTCTTCGGGGGGGGGGGGGGGTCTTCAAATAGTCACGCTTGGTACAAATGAGCGGCGGTTAGCTTAGGATTTTGGTCACCGGGGGGGGGGGGGGGGGATTAAAAATGGCAAAAAATTGGTCACGTAGTATGGGTACGTTCCCTTACCCCCTTTTTATGGGGAATGACGATACGTAAAAAACAAGGTGATGGCTTAGCACCCACCCTTTTCAATATTGTACTGGAGCACGTCGTGAGGAAGACAATGATCAGTACCGACTCAAACATCTGCTACAGAAGCAATCAAATAGTTGGCTACGCAGATGACCTTAACTTTGTCGGAAGATCCCTACAGGCTGTAAGAGAAGTGTTTGACCCTTTGGAGACTGCGGCAAGAGAGGTGGGTTTGCAAATCAATGAAAATAAAACAAAAATCATGATGCAAACCAGAACCCCTCACCGCAGAATAAAAGACAAAGTGAAATTCAAAGACAATTATAATTTCGAAGTGGTCGAAGAGTTTACCTACCTGGGCTCCATCATAACGCAGGACAATGAAGACCCAGTAGAAGTAAGAAAGCGCATTACAGCCGCTAACAAAACTTACTTTGCGTTGCTGCCAGTGTTCAAATCCCGAAACGTCCATAGGAAAACCAAAATAACCTTATATAAAACAATTATCAGAACGGTCTTGGCCTATGGATGTGAGGCGGGAACACTGACAGCAAAGTCAGCGGAACGGCTGGACATCTTCGAAAGAAAGGTACTTCGAAGAATCTTAGGAGCGGTGCGAGAGGGAGAGGCATGGAGAATCCGCCACAATAATGAGCTCTATGATATTTACCAAGCTCCCAGACTCTCCACCCATTTAAGACTCCAAAGATTAAGATGGGCCGGACATGTGCACCGAATTCCAAGCACACGAGTACCGAAGAAGGTTCTGACAGGACACCCGGGAGGTAAACGAAAGGCGGGCAGACCTAGACTGAGATGGGAGGATGATGTCAGGAAGGATGCAAGAGGATTACTCCATGTTGCAGATTGGAAGAAGACGGCCGAGGACAGAGGGCGGTGGAGGCTTATTTTGAAGGAGGCCAAGGCTCGAAATGGGCTGTAGCGCCATTGAAGAAGAAGAAGACGATACGTAATATGTACAGTTCAGTTATGCCACCAAAGAATGGACACCAAAACTAATAAAGAAAAATAGAAAATAATGAGAGCATTTATACATGTGAAACATAATTACAGAATCAGTTCAGAAGTGATAACGTATTGAGCGATAATGTCAAAACTACCATGAGGTTAGTCTAGGTATTGGTGTCGGATGCGCTTGCCCACCCATAGTGGCGGGTGGATCGGAAGAGACTGGTCGAGGGAGACCTTTTGACTTCTCCAGCCGGACTCTCTCGACCCATTTGTACCTCTGTGGGAGGAATAGATTCATATGTCCGTCACTCCTGGGTACACTGACCCCCAGATTCCTATCCATCCCTCATAACTTTTTCCTTCCCCTATCCCCCATATCTTCCTCTTATTCTTTTTCTTAAAAAGACCCTCCACACAGCGTCCTCAAAGATGACATAGGCTCCGAGAGAAATTGTTTTCCTTGGCCATAAGTGACTGGTATAAGCAGGCATTCCTCAGCTAACAGCACTCGGGAAAATTAATACGTTGTTTTATTGACTATCTTCCCATTACTAATACAAAGCTCTTGCTACCATTGTAAGCTAGACTCTACCTGAACAACTCGGGGATCAAGTTGTCCTTGTGTGCCGGTATCTTGTTGAAATTAAAGTATTTGTGTTGACCATATTTGTCCCATACAAGCATGTTTCATGATATAAAAGTTAACCATTCCTTGCTTAAAATTTAAACACAGAACTACGTTTAAAGCATCGTGTGAAAAAGACAGTAAGCCCGATCTTGCCTATCATCAAACATCACAAAAATACGGATAAAGGAAGAAAAGTCGAGAAGGTCGTTGAATGAACAGATTAATAATGTAGATTTTTTCTTATTACCAGAGATGAGTTAAACTATTAAAATATATTTTTTATCACCATGGACACTGAACAGACGATCCCCAGAACTGTGATTTATATTTTAAAGAATACTGGTATATTACACAACCTTCGTATCGCAGGCCTCAGATAGGTCGATGAAATTTGGTATCTGTTCTAGACAGAATTTCAGTATTTAAAATGTTTGTAAATTTTACAAGAAGTAAGATAAAACTTGTTTACTAACCAAGAGCAGCAGTAATAATAACATTAACAGCAACAACAACTGCAAAACCAAAATCAACAGCAAAAGTGACAGCAACAACAGCAACAGTGGGAAAAAAATAACAAAACACGAACAAAAACATCAACATTATAAATATAACCACACAGCAACAACACAGAGAGTAACAACAACATCAACATCAACAACACCAACAACACGAATAATGACATCAACAATAACCGCAACAGAAACAACACAAACTACAACAATAACAGTAACAACACAATTAATGACAGTAAAATAAACAATAACAATAACAGAAACCACACGAAAAATATGACAACAACAGCAAAGCAACAACAATGATAGCAACACAATAAAACATAATTTGGGAGGCAAGCATGGGTTCCGCCACCCCAGGATTCATAACCATAACCAACACCTCTGCCTTAGGTCACCCCAAGTGGTTTGCTACGGTTGGTGACTTAGCAGGGGTGCCCGGGTTCATGGGATGAGGTTCGTCCGGGTCTTGGCGGTGGATGCGTCTGTCCACCAGCTGCGTGACAGGCCAGATCGGTAGAGAGTGGTTGAGCTCATACCCTTTTCCTTCCCAGAACTTCCTCTCCCTCCTTTCCTAAAGAGACTTTTTTGTGAATAACGCAATTTTTGTGAATATCGAATGAGGGTCCTAACTGTATGGTCCTTAATGTCACTTACCAGTGGTACATCGACATCCTCAAATGGGTACCACGGGGTATATTGTGTGTCTGAAGGGAGTAACAAGAGAAAATTGGGGGGCGTTTCAGACTTTCAGGGGGGCGGTAGGGGGCTCAGAGAGACAAATCCCACCCCATCCTATCTTGCCCCATCCCATCCCATTAGGGGCCATCCATCCATAAAATTTTGCTCGATCCCATTTAAAATTTTCCCGATCCCATTACGCCCCCTTCATTGGGGCAAATGTAACCCTATCGTGGTATCACATTACGCCCCCTTCGTCCTGGTATCTAGTTACGCCCCCTCCGTTGTGGCAAATGTAACCCTGTCGTGGTATCCCATTACTTTTTATTTTATTTGTTTATTAATTTTCAACGCCCTGGTATAGAGACATTTTTAAATAAAAAAGATAAACTTTAAAAATATAACCAGTAAACATCATATGGAAGGTAGGTATACAGATAAGTTTAGGTAAAGAAAATGCATTACGATAAAAGAGAAAGTTGCAAATGGCATTGAAAAAACCAGTAGGTATGTTAGTAATTACAAAATTTACAGGTGACTGACTAATTGTGATACAAGACAAAATGCAAGACACATAAGAAGAAAACGTGAACAAGTTTTTACATTGTAGATCAATATAGAAACAATAGCCCCTTCGTGATGCTCCTTAAATATCAAAATATTCTAAATAAAAATTTCATTCAGGTATTTCTTAAATAATGGTAAGCTTGTATTAAATATATCAATATTAGAGGTGATTTTTTTTCCTAGTGTATGAAGTCGAGAAATAAGTGCATGTATGTATATGGTAGTTAGTTCCAGAATTATTGTTGCCGAAAAATATGTTTTGCCTTGTTTCTCGATTAGGTACCTTGAAGTCGATGAGATGCAATCCAGAGTGAATAATTTTAAACAAAAAAATTAGGTCATTTATTTTTCTTCTGTTTTCTAGGGAATTCAATGTGAGTGTATTTAGTAAGGATGAATAGTTAATATGTTGTATGGGTATATGTAATTTGAAGTTAATAAATGGTAAAAATTTGTGCTGCACTCGTTCGATATTTCTTATAAGAATTTGATAATATTGGGACCAAACTATGGAATTGTATTCCAGCAAGCTGCGTACAAGTGACGAATATACGATTTTTATAACTTCCAACCAATCGAATTCCTGATTATAAATCCTAGTGATTTTATGCCTTCGTTAGTTATTTGTTGTATGTGATTTATAAAATTTAATTGCGGCTCAATCATAACTCCAATATCCCTAATTGTTACGCTTGTCCTCCGTTGTGGCAAATCTAACCCTGTCGTGGTATCCTATTACGCCCCCTTCGTCATGATATCCCGTTACGCTCCTCCCGTTTTTCTTTAAAAAAAGTTAATGTGTACATTCTGCCAGCAACTTACTTGAGAAGTAAGGGTAATGTGAGCCTTCTTGAAGGTCTCGTAATACACCTCTATCGACCCATTCCATCAGTGTACATAAATTAAACGGTGTCCAATAAAAACTAAAGCGCCCTTGGGAGATATTCAAAACTTTGGTTTACGTGGAGGTCCACAAAATTTAAAAAGTTGGTTTTGATGTCCAATGAAAAGGATTCTTTTAAGTGTACCTCCCGTCAAGGTGGCACTAAAACATTGCGTAAAGCAGTGATTTGGTTCGTTAAGTATCCACTCACCAGCCTTCGTAACGTAAGTTAGGTTACGTTAAAACTAGAAGTTACTGGAAACGCCTGGAGGTTTGCTGTAAGAAATAGGATGTATTAAAAAACTAACTTTTAAAGAATACTCACTTGAACTGAACTTGCGAGTTAATAATAATTCCTATAATTAATTATCTTGCTTGATGTTCCTTGGAAATTTGTAGATTTATAAAATAAATAAAAAAATGAACTAGGCAATAAACAAGTCTTTCATGGGTCAAATTTTGAATTTATACCCAACGAAGTTGTGTTCCAACGGAAATTGATCTTTGTAATTTAATTTTTTTGATTTCATTTAATTTTCTTCAGACAGAAGGCACCGAAGAAAAAAAATTCTTATAGGGCCTGTATCAACTTTGGGAATGCTGTGTGGAGATTCTTTTTAGGGGAAGGAAGGACGTTCTTGGAAGAAAAAAGGTATGAGAGTGGAAAGGAATCTGTGGGTCGTTTTGTCCAGGAACGACGGACGTATAAATCCAACCCTCCCACTGCGGTCAGGGTGATGGGTTGAAAGAACCCGACCGGAGAGGTCAAAAGGTACTTCTCAATCAACCAAAAATCTTGTCCTTAAAATTTTCTTTAATGATTTTTTATAATATCCCATACCAGCAAATTGGTATAGTAGCATATTTCTGTATTACATAATTTCTATTAAAATAAAAATATTAAGTTTATTCAAGTACATTGGCCTTAAGGTCAAATTTAAGTTTTGTAGAAAAAGGGAAACAGTCAAAAGGGTAACACGAATCGGGAAGAAATCAATTATTATGGCTACAATAGTGTATTCTGGCCCTCCCTTCAAATGATCAGCTCCTTTGACGACTTTTTTCACTGTTTTTTTACAACGATATTATTTACATTTGGAAATTGCAGTATTAATAAAAGATTATTCCCCACGCCAAGCAATTACTTGCGAATGTGTAAAAAAGGCAGAAGGCAAACACCGTCAGTAATAAATCACCTCATACATTACTTTGACCCTTTGCCGCGACTCAATGCAATGCATTGAATCAGTAATTGAGAATTTATGAAAAAGTAAAAGGCAAACACTATAGGTCATAAAAAACTTAAAACATTGCTTTGACCCTTTGTCGCAATTCAATGCATTGCATGGACGTTATTTGAATGTTGCCATTGAACCACAAACCACGAATTTAAAAAAAAGTAAAAGGAAAACACTATCGGTCACAAATCACCTCATACATCCCCCTAACCCTTTGTCGCTATTTAATGCATTTCACGGTGCTATGTGAATTTGGCCAATCTTTTAGAACTTTTTAACGTAGGTACCGACAAAAGACGGTAATCGACGATAACGTGCGCGGCAGATACTCTTAGTATCACCCCAGTGAAAGTCCACCTTTTGTATCGAGACACAGCTTTAAATGACTTTAGCTCAATTTGGGAGGCGGGAATGGGTACCGCCGCCCCGGGAACCTTTATTGGATAACCAACACCTCTGCCATAGGTCACCCCAAGTGGTTCGCTACGTTTGGTGATTTAGCAGGGGTGCCCGGGTTCATGGGGTGAGGTTTGTCTCGGTCTTGGAGGCGGATGACCAGGACATACTGAACCCCAGATTCCTACCCACCCCTTAAATCCTTTTCCTTCCCAGAACTCTCCTCTCCTTCCTTTCCTTAAAAAAACCCTCCACACAGCATCCTCAAAGATGACATAGGCCCTGAGGGAAATTATTTTCCTCAGGGTCTCCTGTGTGGAGCTCATGTAAAAAAAAAAAAAGCTCTAGGTATTTAGTGACAAGAACTGAAACGCCAGATACTTCCCAACCTTCCTCTACTTCGTCTCCTTTACTTATCTTTCTCCTATACTTAGTGGATACGCGCCATAAATCTATTTAAATAAATTTGGGCATTAATTTCTTTTACATTAATAATTTATGCTATGGGACTATGGGGGCGCCATCTATGGCTTTTGTATTATATTGAATTTACCTATGTGGCATTAAAATTCAGTATATTCATGCATTTTCTTACCTCTGTGGAGCAGGCAATTAACAGTGTTAGTGAAAGCCAAGAGATGTCACTCCTAGTCAAATCATAAACGAATAATTCACCCGTAATTGAATTATTGTTGTACCTAAGATTTTGGCACGTATTATTAATATGCAAATTTATATGTTGTCTATGGATTACCTATTAACTTGACGTTGCCTGTCATCTCCTTGTTTATTTACGAAAAAAACATTAAAAGTTTAATTAATTCTAGTGTAAAGTGCTTAATTTCATTAAAGTGAATGTCGCGCTCCGACTGTGCCCAGTCTCACTCCTAAATATTATCACTATCAAGCAATATCTGCCTTTAAAACATAATCATTCAATCACCAAATAAATTGTGTGTTCTCCCGACCAAAGTTAAACATTAATCGAATTCAGCAAAGTTGTGGATATTCTACCTTAGTGATACTATCACAGTGAAACCAGTGCCCAAATAACTCGTATAATTTCAAACACTGACAGTTCTAACTTCGACGCAAACTGCCGCTGTTGTTGTCAAAAATACAATCTACCTGCCATCGCGGAATCAAACCAAAACATAACCTGTGCTATTGTTTTTGCCTGCCTGCAGGCGCTACAGACTGTGCTATTGATTTTGCCTACCATCAGGCGCAACGTACAAAATAATAAAGCTTTAACAATCATAATACTAGAAAATCAAACTAAAAAAGTGGTTAACTCGTCTAATCAGGAGAGTGCGCGTTGGGACAGTGAATTTTTTATCCTACAAAGTATCTCGCTAAGGCGGAATACTCGTCATTATTCTGGTGTTTGTACCACAAAATACAACTCAGTGCAAAAGTGACTCGATCATTATATAAACACAAAAAACCTATCCCAAAGGCGTTTTTAGCGTCACAAAGGCTCTGCCATCTCTCATACAAGAAACAAACATTGTGTCGTTTTTTTTTTCTTTTTGTGTGAAATTTTGAAATCAACTACCTTTAAAATGAATACACTGTGCTCCATCTGTAAAAAAAACATTGACACCCCGTCAGACTTCATCTCATGTTGTATCTGCGACGAAAACTACCACTTCATTTGTGCCGATATCGCAGAGACATCACGACGAGGAACTAAGATTTTACAGTGGCGCTGCAAATTTTGCACAAAAACACAAAAAAACTCAAAAAAAAATACGTCTGAAAAAAATCTAGAACTGACATCTATCGAGAAACCAAATAAACAACCATCATCAACACCTAAATCTACAATTGCCGCCTCATCATACGCCAGTGTGAACTTACCACCACCAACCACAGATGGCTCTAGTAATCTGACAATCGAGCTATTTTTAACTGAAATTGCTAATTTTAAAGACTCAGTTATTGAATCTGTTGGAAAAAAATACGATGCAATCCTGCTCCAGAATAATGAAATATTAAAAACCATTCAAAGCATATCTCAACAGCAAGAAGATTTAAAATATCGAATAAATAATTTGGAAAAACTACATGAACAAGTAAACTCAGCCTTAAATTCAAGACTTGAGGATTTAGAAAAAGATAGCGGAAAAAATAATGAAAATGAAATAAAAATTTGTCTCTTGACAGAACGAAATGAAGACCTAGAAAAAAGAATAATAGCGATCGAAATTGACCAAGAAAACAGGAACAGACGAGTTAACAATACTTGTTTGGAACTTCGAGGGCTTCCAGAATTCAAAGAGGAAACATCACAAACCTTAAAAGACATTATATTCAACACCAGTAAAACAGTAGACTGCCAACTAAATACAAATGATATTTATAATATATATAGAGTATCACAAAGAAATAAAAATATTCCTCCAACAGTTAAACCTAGGTCAGTGGTAATTAATTTTAATTCAATAGCGTTAAAAGAGGAGCTCCTTAATGCTATAAAAAAATATAACAGATCTTGCGAAAAGATTGGGGACAAACTAAACACGGGAACAATCGGATTGTCTGGCCCCATTACACCCATCTACTTCTCAGAACTCCTCACGTCTAAAGGCAAACGGCTTTGGTATCTAGCTCGCCAACGTGCGACTGAATGTAAATATAGGTACGTCTGGACGAAAGCAGGTCTAATCTACATGAAAAAAGATGACTCTTCTCGACCTATATTAATAGATTCAGAACAAGCTATACCGAAGCTCTGACTACATGCTCTTTATTCTAATTATCGTGATAAAACTACTCACTACCGCTTTATATCGCCATTCCATACTCTATTACATAACAGCACTATATTATATGAACACCTAGGATTTTGCATAACTCCTATTTGTACTGGATTAATTTTAATTCTAATTCTAACTTTAACTTTAATTTTAATCTTTATTCTCTCTAGAATGGTAACTACACTTATTACAAGATTATTGATTGATTTATTAGTAATATTACTTATAATTCGGCAAAAGAGAACTCTAATCAACATATTTTATATAACCCAGATATTGCTTATTTTTCATACTTATACTACTTTTTACTGTCTTTTGAAAGAGAAATTGCCACACACTAACTACATACGTTATTTATTTCCTGGATTTTATTTCAGATATTATTTCTTACTCAGATATTATTTATTTTTCCTAACTACATCATTTTGTTTACAGTTTTGTCGCTACATATTTCGTACTACAAGTATTGATATGATAATAAAATACTGTTTTAAAACTTTACCCAGAAAACAACAATTAATTTTTGAATTCTAATGGTAATAAACGATCTTCAACATGAAATCGATAGTATCATAATGCCAAATACTGAAATAATTTTTGAAAAAATTAACAAAATTATGCAATTTAATTGGGAATCAAATAGGATTAATATTGTTCATCAAAATATTAGAACGATGGGAAACTTGGATGATTTTCTTATATTTTTGGAAGAAGTAAAATCTGTGGTAAAGTTCCATGTACTAATTCTCACTGAATGCAGGTTAAATGATTCATACACAGCCAAACAAATTTCAGGCTATAACGAATACCATACAACATCGCATATTAACCAAAATAGCGGAGTAGTAGTATATATCGACAACACATTAAATTCCTTAGTACAAGAAATAAGCATAAATCAGTGTAATTGTTTAAAAATCAACATTAATGAGAATTTAGGTATCCTAGCTATCTACCGATCACCATCGTTCAATGACATCCAAGATTTCCTGGAAAATCTTATTGGTGAGTTAAAAAAAACTAAGGATTACGCACAATACGTACTGATCGGGGACATGAATATAAATACTATAGGAGAAGTATTGCATAGGCAATCCGACGACTACTTATGTGCTATGGCTGAAAGTAATTTTATTTCCAATATTAATTCTCCAACTAGGGTACAAGGTAGCTCAAGCTCATGTTTGGATCATATATATACCAGAAATATAACAAATTCAAATGCATTTGTAATACATAATACAATCACTGATCATTACACCACTGCAATCAGTATCCCAAACTCAACACCCAAAAAACATAAAATTAATCACAAACAGATTATCGATTATGAGGCTTTATTAAATGATCTTAATAATAAAAACTGGGAATATGTTTATAAAGAGACTGAAGTTAACAATGCTCTAAACTATTTTATTAATGAAATCAATACATTCATAACAAAACACACAATAACTAAACGCATTCCATATAGTAAAATACATCTCACCCCATGGATTACCAACGGCATTGTTAAATCTATACACAAAAGAAATCACCTTCATAAAATAGCTAAACGAGACCCATTGAACGATACTAAACAGCAAAACTATTACCGATACCGTAATATTTGCAAAACCGTTATTCGCAAATGTAAAGAGCGTTATTATAAATCCTTACTCGATAAGGATAATTCCAGCAAAAACATGTGGAATGTTGTCAGAGACATAACCAAAAGTAAAAGAAATACCAGTACATCTGTAACTGAATTAAATACCGGAAATTTGATTATAACTGACAATCAATCAATTGCATGTCATACTAATAAATATTTTGCATCTGTTGGGTCAAATCTAGCAAAAAAAATTTTATTAGAAACCCAGAAAACGGAAGACTCTTTAGCATCGACAATTGAAACAAAGGAACAATCTTTTTCATTTGATATTAAACCAACTACTGTAGAAGAGGTCTTAAAAATAATCAACAGCCTTAATACTACACATGCAAAGGGTCCAGATAGTCTAAATACACAAATACTAAAAAAAATTAAAAATCAGATTTCTGCTCCGTTATCATATATTTACAACTTAAGTTTTGCATCAGGAATATTTCCTGATCACTTTAAAAAATCAATAATTGTCCCAATTCACAAAAGTGGACCTAAATCTCTTGTAGAAAACTATAGGCCAATATCACTTTTAAGCGCGATATCCAAAGTCATTGAAAAGCTTTTCAAAACTAGGTTAAACGAATATGTGGAGGAACATAACATTCTAAGTCCAAACCAATACGGCTTTCGGTCGGGTAAGGGAACGGATGATGCCATCGCATGTCTCACGGAAACTATTGCAGGGAATATGAACCGTGGCAAGAAAACTATTGCCCTTTTCCTGGACCTGGCCAAGGCATTTGACACAATATCTCATAAAATTCTTTTACATAGACTTATAAATATAGGAATAAAGGGAAAAGCTTTTCAATGGATAGAAAGTTTTATATCTAATAGATTTCAACAAACCAGAATTAACGAGGCTATTAGCACTTCACTAAAATACACTTTTGGGGTACCACAAGGAAGCACACTTGGGCCCCTTCTCTTTATTATATACATAAACGAACTTTGTAACCAACACATTGGTGGCAAAATTATCACGTTCGCTGACGATACAGTTATTTTGTTTGAAGGAGATGATTGGAAAGAAACACACCACCTTGCGAACACAGGTATAAACAGAGTAAAACAGTGGCTGGACAGTAATTTGCTTACACTAAACATACAAAAAACAAAATATCTCACATTTAGCGCTACCCTTGCAGGTCAACCCAAAACACCCCATTACCTCACAATACATAATATTAAGTGTAGCCTTGGAAATAATAACCATACTTGTAAATGCGAAACCCTTGAATGTGTTAAATCTATTAAATATTTAGGTATAATAGTGGATAACCACCTTAAATGGAAACAACAAATTGAAAACACAGCTAATAAAGTGCGCAAGCTTATTTATATATTTATAGCATTGCGGGAAATTATAAAAACTCAAGACATTAAAAAAATATACTACGGACTCTGTAACTCCGTCATAACCAACGGTTGCATTGGATGGGGTGGAACAGGATTAACAATATTATACCCGCTACTGAAGGCACAGAAATCCATTCTACGCGTCATTATAAAGAAACCCTTCAGATACTCGAGCGACGCTCTCTTCAAGGAGTTTAATGTGCTTGATGTTCGACAGTGTTACATAAAAAAAATAACAATCTGCGTCCACAAAAATGTAAACAAAACAATAACAGTCGATCATAATCATCAAACCAGAAGTAAGAGCAGAAACGACCTTTCTATTCCTACAAGCAATACTGCGGCTTATCAAAAAGTTTTCTCATACCTGGGACCAAAAATATACAACAAAATCCCCTCTCAATTTAAACTGTGTGAATTATCATCCTTCGGTAATAAAATTACAAAATGGTTATTAGACTTAGGTAGGACAGATTCCGAAAAATTATTAAAAAACGTAGTCTGAGTTGATTTCTTCGATTTTGTATTTTGTATTTTCCTAAAAAATATTTTTTTATTTTTCTTTCTTACATTTATATATTATATTTTAATTTTATATTTTACATGTATCTATCTGGATCTTATTGTTTATTACTGCTAATTTGTATTTTCCTAAAAAAATACTTTTTTTATTTTTCTTTCTTACATTTATATTGTTATATTTTTATTTTATTTTATATTTTACATGTACCTACCTGGATTTTATTGTTTATTACTGATGTATACCTAGAATAACACAACTTATATCTGATATTGTACCTAATATCTAAGTAACTCCCCCAATATGTACCATTATTGTTAATTATTATTTAATCCATTAATGTGAAATTATGTACACGCAACC
The DNA here is from genome assembly GCA_917880885.1 of Limnephilus marmoratus. Taxonomy (NCBI): domain Eukaryota; kingdom Metazoa; phylum Arthropoda; class Insecta; order Trichoptera; family Limnephilidae; genus Limnephilus; species Limnephilus marmoratus. The sequence goes on from OU862926.1 coordinate 12,626,229, forward strand.
TGCCAATTTGACTGTCCTAAAACGGGAAACCTTCCTAGTTGGACAGTCAAAGCTTCCTTTTATATTGTTATATCTTGTATGTAATAAATGTAATAATAAATAAATAAATAAATAAATAAATAAATATTAATTGTTTGAACTTCCTACCTGTGCTAAACACATGTTGAGATGGTGCACTTACCGCATTGGCAAAAATCAATATTTTGAATGAAAACTAGTGTCGTTTAGTGCTGGAAATCGTGCAAGAGCTGCATTCTCTGAGTGAGTATTGTTTTGTTTTCACTTAGGATTTTGGAATTGCTGTGTAAACTGTTTTGTGTCACATAGGGAAGATTTCAACTTTCCTTAATTTACATAGGGCAGTATTCCCTCGTGTCTGGGGCTATTTACACGCCCCTACACTTAGTCTCCTTTGGCGTAACACCATTTCTCTTATCGATGACTGATTAGTTCTAAAAGTAAGGAGTTAATCAGTTTATTTAATCAACGCTACAAGGTTCATATTTAATTTATTTTTTTACATGAGCTTTTTTTCAGGAGGCCCTCGGAAAAATAATGTCCCTCAGGGCTTATGTCATCTTTAGGGATGCTGTATGGAGGTTTTTTTAAGGAAATGAAGGAGAGGAGAGTTCTGGGAAGGAAAAGGGTTTAAAAGGTCATCCACCTCCAAGATCTAGACAAACCTCACCCCATAAACCCGGGCACCCCTGCTACATCACCAAACATAGCGAACTACTTGGGGTGATGTATGGCAGAGGTGTTGGTTATCCAATAAAGGTTTCCGGGGCGGCGGTACCCATTCCCGAATTTAAACTTTTAATAAACAAAATAATGAATTCTCTATTTTCATAGAATGCCTCTATTGTTTGACGTAACTAACTAACTAACCACCACGCCGTTTCCCCGCAGGGGTAGGCAGAGGGGATGGACCGCCAAACAACTCGGTCTTGGCACACACTCTTTGCCTCACTCACATTCATACATCGTCTCATACATTCTCTTCTGTTATTCTGACTTTTGACTTGGCCCGACTCAAGTATCTGATTCACTTGATAGTGCCATGCTCTGGCGTCCCCGACTTCTTCTACCATTCACATTCGCGTCGTATATTCTTCTTACACTACTTTCTTCGGTTATTCGCTCTACAAGCCCAAACCATCTGAGGGTCCCTTTCTTAATCTTACTCATTATGCTTACATCAGCCTTACATTCTTTGCGGATAACCACATTTCTCACACGATCATACATTGTTTTACCACACATACGTCTCAGGGATCTCATTTCAACAGCATTCACTTTACTTTACTTTCATCCTTCCTCTGCCAGTTCCATGCCTCACTGCCATACATCAGGGTAGGTACCAGGACTCCATTGTAGATTGCTAGCTTCGCTTCTTTTGACAGTTTTTTATTAGCGCCAACGGCATTCAGTTCACCATTAATGGAGTTACCGGCATTCACCCTTCTTTCAACATCTATAATTCTTCCAATCTCTCGTAAACATACTACCCAGATACACAAACTCATCCACCTGCTCCAAGTATTCATCATTCACAACTATGTTGCATACTGTTTTCGTACTCTCTCTTTCAAACACCATGATTGTTTGACGTAATATCTTAAATTAACCTATTATATCTGAAAATAAATATTCTAGGCTTGTTTTTAAAACAATTTGTAATGTAATGAAAATACTTTGATAACGTTATTTTTTTCAAAAACTCTTGTAAACGGAAGTCTTATATATGGTATAATAAATAGTTTGGAATAAAAGTTAAATCAATCCAAATTTTTTGAAAAAAACTTTGGATTGTCTTTATTATAGAAATAATTTTTATTTTTCACTTAAAGAGTAAAACCTCATATTTTAATATTTAATTTTTATTAAATAATTGATAATATATTTTTATTTAATAATTGATTAATAATAATAATTTGAGACCAAATACATGGCTATAACACAGATATTCAAATACAGAAAAGATATGCTATGGTGTCCGCGCAAATGTCGCCGGACTAAGCGCTAATTAGCGTAGTAATATATTTTGAATAAGGAAAGAATTCGTTCATTTAGTTTAACGTTCGTTTGGTTTATTCGTTAATTATTTGTTCTTTTAGTTTATTTGTTAATTGGTAAACAATATCGGCGACACCCGGAAGCGCAGACCCACATAGTAAAAACAGCAGATAGCACATCTACTTATATTTCAATATCTTTGGATGCACCCAACAAACACCAACTCTCTCATGTGGAAACAAAAATTTCGAAACGGTACCAAGATTCACATACCTAGGCTCCCTGATAACAAACGACAATAATACCACAGAGGAGATCCAGAAGCGCATAGTGAACTCAAATCGCTGTTATTTGAAGCCTACAAAACCAATTAAAGTCCAAACTGCTGTCCAGAAACACGAAGATATTAGTGTACAAAACACTTATCAGACCAGTACTTACGTACGCAGCTGAGACTTGGGTACTAACTAAGAGGAATGAGTGAGCACTGGACGTTTTTGAAAGAATAATTTTCATCGCATCTTCGGATCGGTTCTAGAAAATGGATTTTGGCGCAGACGTTATAACAATGAGCTCTATATATTTTTTTTTTGTTTTTATTGAAATTTTTTTATTTTTTGGTACAGTACATACAATAGATATATAAATATAATGAAAGTATATAAAAAATAAAACTTAATACAATTATTAAATACAAATATACATATTTTTTTTAAATATTCTCCCATAATAAGCAGATGCTTGTGTATACGGGAGGAAGTATTATTTTGTAGAGAATGACAGCGATTTCATTTTACAGCCATAAAGTAATTTTGTATAAGGGTATCCCTGAGATCTGAGCGCTTGCGGGCCAGACGCGAGAATAAACTCGTAGGCAACTTCATTCCCTTACTTGCGCCCTTTTGGGTCGTTCGTCGCTGTTCGCTGTCATACTCGCCATTTTCCTTCAAATCCTTCTGAATCGAACTTTTGTCGTGTCATGCTTTGTATCCAACATTCAATAAACGTGGAGTCCGGAACCTCAACCTGTGTATTAATTTATCTTCATACCTTGGCTACATTAGTAAGTACGATCCTACCAAATAAAGTCATTGCCAAATTGGTGAACCCGACGTATACACATGGATAATGGCGGACAACCAGCAGCGAGCGACCATCATGGCGCAGGGAAGGAAATCCTGAGGTATCATATCCCGGTGAGTTACCTTTCAATTTTAACTAAAATAACAGTGCATCTTTTGCTCTTATTGCTTTTCACTAGGGAGACCTCAGTAAAACTTTAAATATAATATGCATCGCATATTCCGTCATATATTTCGATAATGACGGCCTAAACAGTGCATGGGTTTTCAAGCAAAGTATTATTATTCTAAAACAAATATTTTTTAAATGTAATTAATAATTAATCATTCAATCATATCAAACATATATTGATTTTTTACTATATACCCACATGGATTATGTAAATCAATCTTCCGATAACAGGATTTTAAAGTCAAAATATTGTAACCTTTACGACCTTTCAAATAAATACTATGATCTCTCATAAATTATCAAACCAACTAATCATTATTTCTTTTCGTTTCTTCAAAAAAGAATTAAACTGCGTTGTACCATCTATTTCAGGGGAACAAACTGACATTTCATGACCGAAGTACTTAAGGCGGAAACACAACGCGGCAGGTCCGGTAAATTCTACGCCGGGACGGATTCCAGCGCTGCAAGCCCGAAACTGCCGATTTCATCAGAGCGGCAGGCAGAGAAAACACTTATCACAGAATTCAACGCTTGTGGAAACCATCGCTACAGACACGTAAATTAAAAAAAAGTTCATCATTAATTTTATTTCAGCATTTTTAAATTATGTTACATTGTTTGATGGGTTGATTCCTACCCAAAATGTTGCAATTCAGCACATGTTCTCTTTAAGAAATTTTTAGAACTTGTGTGAATACATGTGAAATTATACCTACCTACAATCCATAATAATGCTACCTATTTGCACATTTCTGTTCAAGTATACTATTGAAATTCAGTAATATTTTAACATTTCTTGGAACTACGAATATTTTACAGATTATTTTACAAATGATATTTGTAAATTAAGTCCTACAGACAGTACATTCTAATTTTAAACTTTGCTGAACGCTTTCTATGTAACAATCGATGGAATCTAGTACAAAATATTGTTAATTTTTTAACAATTTTGCCAAAAATTTTAAATAATTTTTTTAATTAATACGGGTAATAATTTAAAAAAAAAAAACATATTTCACATATGATTCATTTCTTGCAATATTTTTCTTGCCATACGCTTTCTGCCATATTTGCCAATTTTGAATGTAATGCGAAATGACCACTTCTGACGAAGACTTCCACTTCGAACAAATCTTCGGAACAAATTCAACGGCAGAAGCCAAGAAAAAAACACAATCAACCATGGAATCTACCAGCTCTAATAACTCCGATCAAGCGATACACCACGTTTCAGTAAAGCTCCCCCCTTGCTGGAAGGAGAATATTCAACTTTGGATAGTCCAAGTAGAGGCTCAGTTTGCGAATTCACGTATTAAAGATGACTTCACCAAATATAACATCATCGTCGCAGCCTTAGATTCGCAAACTCTACAAAGCGTGAGTGACATAGTCACGAAACCACCAATAACGGACAAATATACTACCCTCAAGACCGCGCTTATTGATCGTCTGCAGGATTCTGCGGAGAAGCGCCTAACTCGCTTGCTTACTGGAATCCAACTTGAAGACCGGAAACCAACCGAACTCTTAAGGCACATGTTAGAACTAGCTGGTCCAGCTTTAGCGGAGAGCGCAATAGTTCGTACATTATGGTTGCAGCGCCTACCGCAACATGTGCAGGCAATATTATCAGCACTCACGGAAAATAATGTGAGCCAACTGGCGTCCACGGCTGACAAAATATTAGATGTTTACCAATCATCAGATTGTAGTGTCGTCGACCGCAATAATAAACCATGCACATCAAGATCGGAATCCACGGAAACTTCAATATTACTCCAACTTCAACAACAAATTTCCGCACTAACCCGTGAAGTATCTCAATTGAAGCTTACTCAGACGAACCAATCTTCAAACTTCCGAGGAAAACGAAATCAAAGTCCTCGTAGGAACTACTCGTATCAAAATTCGACACAGAGGAACTTCACAAGCAGACCTAGGTCTCGGTCTCGTGATAAATCTCCAAATAGAAACAATAATGGCATCTGCAGTTTCCACAGAAGATTCGGGGAAAAAGCATACAGGTGTTTGCAACCATGTTCATTTACCAAGAAAAACTAGGAAAACGACAACGGAACCTCACAGTAGGGACATGTGAGATTCCCAGCAAAACTTGTCGTCTCTTCGTATATGACCAACAAACTAGGCAAAAATTCCTTGTCGACACGGGCGCCGATATTTCAGTCCTCCCAAGAAACCAGTCTTATAACAAGAATAATGTCACTTCTGACAACTGCCCCACTACCCTGTATGGAGCGAATGGAAATCCAATCAAAACGTATGGTACAAGGACCGTCGAGCTTAATTTTGGCCTTCGACGAGCATTAAAATGGCGATTCATTGTCGCTGATGTTTCAAGACCCATACTAGGAGCTGATTTTCTTCACAATTTTAACTTAACAGTGGATCTCAAGAAAGCAACCATTGCAGACCAATCTACAGGACTATTAATCAGGGGAATAACCTATCAAAGGACCAACTTCTGGAATCTATACTATTTCTACTGTACAAAAATATAGGGACATCCTGAATAAATACCCGAACTTAACAAGGCCTAACATGAAAATCCCTGATAAAAAAAGACACACTGTAACACATTGTATAGAGACCAAGGGACCTCCTGTTACTGAGCGTGCTCGTAGACTCGCACCAGCTCTACTTGAAGCAGCCAAAAAGGAATTTAAATACCTTATGGAGCAAGGGATTTGCAGGCCATCAAAGAGTAATTGGGCCAGCCCCTTGCACATGGTTAGAAAACCGAATGGCGAATGGCGTCCATGTGGGGACTATCGCCGCTTGAACGCCCAGACAATTCCGGACAAATATCCCATACCGCAACTGAATGATTTTGCACATAAATTATCTGACGCTACTATATTTAGCACCATAGATATGTCTCGCGCTTATCACCAAATACCGGTGAAAGCGGCCGATATACCGAAGACTGCGATCATCACCCCGTTTGGCCTATTCGAATTTACGTCTATGCAATTCGGGCTATCAAACGCAGCACAAAGCTTTCAAAGATTTATGCATTCTGTAACAAGGGACCTGGATTTTTGCTTCGTTTACCTGGATGACATCCTCATCGCTTCCAAAAACGAAGAAGAGCACAAAAGGCATCTAGATTTACTACTAAAACGTCTCGCCGAATATGATCTGGTTATAAATATAAATAAGTGCAAATTTGGTGTACACACAGTGAACTTCTTGGGTCACACGATCACCCAAAAAGGAATGTCACCTATCAAGGAAAAGGTATCAGCAGTCACAGAGTTCCCATTACCTAAAACAGCGAAAGACTTACGACGCTTTTTAGGAATGTTAAATTATTATCGCAGATTCCTGCCCAATTCCATAAACATACAGACTAAGTTATTCAACTGTATAAATGGTTACAAAAAGAATGACAAAAGGATACTCACATGGAATCAAGAACTCACAGAAGCATTCGAGAATTGTAAGCAGCAATTAGCAAATGCAGCTTTACTTGCGTACCCAATCCCGACAGCAAGAATTTCAATAATGGTTGACGCTAGTGATATAGCTATGGGAGCAACACTACAGCAACTCAACAACAATTCTTGGGAACCCCTGGGATTCTTCTCGAAAAAATTTACACCCGCACAGCGGAAGTACAGCACCTTTGACCGTGAACTTACTGGCGTTTACGAAGCTGTAAAGTATTTCAGGAACCACATTGAAGGTCGAAATTTTTCAATCTATACTGACCACAAGCCACTCACCTTTGCCTTTAGCAAAAAGCGAGCCTCTAGCTCTCCACGTCAAGAAAGACAGTTGGATTTTATTGCTCAATTCTCCACAGACATCAGGCATGTTTCTGGATCACAGAACGTAGTAGCAGACGCACTATCTCGAATCGATGAGATTAATTGTCCTACTGAAATTGACTACAGGCAGATGGGAATAGTGCAGTGTCAAACTGACGAAATTAGTAAGGCAAAAGATGACACCACCCTCGCCTTACGTCAAATGGTGATACCTGGCACAGATGCTTCAGTTTGGTGTGACATCTCCACAGGCCATGTCAGACCTTTCGTTCCAGCCTGCATGCGAGACCAAGTGATTGAAAGCGTCCATAATGTTTGCCATCCAGGCATCCTCGGAACAACTAACACTATAAAACAAAGATTTGTTTGGCCCAACATAGCGACAGATATAAAAAACTTCGTCAAGCACTGTATTGCGTGCCAAAAATCCAAAGTCACCAAACATACGGTAGCGCCACCAGCAACTTATGTTTTGCCTGAAGATCGTTTCCGACATGTCCATATCGACATAGTGGGCCCTCTTCCAGCTTGCAACGAGTACCGATACCTGTTAACCATGATCGACAGATTTACTCACTGGCCCGAAGCTATACCTTTAAAAGACATGTCAGCGGAAACCGTCGCTACTGCCCTTACGACTCACTGGATTGCTCGTCACGGGACCCCGTTGACCATCACAACAGACCAAGGAAGACAGTTTGAGAGTTTTTTATTTAGGAAATTGACTGAGAAGTTTGGAATCGAGCATACAAGAACTACCGCATATCACCCGCAAGCCAATGGTATGATCGAAAGATGGCATCGCACATTAAAAGCTAGCCTCATAGCAAGCGGAGAACCAAACTGGTTAGAGAAACTCCCTCTTATCCTACTCGGTTTGAGATCGACAGTTCGGGACGATTTAAAATGTTCACCAGCCGAACTCACATACGGTAGAACTCTCAGGTTACCTTGTGATTTCTTCACTGAGACTCCAAGGGAAGAACCTGACACTTATGTTGGACGTCTACAAAGAAAATTTGATGGCATAAAATCAACTCCTGCAAGTGCTCATGGTACAAGAAAAATCTTTATACACAAAGATCTGCCTACTTCTACCCATGTATTCCTCAGAACAGATGGAGGAAGAAGATCGCTCCAAAACCCTTACGAAGGACCATATAAAGTCGAAGAACGCGATGAAAAAACATTCGTCATCAGCGTAAATGGGAAACCGAAGCGTGTCTCGATAGATCGCCTAAAGCCCGCTTTTATACCAGTAGAAGACAACGTACCTATTTCTACATCTGTCCAGGAACCACTCCCAGAAAATATAACAAGAACAAGATCCGGTCGAAGGGTGCATTTCCCTGACAGATACCAATCAGTACGCAAATAAATGGCACTAAGGCAGTATAAATTCTTTTCAATATAAAGGCAATATAAATTCTTTTCAATATAAATTCTTTCTCTCATTTATATTCTTACAAATCCATATCAAATCTAAAATGATTTATACAAAACAGATTTATAAAAAATAAGTATAAAACACATAGAAAAACTCATTAGAATTCCAAAAAGCATATATTTTTTTAAAAAATTACTGAACAAATATACTAAAGTCTACAAATTTTGATAAAATTTTAAGCTCTAGTATTAGTACTATTATAATTCGTGTAACTAATGAAAAATTTTTCATTCTTCAACCATGTAAATAACATGTAGCTAGTTTTAAGTCAACTTTACAATCGTATATTACACGATAAAACATCTATGTATAAGAAATCATTTAACGTTACGCTAAGATAAGCGTTCTCTTAGTAGGTTTTACAATAACAAAACCAAACATAATATATCATACTTTAATATAGCACATATCGTTTATATCATTCTATAATGCAACATGTACTTAAGATAACTTTTAAATATAACTATAACATTATGTATGTAATATTGATCATGTTAACAAAATAACACACATTGATGTATCCATTCATGAATAACTTATCCAAGTTTCAAACCACCCCGCTAGACGCGTTGACTTTCACATGTATCTTTAGTAACTTTTAACTAACTTTGATTACGTTTTGCGTATTTTTATAATATTATGGAATTTAACCATGTTCAGTCGAATGTTTGATGACATCCACATATCCGAATGAACATGTTGTTGAGATTTTAACATTTAAATCATACAATAATTTTTATACCATTTCTTTTAATGAAATGTAATTGCTTATAACAATATGATTATTTTTTATCCATATCCTATCAAGCGTACATGTCCCTCGCCTGATAGAATGTGTTGATAAAATTTTTTTTTTAAACTATAAATTACTCCTTAAGTGTTTACAAAGGTATTAGCAAATACACATCAAGTTCATTTATAAAAACCAGTATAAAATTATATAAACTACACTTGTAAACAATTGATGAGATATTATCACTATAAAAATGATAGATTAAGGATTTCATACCTCATGTTCATAGAAAACGAATATGTTGTACATTTTATAATATCTACTACTTTCCAAATCTGAAATATTTGATTAGTTTAAGATCAAACATTCTAAACCTGTATTATATAATAAATAGTTTTAGCCATGTACTTTATCATATTCCAGTAATAGAGTATTTACTTTACATGAATAATAAGCTATAGTTATTCTAACACTGTTATATTATCGGAACATAATATGTCTTATATTTACCAAAAATTACCTGAAAGGGTGATTTGAATTAAAGCATAAGTGCGTGACACTCCTTGCTCCAAACAAAAAACGTTTGTTGACGCAGTAACTTTTAAGTATTTTCTCTCTAAACTAATAATTTTATTTGTTAATAATACACAATTGAAGTATTGTGAGGTATTTTTAATAGTTATATTAATTTTAAGTGATACTAGTCGCAAACATCCTGTACATATGCTCCAAACATAAAGTTTGTAGATGCAATTCATTGATTATATACATAGTCAATCTAGTTGGAGCATACTCCTAGAAATAACATTATGTTTATAGCTTCAAATTCAAAATCCATGTTAAAATACTATATTTATAATGTTACACACATATTTCACAATCAAGTAAGATTTTAAATTTAGCTTTAAAAGTTAGGTGACATACAATGTTGCATTTTTAATCTAATCCAGAAGTCAGCATGTTTCGTGTGGTGGGTGGTCCCACACAGAATAAACCAAGTTTATATAATGTATGTCAAATCACTTTTGAAACTGTTTATATTAAAATACAGAATCACTCTTCCTTCTATTTACGACTGTAAAATCTAATTTAAGTAATCATATCTAATGCATTTCAGAAAATATAATAACATATTGTTAAATTAAAAGCAGATTATTATTCGACACTACTCACAATACCAACATGTGATGTTTTTTCATTATATTTTCTGGAACGCATTGAAACCAATAAACTATTTTTACATTTATTTTTTATGTCGTTTTTCAAACTGGGAGGAAGGTATGTAGAGAATGACAGCGATTTCATTTTACAGCCATAAAGTAATTTTGTATAAGGGTATCCCTGAGATCTGAGCGCTTGCGGGCCAGACGCGAGAATAAACTCGTAGGCAACTTCATTCCCTTACTTGCGCCCTTTTGGGTCGTTCGTCGCTGTTCGCTGTCATACTCGCCATTTTCCTTCAAATCCTTCTGAATCGAACTTTTGTCGTGTCATGCTTTGTATCCAACATTCAATAAACGTGGAGTCCGGAACCTCAACCTGTGTATTAATTTATCTTCATACCTTGGCTACATTAGTAAGTACGATCCTACCAAATAAAGTCATTGCCAAAATTTGTTAGGTTATTTTGATTTTATTTTTTTGAAATTTGGTTTATATAGATTAAGAGAAACTTATGTGTACATTTTTTTAAAATTTTTATTTATTATTATTTTTTTTTTTGTTAAGGTTTTCAGTATATTTTTTAAATTGTGTTTTGAAATTTTTGAAACTGTCCTTAAGGGATCTTATATTTTCTGGTAATTTATTAAAGAAATTTGTTCCCAAGTATTTGTAGTTTTGTTGACCCAAAGTTTTTTTACAAATGGGAATTGGTAACATGTATTTTTGCCTGAGATTTACTGTGTTTTTGAAAGGTATGGTTTTGTTTAGGATATCCTCTTTGTAAACTTGTAAGGTTGAATGATACAGAAAGAGAGTATTTAATTTTCTGACTTCTTTGAATATGAGTTCAGATGGATATAGAAATGATTTTTTTAATATTATTTTTATTATTAGTTTTTGCGCAATGTAGAGAGATTGTGTGTGAGTTTTATAGGCGCCACCCCATCCTATTATACCATATTGGATTATGGATTGACAGAATGCGAAGTACGTCATTCTCAGTAGTTCTTTACTTAGAATGTGTCTCAAACAGTAAAAATATATGTCAATTTTCGTACTCTGTTTTTAAGAATGGTTATATGCGGTATCCATTTTAGACATTGGTCAATAGTGATTCCTAGATATTTGGTTGAAGTTTTCATTTCAATATTAGTACACAATAAGTTACAGTGGTGTTGTTGAGTGTGTGGTGCAGAATGGATCCTTATGTTTATTTCATACGGCGTGTTTGGTTTTTTTGTGAAAAATGGTATGTAATGTGTTTTTTTAGAGTTTAATGTTAGTAGGTTATTGTCAAACCATGTTTTTAATTCATTTATGTCTATGTTAGCCTTTTTAGTCAGTTCTAACCATGTGTTTGCTTTTAGAAGAAGCACTGTGTCGTCTGCATACTATAATACTTTGTTTAAGGAGCTAAACGTCGCAAAAATTTATAAAACTGGGAAGACTTCGGTGGCTGGGTCATGTGGAGAGAATGACCGAGCATCAAGCACCAAAGTCCCTGCTGAACTCAAGACCAATAGGGCGAAGGAGCCTGGGAAGACCAAAACTAAGATGGAGCGACAACGTCCTCAAAGACATATCTATCTTGGAGCTTCTAAACTGGAGAGAGCTGGCAAAACCGAGATGAGTGGAGGAAGATTCTTGAGGAAGCCAAGACCCGCCATGGGTTGTAGAGCCAATAGTGATGATGATGATGAAATAATTAATAATGTTTTGTTACAATTTGAGGTTTTAACAATATAAGCTAAGCTCAGTCGAAAATCAGAAACATAACACACGGTCTCATCTAGGACACAAATCCAGTACCTATGACTTGCTGGGTCAGTACTCTACCAACTGAGCTAATATGTCCTTATCCGATTTAACTGTAATTTAACGTTCTTCGACAATAAGTAATAGCAATGGAAATACCGTTGTCTATATGAAATTTAAACCACCCCCCACTCCCTTTTTATTTATTTATTTATTGAAGAAACAAACAGTACATTATTTAAAGTGGTGAAATTTTTTTACAGTTAATAAGTATGTTTCAAGGTGGGTAATTGACGGCTACACTAAAGCTAAACGCAAAAAAAACCCTGTCTAAGAATACAGTAATGCCAGCTCGTGGTAAACCATTTCGTTTTATACCTTTATATTGACTAAATTCGCTTTAACCATTGTAATTCTAATTCTAATATTCTTACCATTATGATAGAATTAGAATTCGTTAAAAGATGAAGCCACTTCCGTCGGCAACTCGCAAAGGGACTTGCCCCAGGTTAGCACAAATACTACGATTTAGTGAACTTTCTATTCCGTTCCACAGCTATGAAGCCACTGCTTGTCACGGTTATTTTGTACCGGTGAAAGTTAGTGGAGCTGGCGACACGGTATCGCTTCCAGGTAAATAAGCCCACATTTTACCACTCAAAATTATAAATCTACCGGATTTGCCCTGATGATGGACACTGCAACGCTGTCCACGTTGGCTAAAGAAGGAGGTAGCGCAACACGGCATAACACCTTAAAAACAAATAACGAAAATCTTCTTTCCTGTTCATTAACTTTCCAATACCGGATCGATAGGCTCCGATAAGTTCCGATAATTTTGCATCGATGTCCCGAGCACGGTTTCACCGTTCACAAAGAAACCGACACTGACAGAGAATAAATAAGGAATCGATATACGCTGGCAAATACTGAAGGTATATTCTATGAATTGATACTCTGAAATGTTAAAACGCCATACACTTGTACAAATAAATAAATTGGCAATATTGAATTGAAATACTAACCTAAATTTATTAACCTATATTTCTTACAATTCATATGTAAAATCCCCAAAAAAAGGGCGTTAATCAATTAAAAAATAAATGTGCCACGGCAGTCTGCATTTATTTTTTGACACTTACTAATTGGAAGTTAATTATTTAATGAGATCTTTAGTTATATTTCAATCACTTTCGTTTTTCAGAGATAGACCGGAATAAATTGGTCGCATCTTAATTGAATCATTACTATTATTTTTTTTTAGCAATTTTTTTTGACACATGGAGAAAAGTACATGCATAATAACATAAAATAAGTCTATGGATCGCGTATACGACTTCTTTCGATTCTGAAAGCTTCGTTAGTTGAACTCGGTACATTAATAAGCCAGTAATGTGGCATATTGAAGGACATTATCCAAATAATTATATAGACAGTTAACCCGAACATATCTGATACTATGGAGTCCGGGTTAAAAGTTATTGATCGTCCGTCGGAATATATCTGACTAATTGTTGACCATTATACGTATTGATATAGGGTTTTATTGATCATTCATGCTAGATCTCCAGTGCGATTCAATCTGTCTATGTAAATTTGATATAGGTACTTCCAACAAGCCCCAGAATTAAAGCAATATTTTAAAAATGTAATAATGTAAAAGTGAACTTGAAATAAATATCACTGAAATGCGTTATACTTAATATTAAGTAACGCAGCTAAAACCTATCTAACAGATATCACATCAATGCTCTAAGTCTTTACGGAAACGGGGTTCCCGAGATTCGAAAATAAAGACGCGTTTAGTTACGGTAGGACTTTATGAAGTTTTCCGGAGATTGCCGAACGATAGCGGGAAAGCCTTCCACAAAACGATTCTGATTATCGCCCGCAGAAAGTGGGCAGTCGTCCGTAGACCGCCGCGCGGACAAAACGTGGAAATCGCGTCGAAATTTGTTACCCATGGACGTTACGAACAAAAATAAGTTATCAAAACTAATTTCAAACTCACTAAAGTTAAATAACCCATAATAGACATTATTAGGTAACATGTCAAATATTTCTCTTCGATAAAAATACATATTAACTTTGAGAAAGTCAATAATGACATTTATAATACAATATAAAAGTTTTAAAGTTGGTTTGTGCTGAAGAAAATTTTGCATTTATAGACGCCAATTGATGGGTAAGTTAATTGATTTTCTTGTTAGTGGTTAATAATATTTTATGCACTTATATTATATTAAGTTTGCTGACAATAGTTTCCGAATTTGTCCAAAAATTGTTTTTTATTGATCAAGTTTCTCAGCTGTACTACACACTCCTTTATAATTTAAAGTTTTTCTTTTAAATATTATTATTATTCAATTTATAAAGAAAATAATTTGTTTATAAACAAATTCTACTGTGTAATTATTATTAGTAACAGCTGTTTGGCTTTCTGGAGGCATTATCAAACTGGGTTTTATCAAATTTTCGTTAGAAAGGAAACAGCGTAGTAGAACGTGTTTATAAATAAACCGCATTTATAAATTGAGTAATATTAAAAACAAATATTAATCCAAAAATTGTATTAAGTTCCAATTATTTGATTCTTGATATAACAAAGTTAGCTGTGGTTAAAACCTAAGTAATAAGTTATGTTTGTCTTCGGTTGTTAACTTAACTGACGTAGGCCCGTATTCTTGATCTTATTCGACCTATATAGAATATTTCCGCTTTGCAATAAAACTCCAATAAATATTAATGAACGAATCAGAAAACTAAAAGCTATTTTTAAAAGGTGATGAAATACGATTTAAAATTTTATAATTGGATATAAATATATATTTTTTTATGTATACTTTAAAAAGATTTAAAAATGTCTCACCTTACGTTTTCTTCATACTAAAATGACTGGTGACAAAAAAAAATCTGAAAATAAAAATATATTTTACGATTAGGTGTGTGAATGAATTTCTTTTTAAGAAAAAACTCTTTAAACAATTTAGTTATCAAAATACCTTACGAATCCTTTTTTAAATGATGTCACGAGTTTTATTAACATTTTTATAGATTTATTAATCGCTGACATCCACAATCAGGACATTGATGGCGTTTGGACGTTGTCGGACACAAATGGCGTTTATCTATATATTTAGGACGGGTCGACAGGATAGAATTTGAACAATTCATCAAATTTCAAGGTATCAACTGAGAAATTTTGATAAAATGTTAACATTCTGTGAGACAACGCGTCCTTAATATCATTACAAATTTCCAAATGAAAGTACACACAGTTTGTCAAATAATACTGCTAAAAATAGAATTCACGGTAAAAATGTAAAGCTGTGTAGGTAACCCACATTTTTGTAAAAAATGAAAATGACATAAAAGTAGAAAAATGTTTTTTTCATTACCCACCGATCTCAAAATTAGAATTGCACATAGGTTTATTTTACTTTTGCAATTTTGTGTTAAAATAAAAACGATTTTGTAATAAAATATACATAATGTGCAGTTTAGAAATTGCTCACATTTATTTAATACTAACTTAAGTACCCAGCGTTGCCCGAGCTTTAGATTACGCCTCTAATTTTAAATCTGAACACATTGATCTAAAAGAAGTGTAACTAAAGTCGCCATTAGTGATTCTTCCTTTCTACCTACTGTTAAAGATAAATTTATCTTAAATTAAATTACAGCAAATCACTCGGTTTTATTTTTTTCTTATATTTAGTCATTTAAGGTTCTATATATTCAGTGTCATTGCGCTTTAAAAATATACATACATATTTATTTTTTAACATTAAATCCACACAGGAGGCCCTGAGGAAAATAATTTCCCTCAGCGCCTACGTCATCTGAGATGCTGCGTGGAGGGTCATTTGTAGAGAGGAAGGAATGAACATTGGTCTAGACGAGACCCATGTTGTAGGAAGAAGAATATTTGACAATTAAATCGGTGTTGAAAGCCTAAAAATTTTGTAGTTCTATTTTCTACTCTTGATCGGCAGACTGTTTGTATCACTTTAACGTAAAATAACAAACCAACTGATTTTGCCCTGAAAAAGACACTTTTGTGTCGAGACTGGTTGGCAAGCAGTCTTAAATTAATGTTATTAAGCATGATCGCAACTGGGATTCGAACTCAGCGCCTTAACCAACTCGACTATTGGGACCTATATTTTTTCTCGATCTCAATTTTTATTCGATCTCATATTTGAAATTCAGAATTAACAATATTATCCTCAATTAATAACCTCCGTATTTTTGGCAGCTCTCTTTTAAATGATTACAAAGTTATATATATAATTAAAGAAGATGACAACACTAATGAACATGACTTCGAAAAATATAAAACATTATGTTTCATAACGCTTAATTGGATCTCGATGGGTTTGTTCTGTTTCACATACAAAGGCAGAATTCAAACCTATTGGTGAATTTCGCACACTGGGAGCTTAGACTGGCCGATAATTGCCGGTTGTCAGCCGTTGTTAAGGAGCCCAAACAAGTGTTTGTTTTTCTTTAGTCTTCTCGACGTAACGCTTGTGTCAACCGTACCGTTCTTATCGTGACAAGCAAACAGACTCACATGGTGAATTTACCGCCGGTAATTCATCCCCATCATAATAAAATTGACTAACAACTGCCTATGGACCATCCAGAAATAGCTAATCGACCACGAGGGTTCCCCAAACCGGGCAAAATTGCCATCAAACTATCGTAAGCACCTTTGTGAAATACCTTTGCTATTTGTTTCAGTAAACGTATCATATCGAGATCCATAGGCGTAGCTCATATAAAGTGAACATTAAGCTTCACTCTAACCCTTGTAAGGTGGTGCCATCATCGCGCTTCATACATTTCATTGATTAATATTACTAATTTATTACATTGATGAGAATAATCTACAAAAGTTATAAAAAGAGGTTTTTCTTATAAAAAATGATTATAAAGTTCTCTAAATCTAAAGAATTTATTTGTAATCTAGTTAGTGTCTCAGATAGTAAGATCCTATTTTATGCGTTAGAGACACCTGTTGACTTTTTCTAAAATTATAACTAATTTATTCAAAATTATCAAATCTCGATATGCTTTCTTAGACCGCTATTCAATTTAGTTAGAATTAATTCTTTAAAGGATCTCTTTCTCCTTCTTTAGCCAGCGTTTGGGACGGCACTAATTTTGAATAAATTAGGCTAAAATTGAGCTTACTTCTGGAACACAGACACACACACTTCTATTTATTTGTCCCTTCAGTGTGTCGAAGATTTTCTGAAAGCATTTTCTGAAAGCTAATGCTTCCATGGAAGAGTGGTATTAATTAAGATATTTGAACATGAACACGTACGCAAATTATTACATCATCTAAATGTACATTATATTTCATATGCTAAAAAAAAAAAAAGAAAATTTTACAGTGGAAATATTTAAGGACCTTGAAGTGTTCATAAAATCGTTTTAGGGAAAATGTACACTACCAATTTTTGGAATACGGTTGTTAAAGAGGTACTTACTACTCGATTTCAAATACATAATTATATTTTTATACCCAAATACTAATTAAAAAGAAACGTGGGTACAAACAATAATATTGTTGAAGAGATAATACTGACAAACCTAAACGAAACATGAAACAGAACAAGACAAAGAAAAATAAAAAGGTGACGGTCGCAAATGGGACTGGGAACAAAATGAGATATAATAACAACAAAAATGACAGAAAAATGTAGGTATCAATGACTAAGTTGGAAATAAGTAGTAAAAGATTCTTGTGTTCGAATCCCAGTTGCCGCCGTTACCTTTTATGTTTATCTGTCTTGTTCTGTTTCATGTTTCATTTAGATATATTACTTTTATCTTCCTCTTAACGCATTAAAAAGTTATTCCAATAAAGATTGAATATTCATTTAAGATTTTAGAAAAAGTCAACAGGGGCCCTACTCTCTATCTTTCGGTTTCACAAACCCAGCACGTTTGTGGTTTAACCCTCATTAGCGGGCACTGTCAACTAAGCGGACACGGTCTATAATTACTGAAATATCTCCGTAAATATACTAAAAATTGAGTTCATATTTTAGGTATTCTTCCGTAATACATTTATGTATTGAATTAAACAATTACAACATATAAATATTTACTGAGTATACGGCACCGGAGCGCGAGGAAGTTTTTAGCACGATATGAGGAGGGTGCCGTACACTCAGTAAATATTTATATGTTGTAATTGTTTAATTCAATACATAAATGTATTACGGAGGAATACATAAAATATGAAATCTATTTTTAGTATATTCACGGAGATAATAATAATAATATAATAATAATAAAACGTTTATTTGTTATAGAGAATACATCAATACAAAGAAGCTTTGACTGTCCAACTAGGAAGGTCTCCCGTTCTAGGACAGTCAAATGACAAACATTTTGATAGGCGTAAATTTAATTTAGAAATTACCAATTTGGGACACAAATCAACAAATCATCGCCAAAAAACTTTATCTTATTTACTAAAGTTCAGGCAAAAATATTTAATTATTTATAATGTATGCATAATTTAATTATTTACTAATTTAGTTATTATTAATTATTTATAATTATGCACAAGTGTCCTTTACGTATATGTTTTTTTTTTCAATATAGAAAAAAGAAAGAAATGTAAAATTATAAGTTTACTTGTAAATAAACCAAAAGAAAAATAATACATATTACCAAAATAAAAATAATACATTCTACCAAAAGAAAAATAATACATAAGAAAAATAATACCTATTAATTATAAATAAACCAAAAGAAAAATAATACATATTAATACAAAGTTATTGAAAGCAGTGAAGAAGAAGAAGCAAACAGAAAATACTTGTATATGGTGACCTTGTTAAAAAAAACGTACTGCTAAATTGTTTAATTAGTACAGCTTTTTACTTCAGTAGAGGCATACAAAAAATATCAGAATCGTTAGCATAAAAGGTTTTCAAAAATGTTTAAAGTGTTTTCCAATCGTACTTTAAAGAACTTAATCAGCCATTACAATAAACTAAATCCGAAAGAAGCCTCGTAAGCAAAACATCTTACACAAATGCAGACTCTCAATTAATTTTACAAAAGATTCTCAATTAATTTGTTCCAGCAAGAAAAGTGGCAGAACCATCAGATAAGCTACCATGTGACAGAGTTGAATGAGTAAATTTTTTGGTTTTTTGTTAAAATTAGTTTTGTTATTTTTGAATACAAGAAGAATAATATACAGGTAGACAGTAAGAAAAAAACAAATAACAGATATTTCAGTAATTATAGACCGTGTCCGCTTAGTTGACAGTGCCCGCTAATTAGGGTTAAACCACAAACGTGCTGGGTTTGTGAAACCGAAAGATAGAGAGTAGGCCCCCAGGTGTCTCTAACGCATAAAATAGGATCTGACTATCTGAGACACTAACTAGATTACAAATAAATTATTATAAGCAATAATTTTATCAGCCTGAAACCTTCCGAGAAAAGATACTTGCCGCCAACCCGTGTCCTCCTGATTGCCGGTCAGGTGCTCTCACCACTGAGCTATGGCGGCTTATCTAATAATACCCGCAAAATAATTCAATATATACTAGTGTTTCATTCAAATATTACTGTTTACTACATTTTCCCACCTGAAAACAACCAACTTTATTTTTGTGAGAGAGGCATTGTTAGTGCTAAATCTCTCGCTAGGTGGCGTCAAGACAAATTATGTCTACATTTTTTAGTGAAATACTTTAACTTGTCAAATATTAATTATTATTTTTAATTGATAAACTAACGCTTACGACAAGATTTTTATGCATAGTAGAAAAAGTCGGGGGGAGAATGGCACGATCAAGTGAACCAGCGCACTAGATGTGATTTTTCACTAATACAGCATTAAAATCATCCAATTATTATTATTAAATAGTTGAGATTCAGAACTGTACCTTAATATTTTTCGATATCTCTGTATCAGGCAGTAAAACCGTGTAAAAATTATACACTTTGTCCATCAGTGCGTTTATAATAAACTAGCAGACCCGGCCACACATTGCTGTGGCTAAGAAACACAACGCCATTACCCAACCGCTATAAAATCCATACCACCCGCTTGCCAGCTTCCCGCTGCCTGAATTGAATATTTGAATTTCTAGGCTTTTCTCCACTATAATAAGCGTGTGTTATACATATAAACCTTCCTCTTGAATCACTCTATCTATTGGTGAAAACCGCATGAAAATCCGTTGATTAGTTTAAAAGATGTATGCGCACATACATTTTAAGCGATTTCATTTTATACTATGTAATGATGATAAATTTCCGTGTCTATCCGCCCTACTTTTCGAAGTAGGCATGTATTTCATCCTTCATTTAAATTATTATATTATTCAAAGGCAGTGTCAAGTTTCACGCGAAATAGGGCTGTGAAAAAAAAAATGGTTAATTATTATTATTCATAATTTAACTAAATTTACTAACTAACTAATCATCACGCCGTTTCTCCGCGGGGGTAGGTAGAGAGGATGGACTGCCAAACAACTCGGTCTTGGCACGCACTCTTGCGTCGTTCACATTCATACATCATCTCATACATGCTTTTCTATTATTCTGACTCTTGGCATGGTCCGACTCAAGTATCTGATTCACTTGGTCGTGCCATGTCTTTCTTGGGCGTCCCCGACTTCTTCTACCATTTGCGTTATATATTCTCCTTATACTCCTTTCCTCGTTCATTTTCTCTACATGCCCAAACCATCGGAGCGTTCCTTTCTTAATCTTTCTCATTAAGCTTACATCAGCCTTGCATTCTTTGCGGATCTCCACGCTTCTCACACGATCGTACATGGTTTTAACACACATACGCCTCAGAGATCTCACAGCATTACAGCATTCAGTCTACTTTCATCCTTTCTCTGCCAGTTCTATGACTCACTGCCATATATCAGGGTAGGTATTAGTATTCCATTAATAGAGTTACCTGCATTCACCCCTCTTTCAATATCCCTATCAGCCTTCCCATCTCTCGTAAACATACTTCCCAAATACACAAACTCATCCACCTGCTCCAAGTATTTATCATTCATAACTATGTTCCACATTGTTTTCGTATTCTCTTTTTCAAGCACATGACTTTAGACTTACTTACATTCATCATTCACTCATTCTTCATACATACTTCGTTCATCCTAGATACGAGAGACTGTAGATCTTCTATACTTTGAATCTCTCGACCCATTGCCTTGTACCGCGGTTGAAGGAATGGATCATTACGCCTGGATACACTGAACCCCAGATTCCCACCCATCCCTAATATCTATTTACTATCCAGAACTTCATCTTCTTCTATTCCTTAAAATAACCTCCATCCAGCATTCCTTAAGATGACATAGTGATGATTATAGTGTGATGACAAGCAGGGAAAAACATGAACATTGCAAAATCGAATTTTAGAAGAGTCTTGAACTAAATTTCACAATGTTTCATTATAAGTACCTTTTTTTTTACATTAACTTCATACAGGAGTCATCTTAGGGGATTCCTATGTAGAGGGTGTTTTTGAGGAAGGGAAGGATAGTAAGTTTTAGGAAGGAAAAAGCTATAAGGGGTGGGTAGAAGTGACGGACGTATAATCCATCCCTCCAACTGCGGTGCAAGGAGATGGTTGACAGAGTCCGGCTGGAAAGATCAAAAGACCTCCCTCACCCAGTCTCTCTCGATCCGGCCTGCCACGCAGCAGGTGGGCAGGCGCATCCGCCGCCAAGACCTGGAAAAATCACACCACATAAACCCAGGCACCCTTGCTAAGTCACCAAACTTAGCGAACCATTTGGGGAGACCTATGGCAGAGGTGTTGGTTATCTAATAAATGCTTCCCGAGGCGGTGGTACCCATATCCGCCTCCAAATTGAATAGTTACTGTTAAAAAGGTTTTGGCTTTTATTTTAATAAATGTAGTTTCCAAGATTGTTTTTTTATTCAAATTTTGTGGCAGCCCTAGAACATTACTCCAGCGACTCAGTCCAGCAAAATGCAAAAATGACGACATCGTGTGTGGCGGTTTCCAGTGTTGTAATCTAATAAAAAATATCCCATATTTATTGGTATTTATATTTTCTGTTATGAATATTATATTTTTAGACACATTATTTATTACATAAATTGAAGCAATAGGCATCTAATATGAATGTCGCGATGAGGAGAAACTGATTTATTTTAGATGTTTGTTAAGTTATAATCAATGTGCGGAGTTAAATTTACAAACACAGAGATTTCTAGTACTAACATCGCAAAAATCAAACTATTGATCTTAAAAACTGAACAGCATAAATGCGGCGTTGAATTAATTCGTGGATTCTAAAAACAAAATAGGGAATTTCAGGGAAAAATTCACCAACATATAGGAAATATGGACATTCGACTGAATTAGCAATCCGCCAAAACTGTCAACGATTTTAATATACCATTTTTAATTTGATCGGGAGTGTTCGTTTGAACTTCGGATTTCCGAGCGGATGAAAGGATACAAATCAGTTTAAGCAACGATTTTTGGCGGAGTTGTCTTCAAAATGTGCTGAGAGCGACGCTATCGACAAAAACTATAACTATTTTATCCAATCTGGAAAATATCGCTAGGCCTGCTATGCTCTTAATGGGGTGAGGTTTGTCCGGGTCTTTGATGTTGGTGCAAGTGAGAGACTGATTTGAGAGCGACCTTTTGACCGTGGTGGGAAGCAGGCCCGGACTGGGACCATTTGGGGCCCTCCGCTAAAACCTGTAAGGGGGCCCCCTAACGTGGGGTGGGGGGGGGGGGGGCTCCAGAAAACGGGGGGTCCGGGGGCTTCCCCCGGATAATTTAAAAAAATTAGGTGCTTGAAAACAATGAAGACGCGTTTCTTCGCTATATTGGCACCTATAAAGAAGAAGAAATTCAGATAGGTTTTTATACGAATATTATGAGGATACGCATTTCTCAAAGCATCGCATAAAATCGACTTGTAGTGGCTTGAAAGCAATAGTGTGGGGTGGATGTTATTATAAATGTAGGAAAGGGGGGAGGGGAAAGACGATATGCGCTTGCGTGGCCCTACTGAGTGATCAGCTGATCTGATAGGACATCGCGGTGCAGTTGTCGGTATTAGTTCATTTATGAGTTGTCTGCTGGACAATGGACGAGTCACCGCGCAGACGATGCGGATGACAGTGGATCGTATAAAGCTTTCGTATACACGGCGAGATATAAACAGTTGTTGGACATGTTCTACTTTTGGAAAATGTAATTTTTTTTCGAAAATGTAAACAAACATTACCAAGAACACAAAATAACTACTAACAAGACAAAAACTTTTTTTGGTACGTTTTGTAGGGCCCCTTCGGGGCCCCCTCGCGCTGAGGGCCCTCCGCGATCGCGGACCTGCGGACCTGGCCAGTCTGGGCCTGGTGGGAAGGGTGGATTCATACTTCTGTTGTTGGATATTATGTGTTGTGATTGTCCTAGTTTATATTTAACGTCATTTAGCACTGAACACTTTTAACTCTCATTTATCTAACCTCGATGTGTAGAGCCTCTTACCTTAAACTTTCCTGTCTATGCCACCTCTTATTAAAATATTGCTATGAATTGTCTGTCTATAATCTCTTTTGTCTGTGGCTTCTTCAGCTTTCTATTTTGTGTCTATAAAACAGCTTGTTTTGATTTCGCTTGTCATTCTAGCTCCTGATTCTCCTTGTTTTCTCTTGAACTCAATTAGTCTTTCGCTTTTGCTACACTTTAAATTACTCTCTTTATTGTCGCCAGTCAAGTGCTCAGACCAGAACGAATCTCTCTGTAAATCATTCACAAGAATAATAAAGAATCAATATCCTAGGACAAACGCAAATGTTTTACTAAACAAAGGATTACCTCTCAAACCTCAAATCTCTGTCATCTCTACTGTACGGTTCCTTGGTGTGGAACCGAAGGAAGCCACAAAGCAGCTCAACTTACACCCTGACTGCAGACTGTCTGGACACCACATCTGGAACCGACGCATGGTCCTTCGAGCCGGATATATATTTCTTTTATATTTTATACTATATTACTTTTTAATTTTCATAAAATTTTTCACGTACCTACCTTTTTCTGCAACAACCATTATAAGAATAATATAAATCAGCGACACTAGTTTGCTTTTTCAATTGGTAGCATTCATTATTCATAGATTACATTTCTATGAATTTTCTGTTCATTGCTTCGACAGTTTCAGATAGTTTCAACAACGCCGACAAAATTCTCATAAAAAATAATGAAGTTAAAAGATAATTTCGCACACGCCATGCTGGTAATTCAGTTATGTCACGAGTTTATTTTACATGTTATTATTTAATAAAATGGTGAAACTTGAACACAACATAATTTTTTAAGTCAATTCCCACGGTAATGCAGGTTTTCATCCCGCGACAAAATAACCCCGTCAAAATATCCCCCAACAAAATATCTACTAAAATTTAACTTAACTTAACCTAATCTAACAAAAAAAATGGGACAAAAATAATACGGACATCTTGAGACAATAAATTATTGTTCAAAAATAGTAAAATGAGACAAAAATAAAACAAATAAACAATAATTTATTTTCTTTTCAAGATGTTTAATTTATTTTTATTCCATTTTTGGTTATGTTAGGTTAGGTTTTAGTAACTATGAACACAGCACATTTTTTTATGTCAGTTTCCACGGTAATGCGCGTTTTCAACCCGTGACAAAATATGCTACGGACATAACATCCCCCAATAAAATATCCACTAAAACTTAACCCTAACCTAACCTAAACTAACAAAAAAATGGGACAAAAATAATACAGACATTCTATAAAATCGATAAATTATATTATTGTTCAAAAATGGTAAAATGGGACAAAAATACTCGTAATACAGATATCAAACAGTATTAATGGGCTTGCGCCTGCGTGGTTGAATTTCATAACCCAGATACGAGTGCATGTCTGTGTACATATCTGTGTACGTAGAATTTCACCCAAAACTACTTTTGTAATTCGGTTTCCAATTCAAGAATTCGACACAAGATGTCGCTACTTCCGTCAGCAGCTCGCATGTGGACGATTCTTCCCTAGATATAACTACTACAGATTTATAGAATTTAAGTACCTTTCGGATATGGAGAGATTACATATGGCGTCATTGCCTGTCACGGTTACTTTAACGCGGTGACTAGCTGTCACTGGATCACACTGGATCCGAGGAACTGGCTATTTTTGGAACCAGTTCTTATCGGATTTATAAAATAGTTACCTACACACAAACTGGGCGAAGCCGAACTAAAAGCCGCCCGTAGGGCCTAGCAGCGAAAACTTGCGGAGCGGTTTTTAACTGCTAGTCAATAATTTATTTTCCTTACAGGATGTCTGTATTATTTTTTTAGGATAGGTTAGGTTTTAGAAGATATTCTGTTGGGGGATGTTTTGTCGGTAGGATATTTTGTCGGAGGATATTTTGACGGGGATATTTCTACCAAAGCTACACTACAAACATTAAAACGCGAGGCTGAAATTTAAGCGTAAACTTTTCATTTTTAGTGCCTAGTAATTTATAATTTAAATGGATTATCTTGAACTAGAACTTTCTGAAATAATATTTATAATTTGGTCTGTTGTGTTGGTATCAACCAATATAATTATTTTTGATTGTTTTAGTTTACTTTTTACCAAAGATTTACCAGAAAATGTCAAACCAATCTGTTTAACATGGTGACCCGCCAGTTGATCCGCTGACGGTGATGCGGTGGGCCAGTATTGTCGGCGGATCAACTGTCTGATCACCATTTTTTGTCATTTATTTATTTATTTATTTATTTACGGACAAATAGTCCAATTAACAATATAACAATAACACGAACAGAAAAGAAAAAAAGAGAGATCACAATGAAAGGAGATTACATATAGATGAAGAGCATTGACAAAATACATATAATATAAAAGTACATAGAGAAGATAACTACAAGTAGCTTGAAGATGGATTTAAAAAGACTTTAAAAAACCACTTTGCGTAACGACTGCCGAAAGTCATTTAGGCTTACACCAAAAAATTCAATGCTTTGATTTGTGTTGACAAGTCTCGACATTCTGGATAAAGGAGAATGATATCCATAATTAGTAGAATGTTGATTGAGGAACAGCAATTCATGTAATCATTTTTATTTAACAACGTTTTCAGGAATTTATTTTCATGTTAATATTGCGACATAAAATTGATAATAAGAGAAGAAAATTTTCTCATTTAATTTTCCAGCTTTTAATTAATACAGTAATTTCTTTCTTCGATTCTCAGAATATTCCGAAATTAAATTCTCAGATTATTTTTGGATTACATTGCGACATTACAAGGCCTTGCCATAAAATAAGGATTTACCTATGTAAGTAAGAAGATGCTTACAACCGTTCGAGCCACGTAGTTCAATATCTTCTGTCACTCCTTATAAAGCTTAATCAACTCTTTGCGGAAATCGAGACCTCACCTTCATTTTAAAGTCATTTTAGTCGATCTCATATTCAAAATTCAGAATTCACGATATTATCTTCGACTATTTTTTCCCGTATTTTTGGTAGCAATATTTTAAATGACCACAATGTTTTAAAGAATTGGTTTGTAACCTAGATAGTGTCTTGGATGAACAAATCCGATTTTATTTAAGTGGAAAATGTATTTACCTCTTCTAAAAGTTTAAATGAATATTCAATTTTTAAACGACTTCAATAAACGAAAATTTTAACAAAACAAAAAACGACTTAAAAAAATGCACTAAAAAGTAAAAAAATAATTTCGTATTCTTCTACAACTTCATAATCAACTTACTTTTTCTAATCATCAATATGTAGGTACGATTGTTACTTTTGGACTCGGTGTCAGTCAAGGTAGGTTTGTAACTACATACATAGTTATAGGTGAGGTGTGCTTGTATCGCACAAGCGACTTGACGAGGCGAGAGGCGAGAGCGGAGCCGCGGCGGCGCGGGGAGCTGTCAAGTGAACCCGCCGGGCCGGGTACCTTTGCTGACACCGACTCCAAAAATAACAATCGTACCTACATATTGATGATTAGAAAAAGTAAGTTGATTATGAAGTTGTAGAAGAATACGAAATTATTTTTTCCTTTTTAGTGCATTTTTTGAAGTCGTTTTTTGTTTTGTTAAAATTTTTGTTTATTTTTTGTTTTTTAGTGAATCTGAAGTACACTAACTAATTTGTCTGAATATGGGTAAACCTACTAAACGTGCTGCTCATATGAGACAGACATAATTTGACCATAGCGACGTTAGGGTCAAATTAAGGGATTCGGCCGAGTTTCGTTAATTTGTCATGAATCCGATAATCAGAACCTAACCAAACTCTCATTAAATTACCCTTGAAGTACATCCTTTCCACTAAAAAAAGAATCATCGAAATCGGTTGGCGTGATATTGAGTTATTCCTCCATTTGTCGCGCACATACTTAATGCAAATTTAAGACTTATATGGTTTTCTCATGGATGCTATTGTCGGAACTGGACCAAATTTAAATGAAACCACACGGAAAACATCAGCTTTCAAATAAAAAAAGAATCATCAATATCGGTTCACCCAGTCAAAAGTTCTGAGGTAACAAAACAAAAAAACGACGGTAAAAATGCACTAAAAAGTAAAAAATAATTTCGCATTCTTCTACAACTTAATAATCAACTTACTTTTTCTGCTCATCAATATGTAGGTACGATTGTTATTTTTGGAGTGGGTGTCAGCTAAGGTACTCGGCCCGGCGTGTTCACTTGACAATTCCCTTCCCGCCGCGGTCCCGCTCTCGACTCTCACGTCATCAAGTCGCGCGTATGTATGTATGTAGTTACAAACCTAACTTGGCTGACACCGACTCCAAAAATAACAGTCGTACCTACATATTGATGAGTAGAAAAAGTAAGTTGAAGAATACGAAATTATTTTTTTACTTTTTAGTGCATTTTTTTAAGTCGTTTTTTGTTTTGTTAAAATTTTTGTTTGTTATTGGAATAAATGGTTGTCATAATTAATTTATTACTTGTTACCATTAATGCAATATTTTATCACTGAAGAAGAAGATAAAAATAACAAATCTTAACGAACATATAAAAAGGAGCCTTATTCTGGTAAGGCGTGAGATCCTAGGTTCAAGATCCAGCTGCGACCGTTACCGTTTAATTTTTTTTGTTTCTTGTTCTTTTTAACGGTATTATCTTCTTCTTAATAATAAATAACATTTTTTTACAATAGCTCCATAGGATTCCCCGAGGAAAAAAAATCCCTGAGGGTCAATGTCATCTTTGGGGATGCTGAGTGCCTCACCTTTCTTTTCCTTTTAAGGGAAAGGAAAAAGATGATGTTCTGGAAAGGAAAAAGGTACAAGGGGTGGATAGGAATCTGGAGGTCAATGTGTCGGAGAGTGACAGTCGTATGAAACCATCCCTCCCACTGCTGTAGGCCAAAGTCTGGATGGAGAGGTCTTGGTTAGGACTTCCTCAACCAGACTCCCGATCCGGCCGCGTATTTCCAAAACCTGTACCGGTTCAGTCGCGGTAGCGACAACTTACATTTTAAATATAGAAATTAAAAAATATTTAGAATTAAAATTATTAATTTCTAATATACACAGAAAATGAAGAACTCAATTGTTCAGACATTGAACAAATGAGTTTTTCTGATATATCGGTTGAATTGTTAGCCAAAATAATAAAAAATACTCATAATTGGAAAGCCACGGGTTGCGATTGGATACATAATTTTTGGTACAAACGTCTAACTACTTTACATCCTCTTTTTGCAAAAAATCTTTCAAAACTTGTCAGAGAACCTCAAAATTTTCCTAATTTTCTAACTAAGGGCATTACTTATATGTTGCCTAAAAGCGAACATATTAATAATCCCTCTCAATATAGACCCATTTCATGTCTACCGACAATATACAAAATTTTAACCTCTTGCTTGACAGATTTAATATATACTCATTTGGATGAGAAAAATATTTTATCTGAACAACAAAAAGGTTGTCGCAGAAAACATATGGGATGTAAAGAACAGTTAGTTTTTGATTCTGTAATTTTAAAACAAATTCAAAATCAAAAGCGTAATTTACATACTTATTATATAGATTATCAAAAAGCTTTTGATAGTGTCCCGCACTCGTGGCTAATCAAAATATTAAAAATATATAAAGTTAACCCAATTATAATTAGCTTTTTGAAAAATATTATGTCCTTTTGGAATACAGATTTGCTAGTTAATTTAAAAGGTAAGAAAATAGTAGTACCGGGCATTTCAATAAAAAGAGGGATTTTTCAAGGAGACTCATTGAGCCCTCTTTGGTTTTGCTTAGCATTGAATCCCCTTTCTAAAATGTTAATTAAAAGCAAGTTTGGAATAAAAATTAAGGGTAATACAAGAGAGAGTAGTATAGCTTCACATCTATTATATATGGATGATATAAAATTATTTTCAAATTCTGAATCAAATTTAGAGAAAATGATTAAGGTAGTTAAAATTTTTTCAGATGATATTAAAATGACTTTTGGTTTAGATAAATGTAAAACTATCCATATAGAGAAAGGCAAAATTGTAGATGGAGACGAGGGTATATTTATAAATTTCAAAATTCAAAGTATGAAAGGGGATGAGGTTTATAAATATTTAGGATACCCGCAATCGAATAGATTAGATCACACCAGTATTAAAAATGATATTAGGATTAAATTTCAAACTAGGATCAGAAAAATTTTAAAATGCAATCTATCTGCTAAAAATTTAGTAAAAGCAATAAATACTTGGGCAATACCTCTACTAACGTACTCATTTGGCATAATTAAATGGTCCAATACAGATTTAGATAGTTTAGAACGATTGATTAGAACTACGTTAACAAAATTTAATTGCCATCATCCAAATTCAGCTATAGAACGAATTAATTTACCTAGAAATTTAGGAGGTAGAGGTGTAGTCAAAATAACATCTTTGAAACACAATCAGGTAGAAATGCTTAGAAATTTTTTCCATAGGAAAGCTAATAGCTCAGAAATGCACAAAATAATTTGCAAGGCAGATAGAAATATTACACCTTTAAATTTATATGACGAGAATGCCAACATTCTTATAAATACTAACCAGGAATTATTAGATTCCTGGTCAAATAAAATTATTCACGCAAAACACTTCAATTATCTCAACCAAACGTATGTTGACAAACTTTCGTCAAACAAATGGTTGAGTATTGGAGAGTTGAGCGCAGAAATAGAAGGATTTATGCTTGCCATTCAAGATAGAGTCATTAATACTAAAAATTATAGAAAGCATATAATCAAAGATATAAATCAAATTGATGATTTATGTAGAAAATGTTTGGCTTTTCCCGAAACTATAGAACATATTATATCGGGATGTTCTATATTAGCGCCTTCCGAGTATACATTTAGGCACAATCAGGTTTTAAAAATAATTCACCAAAGTTTGGTAATTAAACATAACTTGATTGACTGCCGTAATATAGTACCATATTATGAATATGAACCAAATTCATTTTTAGAAAATGAATTTTATAAAATATATTATGATAAAACTATACTAACAGACAGAACAATTAGTCATAATAGACCTGATATAGTTTTACATGATAAAATTAAAAAAATAACTTATATCATTGATGTAGCTATTCCAAATTCCTGTAATATTCAAAAAACTATTTCTGAAAAAATAAGAAAATACACAGATTTAGGAAATGAGATTAAAAGAATTTGGCATTCTCGGACTATAAAAATATTGCCATTTGTTATTTCGGCCACTGGCATGATACATAGGAATCTGATTCAAAATTTAAGCATATTAGATTTGTCAAAGAATTTGTATATAAAAATGCAAAAATCAGTCATTTTAAATACATGTAGGATTACAAAGGATTTTTTAAATATTTATATTGAGGGATCGGTAGGATTTATAGGTTCAATTAGAAATGCCACAGAGCCGAACCCTCTGATATGAAAATATCTGGAGTCGGTGAATTATATTCCCATTTGGTCTCTAGTAGGTTGACATGTGAGACCCCTAGAAACAAAGACGGAAGTGTCCACCACGCGTCAAAAATGAGTTGAATATGCAGTTTCATAGAGAAAAGTTCATTCTTTCTCCACAATATATCTGTTTGTAACATAAACGTCATTAAACCATAGTATTTTAGCTTTGAAGTTTCGTTGTTGTAACAAATACGGCAGTGTCCACCTCCTTCCGAAACAAAAGGGGCAGTTTTTCAAATAGCCAATCAGGATGCTCTATTCATAATGGCCGCCATACTTTAAATCATACAAACTCCTGCAAAAGCGTCAATGAATCGTACACTGATAAGTTATTTTTTGGGTTTTAATAACCATTTATTGTTAGTGGACGTTACATATTCCAAGAATGGAAGCTTTCGCCGATATTTTGCCACCAGAATCAGCGAGGAAACGTGTCAAACAACCACACAAATGGAAGGCAAACATTACCAAGAAAAAAGGTAAATCGCCGTTGTGTTGTAGGCAAATGTCTAAATATGACATTTGAATATTTGTCTGAATTTGTTCACATTTTTTTTTGTAAGGATATGGATCGAGTCAGCTAGGCCATGTATTTTGACAACTATACCTTAATAAATTATTTGATATAATATTTCAAATTAATAACAGCTGATTTTTTTTTATTATTTGTTATGGATTCATTAAAGGATATCTTGTCAGACTCATTAATAATTTAGTTCATTTTTGTTTTATTTTATAATTTTGTTAAATTTTCATTAATTTATGGATAAGCCGCCGCATTTTTATGCACAGATTACGGAAATTATACTTCATTTCAACAATTATTACAAGAAACAACTACGAGTAGGTATTTACGAACACAAAATAGGTTATTAGGTTCTTAGTTTAGGTAAATTAAGTAATTCATGCGTTTTTAGTTTGAAACGAAACTTCGCAAATGTCAAATCCACATAAAAATC
This sequence comes from Limnephilus marmoratus, assembly GCA_917880885.1. Taxonomy (NCBI): domain Eukaryota; kingdom Metazoa; phylum Arthropoda; class Insecta; order Trichoptera; family Limnephilidae; genus Limnephilus; species Limnephilus marmoratus. The sequence continues at coordinate 12,658,390 of OU862926.1, forward strand.
ATGACCGTAATGGAGATGGTGATTTTTAAACTTTTAATGAAAATCGAATTTTAATGCATATTTTTCCATCTATCCCGACTGAAACCGATGGCTCTTGTGGTAATTAAGTTTAAAAGTAGTTTACTTTTCAAATTTTATGCCTATTTAAAGTGTAGCGGCATGCGGTGGCTTGTCAATACTTTACCAAATTTTCTATTATTTTCTATTTCATAGTGGATGTAATTTCATTATTTAAAAAAAATCTAACATCTATTTCTCGGAATTTATGAATATTTCTAAATTTGATAAATTCATTAAGTGAACTAAGCTGTTTATATTATTTCCACTTCAAATAATTTTTTTTATAAAAAAATCTTCTTTTCAATATTGTTTTCTTACATTGACTGCAAAATCTTCGAAATTGTCTTTTAAATCAAAACCGGCAGTGTCCAACTGTTTGTGAAACAAAACAGCAAGTGTCCAAATGATTGAAACAAAAACGGAAGTGTCCATCAAAAAAATGCATTTTTTAAAGAAACTATGGCATTCAGATACATAAATGATTTGAAATATTTTTCTTAAACCTGTTTACTAACATAATATTAAATGTTCCTTCCATATTGATGAATAACGGAATGATTAAACGTTTTTTTTAGTTTGCCAACAATTTAACAAAGTGGACACTTCCGTCTTTGTTTCTAGGGCCCTCATGTTGTTCTTGTATTTATAATACTTATATAGTGCAATTGCATAGCGTGGGTTGACTAGATGATCATTTGGGGAAGTGTGTGAAAGGGTTTAGTTTTTCCTTCTTTTTTTCCTTTTTTTTTTTTGGGGAAAATTTAACCCGGACATTTAAATCTGGTGCATATACACACATTGGAAAGATTATTTTATCTAGATTTTAAGAAATTTTTGATTTTACAAATTAATAAAAAATAATAAGTATTTTAAATGAAAATTGACCAATATGGGTTTTGGAAATACGTGATCCGGCCCGCCACGCAGAAGGTGGGCAAACTCATCCTCCAACCTAGACAATGCTCACCCCCTGAACACGGGCACCCCTGCTAGGTTACCAAACGTAGCAAACCAGATGAGGTGACCCATGGTAGGTGTATTGATAAAGCAATAAATAGATCTCGGGGCTGATAGACGGGTACGACCTTCAAAGGTTATTACAAGAGTTATTCTATTAAAAATTGAAAACCTTTAAGGTTCAATAGTAAAATGCGTAAATTTTGTCTGACTCCTTTTACAGTCACACTTTTTACATCCTCAAATCGATAACGACCGGTCAGTGGTTGAGTGGGCATCGCGTTTGGGTCCCACCCAGGCGTTCCGTGTTCGATTTCTCGGCTGGCTAAGGTCTCCATCATGACTCAAGCAACATTTTCACCTGACTGTGGTGGTAGTAGGTGATTTTCAAATATTGTCGGGTAATTCGTAACCCGGGAATGTTTGTCTTTCTTTTAAAACATTGGCTACGACTTTTTTTATTTTTTTATTAATTATTGAGTTAATTTATACTACATGAATATAAACTAATAAGCACAATGTAACATTTCATTTGATAAATTTAAATATTTTTACAGTAAGCATAACATTTCTTTTTAAATACATTCATTCTTTCTTCATTCTTCATACTTTCAGGCATTTCATCATACATCTTTAGTTCTCTGTACATTAGGCTGTTCTGTGATTTTGATTTCTTCATTTGTGGCAATCGAACTCTGTTTATATTTCTTGTTTCGTAATTATGAATGTCTCTATTAAAAACAATTTCATCCTTAAAGTATTTTGGCATTTGGTTTTTCATAATTTTATGCACAAAAAATAACACGTTAAATAGTAGTCTCTTTTTTATTGGAATCCAATTTAGCTCCTCTCTCATTTGATTAATCCTTGCGTATTTGCCTTTTCCCAGTATACATCTCATAGCTTTGTTTTGTATAACTTCTAGTTTGTTCAAACTTCCTTCATTGGCCAAATATAACATTGTAGAGCAGTAGTCCAAATGTGGAGCAATGATAGTTTTATAAATGAGCTCCGTAGTGTTTCTATTTAATTTACGTCTTAGTCTTCTAAGAAAATTTACCTTTTTTGATACCTTTTTTAGCACATATTCAAAGTTTGCTGTGAAAGTCAGTTTTGAGTCGAGTATTTTTTTTTTTTTTTTTTTTTTTATTTATTTTATACATTTTACAAATATAAGACAAAAAGTCCCGATAAACTACTTTTTAGTAGTTTGTCTAACGGGTTCTTTACATTAAAGATCTTATTATAGTGATTTAAATAGTTACATTTTTACAGTTAAAGATATAAAATTAAATAATTTTTTTTTTTACAGAAATATACTTAGATACATTTTTACAATTATAGATATAAGATAAAATTAAATTTTTAACAGAAATATACTTACATAAAAAAAAAATTATGAAAACATGAATAACAATTTTAAAGTCTTTAGAATAAGTAATATGTTATTGTAAGCTAATACAAATGAATTCTTTCCGTAAGCCAAGTCTTCAGTAAGTTCACCAATTGTTTGTTTTGGGTACAGTTTTTAATTTCAGCTGGAAGCATATTTAAACAACTGGGAATCATGTAATTTAACGTTCTTTGTCCATATTTATTTGTATGTTTAGGTACAATTAGTCCTTCATTAAAGTTAAAACGAGTATTATGGTTGTGTTCCAGCCTGTTTATATATAAAGGGTTATTTATGTGCTGAAATATAATTTTGTACCACATAATTGCTCTCACTGAAAGAATTTTGAGACTTTGATAAAAGTATGGAATATTATGCCTTTCTTTGTATAAATTTTTTTCAGCTAATAATTTAACCAATGAATTTTACACTGATTGAACATGGTCTATATTTGTTTTACAAGAAAATCCCCAAGCTGTTATTCCATACCTTATAACAGATTCAGCTAGAGATAAATAAATTATTCGAAGTGTGCAGAGAGGAACAAAAAATTTTAGTTTATACAATCTGTTTACAATTGATCTTAATCGTGCACAAACTTTGTTTATTTGTATATCCCACTTGAAAAAGCAATCAATAATAACACCTAAATAAACATACTCTTTAACTAGTTCCATATTTTCACATGTACACGATGCTTGAATACCATTGTGTAAGCAATCTGATGTATGTGTCTTTATTTCAGGTGTAATACATACCTTAACATTAGGGGATCTTATGTGTAACAATTTAGTTTTTTTGGCATTTATAATTAAGCCAGAGTCGTGAGACCATTTTAAGAGTTCAATGTAGTCTTTTTGTAAAAGATCTATACAAGTTTGCAAATCACTGCTAGAAATAACTAAAGCAGTATCATCCGCGTATACAAAGTACTTTACATGTCTAAAAATGAATTTAATAAAAGATACATATATAATATATAGGATTGGACCTAATATGGAACCTTGAGGAACGCCGGCAAAAAACTTCTTTTTTTTACGTAAAGATTTTAAGAGTTTTAATTTCATGCATCGGTTGTTTAAGTAATTTTCAAAAAGTTTTAGTAGTTTTCCTCTTATTCCTATAATTTCTAGTATTTTAAGTAATTTACCATGATCAATGGTATCAAAAGCTTTCGAATAATCTATAAATAAGACTAATGTATGTTTTTTACAGTTTAATTCATTATTTATCATGTTGGCAAATTTTTGAAGCAGCAATTCGGTACTCTTTTTTTTTTGGAAACCATATTGATTAGTATCTATTATAGAAAAATCTTCTAAATATTTTATTAATTTTATTTGAATATATTTTTCAAGAATTTTTTCTAGAGATGGCAAGATACTAATTGGTCTGTAGTTACCCAATACAGTGTGGTCACCTCCCTTATATATAGGTCTTATAATACTACATTTTAAATCATCGGGGATTTTAGCTTGAAATAAGATTCTGTTTATAAAATGGGTTATAATTGGACCAAGGATTAAAATATGTTTTTTAATATCTTTCATCCTGATATTATCAATTCCTGGGGAAGAAATCTTCATTTGTCTAACAATACTTTCTATATCCGCCGCTTTTGCCCTCGGTAGGTTTGCTTTGAGGCATCGCCTCTGGTTCAAATTCAGTTGTCTTATGATTGCACTTATGTAACATATTGTAAACACTTTCAGAGAAATAATCAACAAAATCATTTATTAAAACTTCTTTTGTTCGATCTTTCAACAGATATTTAGAAGCATTTTCATCACAGTCGTTTTTACATTTAGTTCCTAAAATTTTATTACACTCCTCCCATGTTTTTTTTGAATCTTGAAAATAGTTTTTTAATTTATCATTATAGTAAGAAGTTTTTAGTTTAACTAATAATTTATTTAACACATTTCTAAAACATTTATATTCTTTCTCGTAATATTTGTTTGTCGGAGCATTTTTCCAACGTTTATATAAGTTATCTCTTTTTTTAATTTTACATAAAACATCGGAAGATATCCAATCGTTTTTCGCATAAGGCCGGGTTTTGGATTTTTTACTTATCACAATTGTGCTATATTTATACAAATCATTAAAATATTTTTGAAATTTTGAGTAAATAATGGTACAGTCATTTTCTTCTAGAAGTTTTTTCCAATCATAATTTTGGATATTATTATCGATATGTCTCTGCGAAAGAATCGTCATATTTTCAGTTTTGTTTAAGTTTATTTGTTCTATAGAATCTAACCGAAAATTTATAGCCGTGGTGTGGTGATCTGCAATGTTATAATCACATACGCATGAGGAGATTGAACTCACACCTGTAAAAGCTCCAGCGGATTGTCTTCCGCTAATCCTTACAAAAAAATGATCGATACACGAGCTGTTTATTTTCTGTTGAACTATCACTTCTCTTGTTACGTCATCTATACATTTTATTAAATAATTATTTGCAAGGATATTTTCATAAGTTATTATGACTGAATCATTTCTATTTAATAAATTTAAATTGATGTCACCAAAATATATGACACTTTCATTTGGGTCAATATTATTTTTAAACACAGAAGATATTTCAGACAAAAATGCTTGTTTATTGAGATTCGGAGGTCGGTATATAGCTAAAAGATTTAAATTTTTATTATTTTTAAGTGTCAATTTTCCAAAAACGTTTTCAAAATATATTGTGTCTATAAATATTTGCGAGAAGGTAAGATTATTTTTTACATATAACAAAATACCTCCACCGGATTTGTTACTTCTGCAATAGTGATATGAACTAAATCCAGGAATTTCATAGAAACCAACTTGTTCTGAACGTATTGCTGTTTCACAAAGCATAAGTATGTCAATGTGATTTATACAGTTTTTAAAATAAGCATGAAAGAGGTCCCAATACTTGCAAATCGACCTAATGTTTAGTTCTACACAAGTTAGATTATTTGTTTCACATTTTCTTGTAGTCTGCATTTGAATCCATTCATGCAAATTATTAACTTTACAATAATTTACATCTCTTTCATCATCAATATAACTAAAAGACATTTTTTATTTGAAAATATTCACCTGAAATCCTACCATCAGTATGCTTAGAATGTAATAGGAGCAAAAATATAAATAAACAATTATTTTGATGAGAAGGTAACATGTCACAATGTTTTCAATATAAAGTGAATTTGTTTTAGTCATACAGTTTGACATATACATTAAAAGCCTTACATTCATTTGCTACCAACAACAGTATAGTGACAGTTTACATATCACATATACATGTAAATTAATTAATTTTAATTTATTATTAAATGTTTTAAAAATACACACACTAGAAGACAGACGTAAAATAAACGACTTAACATTTTTATTCAAAATACTTAACTCTAAATTTGACTGTTGCGAACTACTGCAACTCATAAACTTACGAATACCGACAGTAACTACACGACAAAATACACTATTCTACTGTAGCATTCATAAGCGGAACTACATTGCCCACTCTCCAATACAACGATTTCACACTATGGGAAATCAGTACTTAAGTGATATTGACATATTTGACATAAACTTGGCGAAATTTGTTGATCTTTTAAAAAACTTATTATTCCAAAACTATTCCTAAACCTATCTGTTTTTCTGAAAACCCTGTATTTTTGTATTTTTATGACTTGTGTGCTTTTTTATCAAATTTTATTTTTATTATTCTGTATATGTTAAATAATCTGTCATGAATCATTTGTACTACCAAAATGTAAAAGCCCATTGGGCGTTAAATAAATAAATAAATAAAATAAATTAAATTGATTATCTTCATTAATGTTAATTATCAAAGTACTAAAATATAACAAAAATATATTTAAAATATATTGTTGCATTTTTTTTGATATGATAAAATTAATATTCAATATTTTGTTCAGCAATTGCGAGCATTTTTTTATATACCTTACAGTTGTTTTTGTCATTTGCTCTATGATTTACTGGAAATGTCAATTTATATTTTTCATTTTGAATACAACAGTTCTTGCAATTTGGTTGTTTGTCCTTGTTCCCGCAATCGCTGTGTGTGTGATCGAGACCGCAGTAACTGCAAACAGGCTTTTCGTCCTTCTCTCTCTGCAGACATCAAATCTTGCAGTACCATGTCCGAAGCGTAAACAGTGGTAACATTGCATAACTGGATTTGCGTCTTCAAAAAAGATTCTTTGGTATCCGATTTTAATTTTATCTTTGTTTAAGAGTATTCTCCGGGTTTGACTATCTACTTCGACCACATAGTAAGATGTATCATTAAATTTATTTTTAATTATTTTCTTGATGTTGAAGACAGGTTTATGTTCATTATTTTCTGATATAATTTTAATTTCTTCATTTTGTTTGATGATGTCACAAGTGAAATCTTCTTTATCATAATCATTAAATATTCCCTTGAAAATTAAAGTAGGTTTCTTTTTTGATAATTTTTTAGTATCGATATCATTTATTACTTTTGAGATCTCCATTTGTAATTTTTCCGCGGTATTTGATTTCATTTACTTTTCCAATTTTTTCACCATTGATTGTCAAATTTAACCCTGTGTTACATGTTTTATTGCCTATTTCCATATATTTTGTTTTGTTTACGTTCAATTTCAACTTGTTTAATTTCAGCCATTTTGATATATTTTGTAGGTCTTCGTTTATTTTGTTAATTGCTTCTATGTAAACTTGTTTAAACTCCTGTATGACGATAACTTATGAAATTTTCAATTCCCATTAAATCACAACTCCTGAAATGGAAGCTAGACAGCCAATTGCGCCACAGGCGGAATATTAAAATATCTCCCGCCAAATGCAAACCTCCAAGCGGCCATCACTAAACTTTTTCAGTGACTCGAAACTTAGCTTCCCTGCCCCGGGGCAACTTATTCCATGGGGCAATCATTTCAACTTGTGCACTTTCAGTTACGCTGCTTCTTCTGAGAAAAAATAATATGCGGATAGAAGAAATTTGATCTGGAGTTTTCTTTAGACGGCGCTGCCATCTGGTCCTGGTGGCGAGCTTCGCAAACTGCGGCGGTAATAAAAGGGATAATAACGCGAAGGGTATTTCTGTTGATTAATAAAAAGTTGCGGATGAAAATTGTTATTAGGTTGGCAACATTTTTTTGTTACTTCCCTGGTGATATGTACGTACCATAATAAAAGCTTCCTGGTTTTTATTGCGATTCTGAATGCCGCCCGTTTGCAGTGTTTTGTTTTTTTTTCTGTAAAGATATATTGGTCAACGCCATGTTATTAAAGTTATCATTAGCTATAATATTCATTTAAATTAATAAATTACTTCGTTTTTACCACTTTTATTGTTTACAAAACCGACATGTTTCGTCAGCAAAGCTGACTTCTTCAGGGTTTTGACAGAACTAATTTTAAAAATAGACATATATAGGTAATAGAGAAAAATAATCGACATAAACAATAATAAAATTAGAAAGAAAATAATGTTTAAGGGACGAGGGGCAATATAGAACAATTAAAAAAAAAATTAAATTTTTAAAATGGGGAATAGATTTAATAATGGGTCATTTAAAAACAATTTTTGATTATTAATAATCTTTAAATTTGCATTAACACTCTTTCTAATCTCTAAAATTTTTTATTTTTTTTTAATTTATTTTTTATTTATTTATTTTTTTCTATATTCATTATTATGCAGAATAGATCCAAATATGGATTCCGAACCTACATAATTTTATTTTAGAAAAGGAGTTTTTTTTTCTTTTATTTTTTATAATTATTTACCAGCATCGAAAAGCATGTAATTTTACTGGGTTATCTTGTTCTAAGGTCACATTGTACTTACCTGGTTTGTTTATGAATAGACCACTTGCGTCACATTTAAAAAAAAAATCCGGTTTAGACAAATATTCGAAGACATTCCGTTTTTTTATTGTATTTTTGAAACCCTGGCGATTTATTGAAAATTTCAATACGAAAAAACCGGAAAGACGGGACATAATTTTATAAAATCATTTAAAAAAAAGATCGTTTTCCACAAGAAGGGGCACAGGAGAACAACGAGGCATACCAAAAATATTACATCTCATAAATATTTTTTTCCTTGATTCATCTTATTGATCATAAATCATTATAATGTACAACGTCTATATTACTAAATCCAAAATAATATACTTGTACTTGTAAATTATAATAATAATTAGAATCTTATCAAATTTGATTTTGTTAAAATCAGCACCACTACCATTATACCTCTAAAACACGTAAAGACTGCGTAAAATGTACGGGGTTCTCTTCATAACATCAGCTGTCAAAAAGTCAAACCAAATGATAAGTTCGCAGAGAACAAACAATAAATCTAGTGAACTTTAAAATTCAAATTCAAAAATTCGCCTAAAATCAAAGTGTTGCCCTAAAAAAAAAATCAGTGTGGAATTTTACAAAATTAATAGGAACATTTTCGGAAATGGGACATTTTCATGGAGTGACGCCACGGGCCCAAATAACGGATTTATTTATTTAAAAATAAAAAACATGTACATTTCTAAAAATTTTTACTAACATTTTCGTAATCTTAGTAAAAAAATCTATTCGCACGTTATGAAATCCATGCAAGTGGCCTATTTAGGTTAAGTTTCAAAACTCTCAGTGCCGCCCTAGTGAAAGATCTCTTTTATGAATCGAAACGTTGGTATGACGGCCATCGTGATTGAGTGAGCATGGCACATCGTGATTGGGTGATACTGGTTCAAACCCACCGTGCGTTAAAAATCGTATTTTATTCATTTTTAATTAATGAAGACAATGTTAGCGAAAACTCAATCGAAAATCTGAAAAAGAAAAATCAGAAAATTATAAGGTCACATCTGAGACTCGAACCCAGGACCTTCGGCTTTCCGGGCTGCAAGTCTGCCAATTGAGGTAATGTGTCGCTATCCGATTCGATCATTTTTAACTATATCGTTATCAACATTATCTTTACGTTGGATTTGTGGCCCGGAAAGCTGAAGGTCCTGGGTTCGAGTTCCAGATGTGACCGTATCTTTTCTGATTTTTCTGTGTTCAGATTTTCAATTGAGTTTCGCTAATATAGCCTTCATTAATCAAATATTACAATTTGAGGTTTTACTCATAAAGTTAAAAATAAAAATTGATTTTTCATTTTCGTTAATTTAAAATTTTAAAATCCTAAGTAGTGCGTCATAGCTTTTACTTTTATCAATTAGCAGTTACTTTTACTTTTATCAATTAATGCAATTAGCTTTTACTACTATCCGGGTAAAATATCACCAATCAGTATAGAAAAGTTGTTTAAATGGCTTTAGCCATGTTTGGTGACCTAATAGAAAAATACTACCCCATCTTCCTTTTTCCCAAATCCTTCCCCTCATAACCTTTAGCCTAACGGCATACCCTAATTGAGGATGTCATAGTCTTAAGGGCCCGCAACCCGAATTTCTACCGATTTCTTACATATCTCTCTTAAACACGTTAAGTTTTACTGCTCCTAAAAAAATATATATTATTTTTGAAGATAATATCTAGACATTGCCCGCGCCGAAACGCAAATTATATAAAATTCCCTCGATAGAAAAAAATCGCAAAGTATGCTCCAAAAATTATTATAAACATGTTGTTTAAAGCTGGGTCCATACATGTTCTTTTGTCCGTTCCGTTCCTCCGTTCCGTATCAAAAACTCTGGACGCAAGTAAAAATAGCCCGTACCTCCGTAACGTCGCTGCGATTATCGGTGTTCATTCCATTCGACAGAGAGAACGACCTGCGCATGCCGCGATCACGTCCAGACTGGCGCATACCCGTATCGGCCGTATCGTATCGCCTTTGAACGGGCCGAATAAACTGACTCCCGATGGATCGGGGCGTACCTCGACCCGTATCGTCCCGCCGTAACACCGTACCGTTCCGAACGGGCGTCCAAACTAGCGTTCTTGATCGCGACGCTGATACGGAACGGAGGAACGGAACGGACAAAAGAACATGTGTGGACCCAGCTTTAGTTATTTTACAAGTTGTATGTATGAAAAATTTCACAGTGTTTCTTTAAATGAGGTTTAAGACAATGCCCGTGAGATTTTTGCTCTATTTTAAAGGAGTCGTGTTTTATTAAACATTTTCGCAATTTTCGCATCGATTTTGTCGCTGTAAATGTTAGCGCTCTCCTCTAACATTCGTAATTCCGTATCTCTCCATCTTTGTCTTTTCGAGCCCGGTTGCAGAGCCTTAATGGTTCTAGAGTATTCTAGACGGTTGGGAGCAGGTATTTAAGTATATAAAGAAAGATAAGTGTTACTTCAATGTAGTAAGCCATGATTGGCGACTCATCTGCATACCAACCTTCATCGTTCTCATGTATTTCCCCTTTTACGGCCTCCATGGTCCAGGGGCAAGGCTATCGACTAGCGATTCGGAGGTCACGGGTTTAAATCCCGGCATTCGCCAAAAAACTTTACATGATTGTTTTGCGTTTTTACATTATAATTAATTTGCGGCATTTTCCAGAGTGGAAGATACTCTCAGTGTCGCCCTGGTGCTACCATTGAGAATTGAATCGGCTTTAGTCGAGTTTGGTGACTTTTTATATATATTTTTTTATATGAGTACCTCACAAGATTCCTAACTGCTCCTATCTGAAACCAGTGAGACTATGGCATTCCCAATTGGGGTATGTTGTGAGGCTGAATGTAGTGGGGAGGGAAAGGAGATAGGGAAGAGGAAGGTGGGGAAGTACCTGGCTGTTCAGATCTGGTCACAAAACACGGCTAAAGCCATTTCAAGCAACGTTTCAATACTGAATGGTAGTCTTACACCAGGGCGATACTGAGAGTATCTTCCACTCTCGAACGTGCCGCAAATATACTATATATTATTTTAAAAGAATAAATTGTGAAGTAACACAAATTAATCAAATAAAATTTATTTGCCACGTCGGGATTCGATCCCGCGACCTTCGGTGTGCGAGTCAAGAGCCTTACCGCTGGACTACGCCGGTACTAGATCTGAATCGCCCACCTTTCTCTTCCCCATCTCCTTCCTCTCCTCACTTACCTTTAGCCTCACAACATACCCGGGTTCATGGGGTGAGTCTAGGTCTTGGAGGTGGATGACCAGGACACACTGAACCCCAGATTCCTACCCACCCCTTAAACCCTTTTCCTTCCCATAACTCGCCTCTTCTTCCTTTCCTTAAAAAACCCTCCACACAGCATCCCCAAAGATGACATAGGCCCTGAGGGAAATTATTTTCCTCAGGGCCTCCTTTGTGAAGCTTATGTAAAAAATAAAAAAAATACCCCATTCATTTGGGAACTCCATAGTCTCACGGGTTTCGGACGGTTCGGAGCAGTTGGGACTCTTGTGTGGTATTCACATGACAAAAAAATTACATAAAAAAACTCCCTTCAGCCTCACGACACACCCCAAAAATTGGTAATGCCGTAGTTCCACCTGGCTCCACGCAGTTGAGATTCTTGATATAATAAAATAAATATTAAAATTCTCATATGGAAGAAAAGATTCGATGGTAGATACTAATAATATGACGTAGGACATTCCCATATAACGACATTTTTTATTATCTTCGTACAATATTTTCGCGCGTTTTTTCGAAATAAACGCCATTACTATTTGTAAACACTGTGCCAGCAGCGCCTAGGAACGATATTGTTAGCCGTTCCGGTTCCAGTACCGGTTTCGAGGCAGTAACCGTTCCGGCCAACTGCTCCCCACGGAGCCATTGCGGGAGATAGTCGCGATACTTATTTGTGTTATTACTGCGGTTCCGGTAACCGGTTATTTAAAACACCCTATTGCAGCCACATAATTAGAACGAACATTTTTGCAAACGTTTTTAAAATAGAAAATCTATGTTAATTTGGAAGGCGCGGCCGCCCCGGGAACCATTGATTGGATTACCAACACCCCTGCCGTGGGTCTCCCTAAATGGTTGGTGATTTAGCAGGTGTGCCCGGTTTCAAGGGGTGAGGTGTGTCTAGATCTTGGCGGCGAATGATGTTTAAAGCTAGGTTAAAAATAATTTGGAAGTGAGTAACGTTTTTTCCGTCTTATCATACTATATCCTATCCTTCCTATTAATATTATAAAGGCGAAAGTTTGTATGGATGTATGTTTGTTACTCTTTCACGCAAAACATACTGAATGGACTTTAAAAATTCTTTCACTAAAAGAAAGGTACATTATTTGCGAGTACTGTAGGCTGTATATATTGGTAAGCTCTAGGGTGAATGAAATTATTTATCATACGTTTTCTGTCCCTAACAAAATCGAGTTATTGCAAACGTCAGAAGAAAAGCAAACAAATGTTTGCCTTGGAAAAGAAGTTTTTTTTTAAATTAGTTAATTCACCCTAAAAAGAGTGCTTTGTTGGTGTCGTACTTAATATCTTTCTCTAAAAATGAATCGCCAAAATATATGTATGCGCATAACTTCCGAAAAAATGCACCAAATTGGATAATTATTTTTTGTTGTTGTTATTTTGTATAAAACTGTTGTTGAGTTCTGGCAATATGAAATTTGTATAAAAAATTGTGATGGGTTGCCCGCGAGCAGTTTGAAAGCTGAATGTACCGGGAATGAATGTGTGGAATGCGAGAGGTGGGAGGGGGGAGGGGGAGTGTTGAGGGGGGGAGAAGGTGCGAGGAGGGTGGCGAGGGAGGAGGGAAGGGGAGGGCGAGGTGGGTTGGGTGGAGGGGGTTAAGGGAGGAGAAGGGGAGGGAAGGAAGGTGTAGGAGGACTGGAGGCGGGAGGTGGAGAGTAAAGGGGTAGAGTGTGGGGGAAGGGATGGGTGGAGTGGGAGGATGATGGGTGTGGGGGGGGATGGGGGGGAGGGGAGTGGGGAGAGGGAAGGTGGAAGAGGCGGAGTGGGAATCCCCCCAATACCATGCGAGCGAAACCGCGGGAAAAAGCTAGTAATATTATAATCGTAAAAGTTTGAATGGATGTTTGTATGTTTGTCACTCTTTCACGCAAACACTCCCGAATGGATTTTAATGAAACCTTAAGGTAATATAGCTCTTACATCATAATAACATATAGCTATGAAGGGGAAGCGGGAGGGGAACGGCGACGCATGGGAAAGGTGATTCAGGGAGAAACAATGTATTTCGTTGAATATGGCGTTGCAACGCATGTCGGGAACCAGCTAGTAATTTATAATTAAAATTTTTAAAAATTATTAATTAAAACTATGGTTTCATAAAGGTGTACATTTTAATTATTTAATATTTGTGATTTGTAAAGCGTGGAATTTTCTTTTTCTAACGCCGTTTAGATCATATTTTTAACCAATCAAAGTAAGAGACACACCTTTTTAGATCTCTATGAGTCCTGTAACAGTTGTTTCGACAACCGAACAGGCCTTCAGAGTTTATATTAATTTCACACAAGTACAATTTTACGAGGAAAAATTGTAAGAGGGAAATGTGTTGGCAGTGGCGTAGCGTGGGTTTCGGCCGCCTGGGGCGGAGGAAAATTTTGCCGCCCCCCCCCCCTTACTTCTACAGGCACTTCTTCCGCAGATTTTCTAGCGCTGACCGGGTGGGGGGGAAGGGGGGATAGATATCCTATTTTTTGATGCCGATTTTTATAATTCCATGTGCCGAGTACTCTTCCAATAAAATTATGTTTATAAATTCTACTACAAATTTATATATAACTGCTCTCAGAAATCGAGAATGGTATGCATCTAATAAAATTTTGCATCTTCATCACACAAACATATGGAATTCAACTCAAATGCAAAGCTTCGCTCGGTACACGATGAATCGGCCACTTATTGTTATATTGATAACACAAAACTGGTTTAAATTAAACTAAATATGCTGTGTATCAAAACTACACTCAGAACATGAAAACGGTGTTTCTTTGATTCTGCCGGCATTTACATTCTGAACATAAAACTGGTTTTAATTAAATCTGTATGTGGAGAATTAAAACTACAATCAGAACGCTGGGGCGGACGAAAATTTCGCCGTCCCTTTATTTGGGTACTTTAAGCAGTGGGGGGGGGGGATTGTATATGTTAATCCAATTTTTTTATTACGACCTATTATTTATATACAAGCCAGAATTTTTTAATAATCACATTTGACGAGTATTCTTTCAACGAAAATCATGTTTATAAATTCTTCTCCAAAGTTGATTGATTAATTCTGAGTTAGAGTCTCCAAATAATAGTTACATACGCAACAATCAATTTCTAATTCTTTTACAGCATTGCATAACTCAAATGTAAAGCTTCACTCGATACACGATGAATCTGCAACTCGTTATTTAATTTATCGTTGTATTCTGAACACAATACCACTTTGTATGCGGTGAATTAAAACTACACTCATAACATGAAAATGGTTTTTATTTGATTCTGGCACTAATAAATTGTCTGCAACTAGAATTTTATAACTGCACATCGAATAATAGAATGTTTTCCTTCGAAATATGTCAGCAGATGAATCCAACTAGAATTTTACATTCTGAACTGGTTTAAATTAAATCTGTACCTTGCGAATTAAAACTTCACTCAGAACATGAAAATGGTTTTTCTTTGATTCTGGCAGCACGTACGTAGTCTGCAAAGATAATATTATAACCGAACTTCAAAAAAGATAATGTTTTCCTTCGAAATGTGTCAAAAGATGAATCCACAACTGGAAATTTACATTCTTAACACAAAATTGGTTTTTATTAAGTCTGTATGCGGCGAAATAAAAGTACACACAGAACATGAAAATGGGTTTTCTTTGATTCTGGCAGCACATGCAGAGTCTACAACTAGAATTTTATAACTGAACTTCGAATAAAATAATGTTTTCCTTTGAATTATGTCTCAAATGGAATTTTACTTTCTGAAAACTGGTTTAACCCTTTGAATAATAAGAAAAAAATATCTTTAAACTTTTGCCTGTCAATATTTGCGCACAAAATGTCCGGTTCTTTCCATGCATTTTAAATGTTCCTTTTTATTGTTTTTTTTTACCCTTTTGCAAAAAAACAAAATTGAACTAAAATCTAGATAAAGTAATGTTTCCGACGTGCTTATAAGAACATTATTGTGTCCATATATTAAAATTTTGATATTGGAAACGTGAATTTACTCAAAAATACGCGTCAGCGAATATTTGAAGTAAAGTACCTAAAATAGAAAAAACTTGAAATTTTAAATACTGATTCCTTTTCTTAAAAAAAAAAAATCACATATAAAATTAAATGTGTGGGACATAATTTGACAATTGTATTTTAAAATCCTCCTGCGAATAGACCGGTTAAATTAAATCTGTATTTGGCGAATTAAAACTACACTCAGAATATGAAAATGGTTTCTCTTTGATTCTGGCAGCACATACATAGTCTGCAATTAGAATTTTATAACTGCACTTCGAACAAAATAATGGTCTCTTTCGAAATGTACCAGCAGATGAAAACACAACTGAATTTATTCGTTAATACATTCTGAACACAATCTGGTTTTAATTAAGAGTGAATCTGTTTGCGAGTTATCAGCTTTAATTAGTATTACTCTCATAATATGCGTACGGTTTTCCTACGAATTGCAAAAATTTTGCAGTTTAAAAATATAATTATTTGATATTTTTAATAAATAATAAAAAAAGAGTTGGATTCGTAAACGAAAGTATCGTAGAACATTTTCAAATAATGATTTGAAATGGTTTAAATTTTGGTATCCAAGATTATATTATAACTTATTGTCAAAATTTGCCGCCCCCTTAAAAGTGCCGCCCGGGGCGGGCCGCCCCCCTCCGCCCCCCACGCTACGCCACTGTGTGTTGGCTTTCTGTTTTTTAAAGTCTATTTAACCCGGCGAGCGTTAGGTTCAAATTTGTAACATAGAGCATAAGGTTGGGTAATTTTTACCCGAAATTCTTACATAGACGGTTTTTTTTTCTGGACTTATTATTATTTTTAATTCGATATTTTAATTTAACTGTTTTATAAGTACATGTTATCAGAAACTAGGAATAAAAGTGTTATAATTAGTAATTTAATCATTTTTATTCGAATCAACATTTTTCTTAGAGAATTTTATGGCACTTAAATAAAATTACAAAAAATTAACAACCTCTGAAGTTTTTTCAATTTTAACAAACCTTAAATACCATTGTTTTTTTCTTCTACAACTAATCTTAGTACCTACCTGTAAAAAATAGTAACACCGAGCATTACCGAGGTACCGCGCGTTTTCATCCCGCGATAAAATATCCCCAACACAATTGTAACGTAGAACTTACCATAAGTATATTTAATGCCATCACTTAATCCTGATTGTATCAGGTCAGCTCAGCTATAATTTATAATAATCTATAAAGAAATTGCAATACCTGTATGGGAAGGTGAGTGAGATTATGTAGGTAGATTTATGCAATAAAATGCGGTAAGGTAGAATATATAATAATGATCTATATTTGCATAAAGAGTAACATCGGATAAAATAATTGAGACTATCCAGATTTTAAAGAAACTCAGGGGTGGTTGGTTTCTGCGTAAAGCAGAACCAACTGAATATGAATTATGTTATCAAGTACATGTGGTTATTAAAAATATTACTGATTAAAGATTAACTAAGAAATCAACTGATGGGCGCTTGTGTAGAATATACTAAACATATTTATAGACAGCTGATTTCTAAAACAAAGGATTACTAAAACAATAAATTATCTCGAACCGATCTTAAAGTCTCTCACGTGAATACAATGGCCCCGACACTCGACGACCCGGTCTGCAGCTGTTCCTCCCCGTCACTTGAAACCAACTGTCACCTAGAAAAATCTAGAACAAGCTACCGCTCTCTGACGTACCCAGCGGCTGTAGATTGTCTTATGTTACGAGCGGCTAGAATTCTAGTGAAGATTTAAATAAGTACTAGTAGCTACCGCTGCACAATATCCTCAGACAAATATCCAAAGCATAAAATATCCTACGGACAAAACATCCTCCAACAAAATATCTACTAAAACCTAACCTAACCTAACCTAACTCAACCTAACCTTATTTTATATTTTACTATTTTTTAACAATAATTTATTGTTTTTACAGAATGTCTGTATTATTTGTCTCATTTGACTATTTTTTAACAATAATTTATTGTCTATGTTTGTCTGAATAATTTTTGTCCCATTATTTGTTAGGTTAGGTTAGGTTACGTTAGTTTGTAACATGATAACTACGTGATAAGAAATGTGTACAACTACCTACAGCTCACGCCGGCATGTTGAAACAATAGGCACAATATTAATAAATAATAATAAATCTGGAATTGAACAAAGGACATTTATTGATATGCAAATTATAAATGATCATGGTAGAGCAAGAAAATAATCTCAGTGCGTGTCAGGTGACCTGATAGAGGTAGAAAGATTTAGATTGCTATCAGTAAGAAGTTAATGCCGTCAAAGCTATTGTGAATTTAATATTAAACAGGGCGCCAGCCAGGGAAAAACATCGTGACATAATTTATAAACAGTGAACCTATTAAGCTAAAATAATATTCATTTGTCTCACACGTGTTACGAAGTTTCCAGAATCCACCAAACTCGGCGCCACCACGAGCTGCCACATCCAGCACGGTCTCTCCCAAACTCCCTTGCGGTTAAATCTAGTACTAGCGAACCCAGGTGCTCACGGCGTACCAACATCGGGAAACAAGGGCGTTGTTGACATTTTTAGAACGCAGCTAGTAGCTACCCGCTACAAGTTTACGTTATGTTAGATTTTAGGTGAGGTTTTAGTAGATATTTTGTTGGGGGAGGTTTTGTCCGTGGGATATTTTGACGGGGTATATTTTGTCGCGGGATGAAAAGTCGTGGAACCCCAAACGCTAGATAAAGGCCATCAGGTAGATTGTTCGTATAACGACTTTTCAAAGGCCTTCGATACTGTTAATCACGACGTCTTACTCAATAAGCTGGCTGAAATAGGATTCTCCATGAGACTACTCACCTTTTTTGCTAGCTATCTTGCAGACAGGAAACAGTTTGTATCTCATGGACTATTCCAGTCTATTCTATTTTTTGTACGATCAGGAGTACCTCAAGGTTCTAATTTAGGCCCACTCCTTTTTTCCATATTTATTAATGATATTTCAGAAGTAATTCTGCACTCCAGGTTTCTTCATTTTGCTGATGACCTGAAACTATTCTTAGAAATACTAACCCTAGAGGACTGCTATCGACTCCAGTCAGATATTGATAGAATTATTGACTGGAGTAAAAGAAATCGGATTGAGTTCAATATATCTAAATGTTTAATTTTGCCATTCACTAGGGCGTGTCATACCTGGTATTACCGGTATACGATGGACGCCCGAAGTCTAAAACGTGTCTCCACCATGAAGGACCTTGGAATCATGTTTGATAGTAGGCTGACATTTCATACTCATATTCAGATGGCTTGTAGCACTTCATTGAGAATGCTGGGCTTTGTTCTGCGTACTGCAAGGAATTTTAAAGACACCCGGGTTCTCATAATTCTATTCAATTCTTTAGTAAGGAGTAGACTTGAAAGTGGGTCGATAATTTGGAGTCCGCACCAAGCAAAATATTCCCTCATGTTGGAGAGAGTTCAGAAAAAATTTCTGAGATTTCTGTACATGAGGGAGTACGGCTATTACCCGTGGCTCTATCCTACCGACTTTCTTTTGGGTATGCTCGGAATGAACCATCTACGTGTCAGAAGGGATGTACACATTGCTACGCATTTCTTCAGATTGATTCGTGGATGGTTTGAAAACTCAGCTATCTTGGAGAACATTCATTTTTATGTTCCCGATGGTTATCTTCGCCATCGACAGCATAGGCTATTCCATCTTCCGGCCTGCAGGACTAACTTGCCAATGGTCATGCCGGTCGGGAGAGCAATCTTGCTGTTGAACAGAATTAATTCGGATATCGACATATTTAGCGTCAGTGAAGCTGCCTTTAAAAGGCAAGCTCAATTGATGCTCATATAGTTTTTTTGCTTACCATTTATATTTATGTTTAATGTAATACTGTTACAAATGTATTTTAAAAACGCATTAAAATTTTAAATTCTGTAATGTTTTTGAAAGAATAAAATAAATTGAATTGAATTGAATTGAATGTGTAAAACTCACCTGCCGACAACTTTGACGACGTCTAACTCTCTCGCTGAGCAGTGGCTGGCTCTTCGTTTCTTGTCGCTTATCTCCCCCCGCAGCCACTGAAAGGTACGGAACAGTTGAGCACGGCAAACTAAAATTATCAAGCTATATAAATTGCCTCGGGTAAATTTTACCCAACCTTACGCTCGCCGGGTTAAGAAAAAATACTGAAAGTGGGAAACTTATTTAAGAGAAATAAATGAATGGCTGAATAGTTTGAATATACAAGAACATCTATTTTTTTCTCATAGTCAATTTATAGCAATAAATTTGCATGCCTATCTAAACGAATAATAATCTATATTTTACCTGTTACATACCATGCAGACTTTTTGCCTTTTTATCTTGAATTTCTTTAGGAAACGCACAAAGAGGGAAACTTGTGTAAGTGAAATTAATGTACATACACTTACGCAGTGGCGGCATAAGGAATGAGGGACGAAGGAGACAGAGACGTATCGTGCGCCACTGTATTCTTTGTCCGCCCTCTCGCCGCCTCTGAACGAAATTAATATTGCACCATTTATCAGGGACTTTAGCTGCGTGATTTTATTTTAAACTAGGTTTCAAGCAAGCTGCTTTTCACAGGGAAATAAAGACGTTATGTGCGAAGATAAAGCATACACCACTGAATAAGTAAACAAATAGAAGTGCGTTTCAAATGGTTCCGCACTTTTTATCCCGCGACAAAATATCCTCTAAAACCTAACCTGACCTAACCTAACAAAAAATGGACAAAAATAATATTTACATCTGAATTGTGCACGATGGCACGGGGGTTTAGAATAACCTTGCGGCTACTCCTTACTAAATGAAACGCTTATGGATATCGATAAGAATTATGCCCAATCACCAAACAAGATCCGGTATACACAATTAAGCAATACTCACTGTTGTGTCTCGTAGCTTGATCTTCATTCGGCGACGGTCATAGGTGTATCCAAGGCGTACGATAAGATTGTTCGGTTATTAGAACCACGATATAGTTTGAGTCAAGATAGGATGAAGCGGTTCACACGAAGCATTCGGTAAAGACGGCGATATAATGCTTCACATTACACACTTCCGATTGATAGAAAATAACATTTCAACGTAGAGCGAAATGTCACGTTACGATTTGTTTCGATGGTTGTTGATACTCTGGCGATATAGCGGTACTTGACTTAGTCCACCGTATAGGTAAGTACACTTAATGTGCGGAAGTCCAACTTCTGGATTCCTCCGATCTGCATGGTAAATTGGAACACAAATACCTACGTATGAAATCCATCAGCGTTATGAAACAACATCCTAAAAGAGAAAGTTATTGTTCAAAAATAGTAAAATTCTACAAAAATAATGCAGACATCCTTTCTTCTTCTTCTTCTTCAATGGCGCTACAGCCCAATTCGAGCCTTGGCCTCCTTCAAAATAAGCCTCCACCGCCCTCTGTCCTCGGCCGTCTTCTTCCAATCTGCAACCTGGAGTAATCCTCTTGCATCCTTCCTGACATCATCCTCCCATCTCAGTCTAGGTCTGCCCGCCTTTCGTTTACCTCCCGGGTGTCCTGTCAGAACCTTCTTCGGTACTCGTGTGCTTGGCATTCGGTGCACATGTCCGGCCCATCTTAATCTTTGGAGTCTTAAATAGGTGGAGAGTCTGGGAGCTTGGTAAATATCATAGAGCTCATTATTGTGGCGGGTTCTCCATGCCTCTCCCTCTCGCACAGCTCCTAAGATTCTTCGAAGTACCTTTCTTTCGAAGATGTCCAGCCGTTCCGCTGACTTTGCTGTCAGTGTTCCCGCCTCACATCCATAGGCCAAGACCGTTCTGATAATTGTTTTATATAAGGTTATTTTGGTTTTCCTATGGACGTTTCGGGATTTGAACACTGGCAGCAACGCGAAGTAAGTTTTGTTAGCGGCTGTAATGCGCTTTCTTACTTCTACTGGGTCTTCATTGTCCTGCGTTATGATGGAGCCCAGGTAGGTAAACTCTTCGACCACTTCGAAATTATAATTGTCTTTGAATTTCACTTTGTCTTTTATTCTGCGGTGAGGGGTTCTGGTTTGCATCATGATTTTTGTTTTATTTTCATTGATTTGCAAACCCACCTCTCTTCCCGCAGTCTCCAAAGGGTCAAACACTTCTCTTACAGCCTGTAGGGATCTTCCGACAATGTTAAGGTCATCTGCATAGCCAACTATTTGATTGCTTCTGTAGCAGATGTTTGAGTCGGTACTGATCATTGTCTTCCTCACGACGTGCTCCAGTACAATATTGAAAAAGGTGGGTGCTAAGCCATCACCTTGTTTCAGCCCCTGGGAAACGTTAAAATCCTCCGTTGTTTCACCTCCTATCCTTACTCGACACCGTGATCCGACCATTGTTGCTTTTACAAGCTTGACTATTTTGGGCGGTATTCCAAAATTGAGGAGTATTTCATATATTTTCTCCCTATCTATACTGTCATACACCTGTTTGAAGTCAACAAATAGTTGATATATATCTATATCGAATTCCCAGCATTTTGTCAGGATTTGTCGAGTAGTGAAGAGTTGATCAGTGGTGGATCTCCCCCTCCTGAACCCTGCCTGATATTCTCCTAGTAAGTTTTCTGAGTAATATTCTAGTCTTTCTTTCAAAATCATTGTGAAAATTTTATACGCTGTACAAAGTAACGATATTCCTCTGTGATTTTCACACTTCAATTTGTCTCCCTTTTTATGTATGGGGCATATTATGCTAGTTTTCCATTCTTCTGGTACTCTTTCAGCGGTCCATATTTTCACAATGAGATTGTGTAGCAGGTTCTTCAGTTGTTCGTTTCCATATTTATAGAGCTCTGCAGGGATATTATCTCCTCCCGGAGTTTTATTGTTTTTCAGTTTCTTTAGGGCAGCCCTTATTTCTACCATTGATGGCGCTCTCGTTGTTTCATCACTATTTAGCTCGTCCGGAATGTGAGTTGGTTCGACTGTCAGGTTGTTATTGGGATTTAAGAGCTGTTGAAAATATTCTTTCCACCTAGTCTTGATCTTTTCCTTATCTCCTATTATGTCTCCATCACTATCTCTGCACAGAGATGTGTTGGGTTTGAAGCCCTTTTTAAATACATTGACGCCTTTATATGCCTCACGTGGATTGTTATTTGCAAAGTCATGTTCCATTTTCAACAATATGTTGTTAAAATACAATCTCTTCTTTCTTTTAATTAAATGGTTAGCATCTCTTCGTGCTTGTTCGTAGGCTTGTCTTTTTGCTCTAGTTCCTTTTTCTATACATAATTTTTTTAGAACATTTTTTTTGCAGACGCTCTGTATGCACTCCTCATCGAACCAGGGATTTCTAGCCTGTCTTGGTCTATTTCCAATGCCTGATTCCGCCGCTGTCAGCAGTGCATTTCTCAGATTGGTCCAATCCTCTTCTAAATCATTTGGGGAGAGCGGATCACTCAGTTGGTTTGGTAGGTTTGTTGACAATGAGTCATGATATCTTTCCAATCCTTCTGGTGTTTTAAGAGCATCGATGTTTAGCTTTGGGATACTTGGCTGATTAGACCTTTTATCCCTTGCTATTCTGCATCTATAGGATGCTACTACCAAATAGTGATCCGAATCACAGTTAGCTCCTCTGTAGCTTCTTACATTTGTGATACTGGTCGCCCCTCTTCTTTCAATTAGGATATGGTCTATTTGGTTATGGTATCTGCCGCCAGGTGATGTCCATGTCCATTTATATATATTCTTCCGTGGGAACTGTGTTGATGCTATTATCATATTCCTTGATTCTGCAAAGTCAATCACTCTTGATCCATTGTTATTGCTTTCCGTATGAAGACTGTTTTTTCCTGTAACCTGCTGGTGTGCCGGATCCTGACCAATTTTTGCATTAAGGTCTCCAATTACCATTTTTATATCATTGGATGGTATGGTGTCATATATCTGTTCCAGTTTATGATAGAAAGTATCCTTAGTTACTTCATCTTTGTCTTCTGTCTCAGCGTGGACATTTACGATGGAAATGTTAAAGAATTTAGTTTTTATACGAAGTATACATATTCTTTTGTTTACAGCCCTAAAACCAATTACTTGGTTTTTTAATCTTTGGTTAACGATGAAGGCTACTCCGAACTCATGGTATTTTTCGTTGCCACTGTGCATTATTGTATGCGTTCTAGTATCAAAGGTATCAGTGCCTGTCCATCTTGTTTCCTGCACTGCTAATATATCTACTTTGTACTTTTCCATTTCACCAAGTACTTCTCTGAGGGCCCCACCTCTGTACATCGTTCTTACATTCCATGTTGCCATTCTCAAGTCCATATTTCGATTGCCATGTTGTCTGCCGGGTATTTTCGCTGTCCGAGGCTTAGTTTCCGGTTTCGTAATAATGCTATTTTTACAGAGAGTGGTTATTAGCCACTCGCCCAACCCCTTACTGGAGGCGAGGGTTTTTCTGTAGGGGTTTTCCTTCCCTTAGCTGGGAGGTTCTGGTTTTATGGCGCCAGAGTTTCGCCATTCGCCCCCCCTCCGTCGGCTATGAACCCGAAGATGGAAGGGACGTCCCACACCGGCGATCACATTGCCCAGGGGTCGCGGGGCCATGACGACCGCTCGTGGACGCCGGAGAGTTGGACTTGTTGGTAGTGCTGCTGATGCAGCAACGTCCTTTGTGGCATTTTTTGAGGCGCACACCATCCAGCTTGATGTGTCCCACCACGACCTACCAACCCTTCGACCCCCGCAGACATCCTTTAAAAACAATAAATTATTGTTCTAAATTTTGTAAAATGCGACAAAAATAATACAGACATCCTGTAAAGACAGTAAATTATTATTCAAAAATAGTAAAATGGGACAAAAATATTACAGGCATTCTATAAAGACAATAAAGTAGACACATCTACCGGATCTGCCCTGATAATGGACACTGCAACGCTGTCCGAAACGTTGGCTAAAGAAGGAGGTAGCACAACACGGCATAACATCCCAAAAACAAATAACGAAAATAATACATTATTGTTCAAAAATTGTGAAATAGAAATGGGACAAAAATAATATAGAAACCATGTAAAGTTAGGTTAGGTTCGGTTTTAGTTGACATTTGGTTAGTGGATGTTTTGTCCGTAGATTGTTTTGTCGGGGATTAAAATGCGCATTACCGTCTCAAATAAGCTCTATTTTATAAAATGAAAATAAATCACTTTGGTTTATTACTTATTTAATTAAAATTATCCTAATGTTTCAAATCTGATCGTTTCTTCATCAGGTCAAAATGAAAAAAAACGTTAATATTTATGTAATATTACATTTCCATAATGCTCTATCTTGAATAGCCGGGGTGAGTCAGCGCTACCAAAGATCGGAGAACACTCTCGTCCAGGCCGTGGCCCAGTGGCAGGGCGCGCCTCTTCACCAAAAATGGAGAATTCATCTGAAGCCCCTGTAGTAGATATACGAGTACAAAACTAAATATGTGTATATATTCACTTCTTCTAATAGTGCAAAATTATTTAGTGGTAACATTTTAAATTCAAATTAATAAATTACGTTGTATTAACCACTTAATTATTTATAAAAACCGACATGTTTCGTCAGCAAAGCTGACTTCCTCAGGGTTTTGACAGAACTAATTTTAAAAATAGACATACATAGGTAATAGAGAAAAATAATAGACATAAACACTAATAATATTTGAAAGAAAATAATGTGTAAGGGACGAGGGGCAATATAGAACAATTAAAAATTTAAAATTTAAAAGGGGAATAGATTTAATAATGGGTCATTTAAAAACAATTTTAGAGATTAGAAAGAGTGTTAATGCAAATTTAAATATTATTAATATCGCAGGAATATTGTAGTACGTAAACTCACGTTATAGTGTCCAATTGCGTGAAAGATATCGGCAAAAAATCCTGTTATCCGCATTTAACTCACGGAAGGAATAACACCAACAAGAAAAAAGGGTGATGATTTCTGAGCTATATTGTACTGGAGACGATAGTGGGTGACTCATTACACGCCTGGGAAAAAAATAGCCGTTAAAGTGGCGTCACACCAATTCCCCATCTGTCAAAAAATTGAAAACCACAATTTCGGGCAAAAAAATCATGTCCTCAGTGTTTTGGGACCGAAAAGACATCGTTTTCCTCCCTCCTACAATAAAGGTCATGTCACATGTTCACTTCTTCCTCACCTCAAAAAGACACTCTACACGACATCCCCAAATATGATGTATGCCTTAAGGGAAATTATTTTCCTGTGTGGAGTTATTAAAAAAAAAATTCTTCGAAATCACGATCTCCAAACATAGTATTTGTCTAGATATGATATATGTTGCTTCGGGTTGGTTGAATAAAATATTTTTTTTTATGAATTACGTTAAAAATCAATCTTACTAATAACTTGAAAATGGTTGTGGATATAACATGTTAACTTTCGGGAAGATAGTGGACACTACTAATACGAATATTTTTTTGAAAAAAACCTTTTGTTTAAAATTAATTACTATAAATATTATATTAGGTCCTTACATATGAAATTGGCGTTTTGTTTGGTAGGAACATAAAGTCGATTTTTTTAAAATTAATATATTTATTTAATCAAAGTATGTACCATTGCTATCTATGCACTTTTGCCATCTCATAGGTATTTCATCGATCCCTTTACTTCGGATTCGGATTACATTCGAACGGGAATCAATAAAATCTTTGAAGGCGGTTTGGACTGCCCCATTGGAGTTGAATTTTTTCCCTTGCAAGAAGTTATGCGAATTTCGAAAAAAATGAAAATCTGTTGGGGCAAGGTCCGGAGAGTACGGTGGATGTCTTAAACATTCCAATTGAAGCTCCTCTAATTTGGTAGCCGTCTACTGTGCAATGTATGGTCCAGCGTTCTAACGCGCGTTTGTTGATTTGCTTCACTCAATTCGTGAGGTACCCACCTTTCAAACTTTTTCACCATCCCAATTTGCTTCAAGTGGATTAAAACAGTTTTAACACTTTTAGCCTGCAGCTAACTCAGACGTGGTTTGCGATGGATCCGCTTCCACAATAGCCTTCAACTCTTCATTATCAACTTTGGTCTCCGGCCGTCCACGGGGCTTGTTCTGCAGGTCGAAATTTCCAGAACGAAAATTTATTTTGCGGCACCGTCGCCATACACATCATTAATCCTTCTAACCGTTTCTGCAGCACTGGTGCCACGGTGGAACTCGTACTCGTAAATAACGCGATATTTCAAGTTTTCCATTTTGTAAACTAAGAGACGCAAAGAAAAAAAAACAATTAAGGAAAAAACAAATGAATTATAATTTTCGAAATACAAATACATTAGTAAATAGCTGTATAAATTTGAATTTGGAATTCCTAACCAAAGAGAAGATATTTGAGATCAAAATTGCTAGTACGGCAAAACGCCAATTTCATATGTAAGGACCTAATATTTGCATCCCGGGCGATGGATAGTAAAATTCCATTTCAAAATTTAATCACGTAAAATGAAAATTTGCTTTCATCTATGGCACGTATTGGATGACAGCTGACAGCCATTTACAATAAGTTATGTCCGTATTATATTACATTTTGTATTGAAATTTTGGGTGCAGTGTTTTACATCGCCCCGAATGCACATTCATAGTTATCTGTTATAGTAATAATAATTTTTACCCCCCACAGGGGGGCCTTAAAAAAAACTCTCAGGGCCTATGTCATCTTTGAGGACGCTGTGTGGAAGGTCTTTTTAGGAACGGAAGGAGAAGAAGTTTTGGGGAGGAAAAAGGGATTTTTTTACACGAGCTCCATACAGGAAGTCCCGACGAAAATAATTTCCCTCAGGGCCTATGTCATCTTTGGGGATGCTGTGTGGAGGGTTTTCTTAAGGAAAGGAAGGAGAGGAGAGTTCTGGGAAGGAAAAGGGTTTAAGGGGTGGGTAGGAATCTAGGGTTCAGTATGTCCTGGTCATCCACCTCCAAGACCTAGACAAACCTTACCCCGTGAACCCGGGCACCCCTGCTAAATCACCAAACGTAGCGAACCACTTGGGGAGACCTATGGCAGAGGTGATGGTTATCCAATAAAGGTTCCCGGGTCGGCGGTATCCATTCCTGCCTCCCAAATTGAAATGATGAAAGGGATGCAGGTGGTTAGAAATTTTGGGGTCCAGGAGTGAGAAGGAGTCAAGGAGTGAGGGGCGTATAAATCTATCCTCCTACTGCGGTGCAAGGTCAATGGGTCGAGAGACTCCAACTGGAGAGGTCATAAGGTCTCACTCGATCAGTCTCTGTCAATCCGGCCCACCACCTCACCCCGTGAACCCGGGCACACCTGCTAAGTCACCAAACGTTATCCAATAAATGGCTTCCGGAGTGGCGGTTCCCATACCTGTCTCCAAAATTAAAATCAAAGGGTTTTTCGAAAAAATATTCATACGCGTCCAGTCATCCCAAAAGATTGCCAAATTCTCTTTTAGCAGGTACCTATGGACCTTGAAGGTTGACCATATATTATCTACCCTAATGATGAAAACTTCAAGGCTCCGAAACGTTGGCTTAAAAATCAGTGGATGGTAAAATACCACTAACACTCATTAAATCAACACTCCCAATCGCCACCATCTTTCGGCTTCTTAACAAAACATTTATCTACGAGAATTTCCTTTTAGCATGTCCAACAGTCTGTATCAATAGGTATAATTACCCGGAAAAGCGGCGAGTAATAAAAGAAAAGTCCGTAAAATAATTTGCCCGATAATCGGCTCACTTCGGGTGAGACTCGAGTGTGGGGGGCGATGGGAGGGGGCGGTAGGCGGCTGAGAGGGCGGGGAAATAAATAGACGAATAGCACCCCCTTGAAATATATTCTCGGCTGAACGGAGAACAGAATGCCTAGTTCACTATTTGACCAATGTCACAGATTAATAAAGATTGTAGAGTAGACATTTGAGTGTTTTGTGAATTTAATTGAAGGGGGTACTTTGATATTACGCATGTGAAGCTACCTGAAAGTGACCTAGATAGGCTTTGCAAGTATTGCAAAGTTAACTGCTTAGGTATCAATATTTCCAAATGTCAAACTATACACATAATTAAGTACACTTATTTACTCCACATTGAACCTGTCATCTCTAAAAAGGAATATAAAGATCTTGGCGTTTACCTTGATAGCAAACTTATATTTAATAAGCACGCCGACTCAATCTTTAACAGGTCGTATAAAATGCTTGGTTTTGTTCTTCGTATCAGTAAAGTATTCAGTAACCCGCGTAGAGTAGTAATGTTATATTTTGCATTAGTCAGAAGTACACTGGAATATGCCTCGCCAATTTGGAACCCGCAGTACAAACTGTATATTGATAACATAGAAATCATTCAACACAAATTTATAAAATATCTTACCTTTAAATTCAACAATAACCTTGAACGCACATTTCAAACTTTGCAACAAAGGCGAGCAATAGCTGATTTAACATTTATACACAGAATTTTAAATAATAACATGGACTATACCGAACTTCTTTCCCTAATTAATTTTAACATACCCTTAAGACGTACACGCCATACAGAATTATTCCTCATGCTTAAAAATTAAACTAATGTAGCAACTAGCAACTAGCAACTTCGCCAATTAACCGTGCTCTTCATATGTTCAATAATATTTATCTAAATTCTAATATCGACATTTTCTCCGGTTTATACATACATACATACATCACCACTTCTAACATCTACAAACGTTCTCACGCACACACATCTACCCACTACGTACATCACACGATAATCACTTAATATAAATAAGATTAACTCTAATTATTAACTCGAAAGTTGACTGCCCGGAGTTGCCAAATAAAATTAATTTCCACGCGCCGACTTTATATAGCAGACAAAATACCCTATTCTACATTGGTAGATGCAACACCAATTCCAACCAAAATGAATTTATGCAAAGAACATGTATACACTACTATAACATTAAATTTGCACGTGTAAAAACACTTGCAGACGTATTCACTGCTAGTTACTTTTGCTACAGAATTTCATTGTATCACATTCTAGGTGCGAATAATACATAACACATATTCATGATGATTAAATTAATTGTACCTAATATTTTTAAATTACCTGCGTGGCAACTTTCCCTTATTCCTGTCCTCCCCTTACCCGTCCCAACCCAAATACCTATTTCGCCGCCTATTTTCTCTACAGATATATTAGTATTTTATTGTATTGTTGTGTTTTTATATTTAGGTTTATCACTTGTTAAATCTACAGCTGTATTATAATTTCTTTTTAATTGGTACTTTTTCCTGTTTTTTTTTTCTTTTCTTAAATATTCTAGTTTACTGTTATATTTCTAAATTTCTATCTGTGAATATTAATAATTGGTCTGTTTTTTGTCATCCTCTTATGTATATTATGTTTATGTTTATGTTCCTTAAATAAATAAACAAATAAACAAAAATACTTCAATGAAACATACCATAGGTACCCTCCTTCAAATATGCTTAATAACTGTTTCTTCAATAAATAAATACATAAATAAATGTATCTATTTAGTCTATGGTATGGATAGAAGTACTGAAGTGGCTTTTTTCAGCTAAAGTACTTTTGTGCATTGAACTTCCTTAAAAATGTAATAAATTAAATAAAGAGATTGTTTCTCACTGCGTGTCCTTTCCCATTCGTCCCCGTTCCTCTTCCCTGCCTCCCTTTCCTTCCACTTTCTCCCTCTCCTTTCTTCATGCGTTTCCTCAACCTTCCCCGCCTTCTCTCCCTCGATCCCCCCCGCTTCATCCTCCTCCACCTCTCTCAGATTTTCCACCACCTCCCGCCTTACTTCCCTGCTACTAAACTACATGAAATACACACATTCTTCAAACTACTCACGCGCCAATTTTTTTTAAAATTTTTTACTTTCGAGGCCGAGCGCACCTCAACTAACCAAAGCTTCATCGCAATCTGATGAATGGTATCGGAAATAATATCTTTACGCCAGAGCTCACCATTATAATATAATGCGTTGTTGTGCACCGTACCGCAATAGTTTCAATATATTATATGGGGACCATCGCGGGAATGCGCACATCAAATCCCTAAAGTTTCTTCGTAATCGGATGAACGGATATATATGTATATATAGGCAGGACAAACTTGTATTATAATTTTAGATTAAACATCGCGTCATTCGAATTCCGTGCTAAAAATCAAATCCGAATGATACTCGTATTGCCCTAGAACGAGTCCGAAATTAATCCCAAATCCCATAGGTGCGTTATAAATATCAGCCCGTATGTGGTCTTGCATTACATTTTTTTGGTTCATTCAAAACATACTGTGGCGCCAGAGCGGTGGACGTGCAAACCTTGGGATTCCACTTGCTGCCGGAGTGCGCAGCACCTATGAAGTTAGTTAAAGCTTTTTTTTTTCGGAACAGAATTTTTTAAAAATATTTTTTTTTTCCTATAATTACCGTGTTTTAAGTTGATTTAAAAAAAGTTAATAATTGAAGATGTTACTTTATCCCCTTAAAAAATTAATAGTTTTTTGTAGAAATTGTGATTTTCATATTTAAAACATCGTTTTGTTTCTGACGGTATTTTAAAACAGTAGAAACATATATTTACTCTTTATTACCCTAAAACCTGTAAAGAATACTTGTGGCACATTTCAGAGTGGAAGATAATCTTAGTATCACCCTGGCGTAAGACCATCATCGTTAAGAAGTGAAACGTTGCTTAAAATGGCTTTAGTCGTGTTTGTTGACTAGATCTGAACAGCCAGTTTCTTTCCCATCTTCCTCTTCCCATCTCGTTCCCTTCTCCACTACCTTCAGCGTCACAACATAACCCAATTGGGGATGCCATAGTCACAGCTCCAGGCGGTTGGGAGCAGAAGGGATTCTTGTGCGGTAGATAGATAGATAGATCATTTATTTCCCAATATTATTTTTCTTTTAGTAAGTATATCGGGGCGCGCCGATGAACAGACATTAAAAAAAACTATTTCCAAGCTTTGAGTTCCGTTGTACTGTGGCCAATACGGACATAATCTTGGTAGAGATTTGGAGGACTTGATAGATTGGAAAACTAACCGGAGAAAAACTGCGCCACTGGTTTCTGAAACCCTTCTTCCATCTCACCCAACCACCCACTACACCCCACACCCCACTGGGCTCATGACAAGTACGAAACAGTTATTAAAAGAAGGATATATTAATATCATCTAGAATACGCGTCACAAGTTTGGAACCCGCAATACAAATCATATGTGGAAAATCTAGAACGTGTTCAAAATCGTTTTCTACGATACTTAGATTTCCGCAGCTACCGCACACATCTAAGTCACCAAGATTCAGCCGCATACTTTAATATACTATCGTTAGAAGTTTGAAGAAGCTCGGCCGAAGTACTTTTTCTTGAAAAAATAGTCAGATTCGTCGTAGATTGCCCAGAACTCTTAGAACGAATACAGATACGAGTTCCTAACAGACGAACCAGATCAGACACGATTCTTAGCCTCCCTCGGTGCAACACTAATTCCAAGCAGAACTCTTTCATCTATCATGCATCCAATACTTTCAACACACACTATACACAATTGGACATTTTTAACTCTGCACCACACTCCTTAAAATCACACAGACGCTCTCTAATATACGCGATAACAATAACTATAGATACCCTATAATACAACCATCACTCTATGAACTTCCTTTTTTTTCTCTATAATAATTTTTTGTCACGCATATTTTTATTACTGTACCTCAACTTAACGGATCCTCCCCATCCTACCCCCTTCCAATTCCCACCTAAATAACTCGGCTCTTAAAATGTAATTTTTCATTAGTAATTATCTCTGGAATCACTACACTTGTACACAATACCTATGTGGAAACCGGTAAATGGTTCAATTATTGTGACTCAATTACTATATGCTCTTTTATTAATGTGTGTTGGTCTCCCAAATAAATAAATAAAAAACCATTCTTACTTTTTCATCTTTTGTGGGTCACTTTTGGAATGGTAATTACATTTCCAACCCAACTTAACTTTACCTAACGAACGTAGCCTAGCCTTATTACAAAGATTGTGAAATTATTGTTATTGAA
Organism: Limnephilus marmoratus; assembly: GCA_917880885.1. Classification (NCBI taxonomy): domain Eukaryota; kingdom Metazoa; phylum Arthropoda; class Insecta; order Trichoptera; family Limnephilidae; genus Limnephilus; species Limnephilus marmoratus. The sequence continues at coordinate 12,691,058 of OU862926.1, forward strand.
GTGAAAACTTCTTTAGCACCGTTGTGATTTGAAACTCGATGAAACGGAAACGAGCGACACTAAAAAGATACAAATACGTACATCTATAGGATTTAGCCTGCGAGAGAATGAAATAGCTTAATCGGTCTCCTACCCGCATTTCTGCCGATTTCTTACATATCTCCCTTAAACATTTGGAGTTTTGAAGTTCTTAAAAAAAATATATATGTTATTTTTTAAAATAATGTCTAGATGCTGCCCACGCCGAAACGCAAATTATATGAAATTCCCTCGATGGAAAAAAATCGCGAAGTGTGCTCCAAAAATTATTAAAAATCATATTTGTGAAAAAATTCACAATGTTTCTTTATGATACTTAAGATGCTCGACCTCGATTGACGACCTCCGTAGTCCAGTGGCTAAGACTCTTGACTCACATTCCGGAGGTCGCGGGTTCGAACCCGGCATGCGCAAATAAATTTTATTTGATTAATTTGTGTTATTTCACAATTAATTCATTTAAAATAATATATAGTATATTTGCGGCATGTTCCAGAGTGGAAGATACTATCAGTATCGCCCCGGTGTAAGACCACCATTCAGAATTGAAACGTTGCTTGAAAATGGCTTTAGCCGTGTTTAGTGACCAGATCTGAATAGCCAGGTACTTCCCAAAACTTCCTCTTCCCCACCTCCTTCCCCTCCCCGCTACCTTCAGCCTCACAACATACCCCAATTGGGGATGCCATAGTCTCACTGGCTCCAGACGGGAGCAGTTGAGATTCTTGTGCGGTATTCACTGTAAAAAAAAAAAAAAAATGCTCCCTACGAGATTTTTGCTCTATTTTGAAGGAGTCGTGTTTTATTAAACATTTTTTACAATTTTCTCATCGATTTTGTCGCTGTAAATGTTAGCGCGCTCCTTTAACATTCGTAATTTCGTATTTCTCCATCTTCTTCTTTTCAAGCCCGGTTGTGGAACCTTAAGCAATGAAAGTTCTACAGGTGGTATTGTTCCTGGGTTATTTTTTTTAAAGATTTTGGAATTCTTTTTGAATATAACAAACTATTAATTTCACTGTTTCCCTAACCGTGGTGTTGTCTACAACTCTCCAAGTGGGTGGATTGGCCGCTTTAAGTATGAGCACACTTATCAAGTCTCTTATTGGTTGTGATTGTGTTGTGAATTTATGATACCTCTCGTTTACATATTGAAACTAATTTTTGAAGGAAAATTTCTTTATCACCTTTGTGATTTGAAAAACTACACTAAAAAGAGACAAACACATACGTCTACAGGATTTAGCCTACGAGAGAATTTGATAGCTTAATCGACCTCCCGTTTGTGCGGTGCTTCGTAGCGTCCCCACTCTTGTCTACTTCAGTTCTCTGAAGGTTTCTGACGAACACTATATTTTTTCTTACTTTAAAGGGTGTCTCAACTCGTAGAACAAACACGAAATTGGTGAATCTATGTCATATTTGCCATTGACTTTGTATTGTTAGTTTTTCGATTTGTTCTTTCGTTATAGAATAAAGGATTCTAAAGTTGAATATATTATGTCAAATTTGAAAAAAAACGGTTGCTGAGGGGTTAAAATTGATGTTGTGTCTTTTAATATGCGTCGAAACCATACATATCCAAAATTATTGACTTGCCCTAACATGAAATCTGGGTGACATTTCGAAGAGTTGGAGGAAAGCCTCGAGACCATATTTTTCGCACTAGGATGGTTCAAAATTTGTAGAAATGTTCAACTGCACGAATTTTAGTTGCGATAAGGCTATAATAAAAAATATACATATCAATGCCTTATTTTATATTTTCTATACCATTTAACTTCTTTAAAACACTTGCACTTAATTGTTAAATGTATTTATTTTTATTTTTAAACTTTATGAGTAAAACCTCAAATTGGAATATTTAATTAAATGAAGACAATATTAGCGAAACTCACTTGAAAATCTGGAGACAGAAAAATCAGAAAAAGATATTGGCACCTCTGGGACTCGAACTCAGTATCTTCTGCTTACATGGAAAATGCTTTACCAACTGAGCTATATCCAATTCCGTCACTTTTAACTGTATCATACATTTATCTATCTTTTATGTACAGTGCCCGGTGCTGCCCACCGGATTGTGTGTGGTCTTTCGCTGTCATGAGCTGATTACTCATGACGGCTGCTGTCATTTTGGATTACTTTATTTTTTATTTTTTGTTGATGTTACTAACAACTTGTTTGACTGTCCATGAGGCTCACTGCTTTTGCATTGACACCTCCATGGGCTTTAGAATTGTAGAGATTGACCATTACAGTACAGTCCTGTAGGCGCGTCCGCATACCGCTACCTAACACAGTATGAGGGGACATTGAAGGTCTAGATTCGTTACATTAAATGTAGAGCCGTTTATTCAAAAAAATTAGATTCTTGCGAGAACTCCGAAGGGGCGACCATAAGTTGCCTATACCGGGGTGGGACAGTGGTGGGTACTTCAATGTCAATGTATCATATTTGGGAGGCGGGAATGGGTACCGCCATACTGGGAACCTTTATTGGATAACCAACACATCTGCCATAGGTCACCCCAAGTGGTTCGCTGCGTTTGGTGATTTAGCAGGGGTGCCCGGGTTCATGGGGTGAAGTTTGTCTAGATCTTGGAGGTGGATGACCAGGACATACTGAACCCCAAATTCCTACCCACCCCTTAAACCCTTTTCCTTTTCAGAACTCTCCTCTGCTTCCTTTCCTTAAAAAAACCCCTCCACACAGAATCCCCAAAGATGACGTAGGCCCTAATGGAAATTATTTTCTTCAGGGCCTCCTGTGTGGAGCTCATATAAAAAAAAAATCATACTTCGACTAAGAACTACCAACATTATCTTCATTTTCTTAACGCAAATATTATTGGCTGCTATCTTTATATATGATTGCAAGATTCAAACCCGAACTAAATGCTTTCTAGCTAGTGTCTGAATACATTTTTATCCATTTTTGCAGAAAAGTCAATAGAAATGTGGCGTACTAAAAATAAAATGGATAAAAATTTACGTAAGTTACGTAAATAGTACGAGAAGGTACTGCTGGATAAGTCAAAAGGTCTCCTTCAACCAAGTATCACTTGATCCAGCCTGCGACGCTGTAAATTAGCAGGCTCATCCGCCGCCAACACCTAGACAAATCTCACCCCGGCTAAGAAACAAAACGTAGCGAACTTCTTGAGGTGACCTATGGCAGAAGTGTTGCTTATCCAACAAATGATTCCCGTATGAGCAAATAATATAAATAAATATAGTCAACCATGAAAGTGTGGCGTTTCTCGCTTACATAACCTATTTACAACCTAGTTCGCTGTTCTCTAATAGCTCATCCTATTAAAACCATACACACATTTGTCTAGATAATCTTCTAAGGGGTGTTTACATAGTTTGTGGTGCTCAGGGTAAATATCCCTTGACTAACATTGTGCGCGATGTTGTTAATATTAATCTTCGCCAAACAATGAAACATAATATATTTAGATTTAAGATAGATGATATGCTCTGTGAACATTAAATTATACGAAGAGTCGAGTGGGTAACCGTACGCGGTGGGTAAGTGTACGCAGTGGGTAATGAAGTCATCTATTTAATCTTTTGATCAAGTACTTTTTTATTATTTGGGTTGCTTCCTTTTGGAATATTGATGGCAATACTGGAATCCATTTTGTCCATGTAGAACGTGAGAGGCGTTTCCGTTTAAACTCTGGTTTTTGAAGCGGGTAGAGCGGCCCCGCTTTTAAAACAACAGTTACCTAATGTTTAATTTAATAATGTATTAATCCATCGGGAGTTGCGATTGGACATATACGGGCAATTTAACATGCTTAGTTCGTGATTTAAATGTTTATATAACAAATTCGCGTAAAGCGCGAGATTAAACTCGGGCCGGTAATTACCTCGTGAGTGTAACATGCTTAGTTCGCCATTTAAAGAAATGATCTGTGATGATCCGATCGCACGTTACGTTACGCAATTAAAAACACGATTCGCAGCCAGCGGATCTTTTTGGGGACTTCTTTGTGTGGGAACCACTCCACCACGTACTCCGGTGGAAGTGTCGCCATCATTCATCAAGTTTATCTCGTATGTAAATCCAAGGAAGCTAGAGGGTCAATCAATCCATAGAGGGTCTAGGGATCCCTTCAATTCCGGACCAAGGCCGTCATCTTCTTAGGGGGAGAGGAGATACGGCCTCCCCTATTACATGGACTGCTCATCAGACGTCACCGTGGGGAGGCTGCATGAGCCTTTTTCTTCCCGTCGGACACCAGCCCAGCGGATGAAAGTAGTTAGCTTGTTTGACGGCCGGCGTAGTCCAGCGCTAACGCTCTTGACTAACGTTCCGAAGGTCGCGGGATCGAATTCCGGCGTGGCAAATAAATTTTATTGGTTTAATTTGTAATATTTCACAATTTATTCATTTAAAATAATATATAGTATATTTGCGGCACGTTCCAGAGTGGAAGATACTCTCAGTATCGCCCTGGCGTAAGACCACCATTCAGAATTGAAACGTTACTTGAAATAGCATTAGCCGTGTTTGGTGACCAGATCTGAATAGCCAGATACTTCCCCACCTTCCTCTTCACTATCTCCTTCCCCTCCCCACTACCTTCAGCCTCACAACATACCCCAATTGGGGATGCCATAGTCTCACTGGCTCCAGACGGGAGCAGCTGAGACTCTTGTGAGGAATCACTTTAAAAAAAAAAAAGTTTATTTAGAGTAACCGTGGTCCCCGGGTGAGTGATCATTATTCTTTAATTGTAAATGCCGAGGAAAAATGTGTACAATATATTGACTTTCATCTTTATTTTCCTACCTTGTTTCAATGCTGAACCCCTACAATCCTTTTCAGAAGTGTCATAAAATCCAATGTTCTCGCTCTGGTGGATGGGTGGATGGGATCTCATCTCTACCGCAAATCGACATACTTCGACCATTAGTCGAAGTTTGGCGTCCTAGTTTCCATAGAGGAAACAAAATTGATTTGTGCTAATCATTAGCGTTTCATTGTGGACCCAGTAAATAATCCCCACCTAGCATCGCCTTGGCAATGGTGCGCGGTGGGTAAGTGTACGCTATGGGTAAGTGTACGCGGTGGGTAAGTGTACGCAGTGAGTAGGTATACGCGACGGGTAAGTGTACGCGATGAGTAAGACTTGGGTGGCATTGAAGCAGTGAGATCTACGTAGAAAATAGATATAAACTGGTAAATTATTTTTTTATGGTTTACTTATTATTTGTTCCGCCTCTGTTACCGAGTTTATCACGGCATATGTCATCTTTTGGGATGCTGTGTGGAGAGTTTAGGGAAGTGAAGGAAAAAGATATGAAGGGGAAGGAATCTGGAGATCAATGTGTCCAGAAGTGACGGACCTATGAATGCATCCCTCCCACTGCGAAGCAAGGCGATGGGTTTAGAGAGTCCGGCTAGAGAAGTCTAGGTTAGGTCTTCCTCAATCAGTTTCTCCCGATCCGGCCGCACGCAGTAGGTGGCATTTGCCACCAAGACCTGGACAAACATCATCCCATGAATCCGGGCACCCCTGCTACGTAACTAAACTTAATTAAACACTTGGGGTGACATATGGCAGGCGTGTTAGTTTTGCAACAATGGTTCTAGGGGCGGTGGTATCCATACCCTGCCTTCAAATTGGAATCGATGGATAATCTCACACAGGTAATATATTTTTTTTTGTGTATTTCATTTTTGTGTGATGGGGTAAGTTTGCTGGGGTAGGCGTGCGCGGTTATGTGAGTGTGTTCACTTACTTGTGCTAACATGTAGAAAAAGCGGTTATGATGGTGCGTGCACTGAGCCCTAAACTAAAAGTTATTTTTATGCATATAAATTTTTAATAGTCTGTTTAATTTCACTGTGAAATATTCTTCGTAATTATGTGTATTTTACAAAGTATCCGGATATGCCTTTTTGCACCACAAGAGCAGATTAAATAAGCACAGTGCATACACTAACACTTGTCGAGTTTTCAGCCTTATGAGGTTTTTGTGTTTGTTTGGGATAGGTACCTCAAAAAATCAATCATCAAAATCATAAATCATCTAAAAAAAAAATTACACATCGGCACGCTTATTTTTTGAGTGGAGGATGTAGTTACCTTCCTCCTTTGACAGTCTGAAAAGTTTAGCTTAGAAAGTCTATTAGAACCATCTCAAACGGATCTTAATGTACTAAACTATTGGCTAATAAAAATATATTAGCAATAAATATTAATAAAACCGTTTACATGATCTTAAACTCACCTAAAAGAATAATACCATCGCATAAACCATTACAAATAGAAGAAAGAGACCTACATATTCTAGATAGCGAAAAATACCTGGGCTTATATATTGATAAACATTTGACATTTAAACAACACGTAGAAAAACTAAAAACCAAAATCATCCCATTAATTGGTGTATTTGGTAGAATTGCTCATCTTCTACGAACAGAAGTAAAGAGGGGCTTATTCTTTAGCCCAGTCCCACCTAAATTATTAAATAGAAATATGGGGAAATACATAAATTACGTACATAAACGACTTACAAATAATACAGAACAAAGTTATTAAAGAACTCTTTAACTACCCAGACACTTCCACAAAAAAACTATACCAGGAAATGAACCTTTTGAAAATAAGAACATTGTACGAATATAACATATATGTCTTTTAATCTACAAAATACAAAATGGACTTATACACACAAACACAACATTTATAAAAACATCACAAGTACACGAACATTATATTAGACAACACAATAAATTGTACACAAATTCTGTCAAGACTGAAAGTGGTAAGAAAAGTATTGGCCACGAGGGAGTTCACATAATATCCTTCCAGATAACCTAAAAACGTAAAAGAATATAAAAACCTTTAAAAAAAAGCTATTTAAACTGTTATTGAAATGTTGGAACAAAATTAAAAATATTACTACTATACTTGTACTACTATATTTTATATGCTCTGGTATTTAAGTTAAGAAAGCGAAATATTATATTTCTTTTAACTTATTAATAATAAAAAAAAAAACAAAAAGTACGTGAAGCTAAAACAATCCAATCTTCTAATAATTATAAAATAGAACAAAGAGATAATATCAGGATAAAGTTTACCTGAATTTTTTTTATGTATTTGATTAGGCAGTGAAATATGACAAAGGAAAAAAAAGTTTACCTAATCATATCACGAAAGCTTGAAAAAACGTATTTGTTCATATCCATTCAAGTAAAAAAGTCAATTTTTTTGCAAGATGATTAATTTTAATGAAAACCGAAATATGTGTACCGGTCTTATAAAAGCAATATAAGTTCTGTGTTTTACGACAAGACGACAAAATGTTTTTTCCGTAAAGCAGTAAATTTGCAGATAAAACATCTGAGGCAGAAAAATTTCTCGAACGGTGATATTTATATAATGTCGTGATATTTAATATAATGACCGTCTGCAAATTTTGCACAGATTTTAATTTCTGGATTTTGTGTATAGATTGTCCATTTATTAATTATTTTACGACAATAAATTTAGTGTCCGACCGAACTTTTGGTTTCGGTTTCGGCCTAGTGTCGACAAAAAAACGGGTTTCGGCTAAGTCATCCAGCCGAAACTACGGCCAGTGGCGGCTCGAGCACAATTTCGATGGTGGGGACCGATATTTTTTTGTGTATTATCACATAAGTATATATATGTAAATATGTTATAATTTACCTTCATTATAATTGAGAACATTCAAAATACCTAAGTAGGTACTATTTTATATTCATGTAACTATACGAGTAGGTATATTTTTATGTTTTTAATTCTAATGTCTAAAGTCTAAGGTAAATAATTCATTATTTTTTTCGAATAAATATTTATTTTTCTCACAAAAATATTATTGGATAAGTTACGCACGTTACCAAAAATACCAAATAGGTACACATATGAATATGAATCTTAAAGAAAAATAACAAATATAATCAAACCAGCTTTGGTTTAGAGCGCCTTTGAGGTAAATTTTCTACCAGAACGGCGCTATAAAAATAATCCGACCTATACTCTTATTATAATAACAAAATAATTACGACAATAATACCACTAACGCGAATCCCGGTCCATACAAAGCTCACATCTTTCAATTTGAACGAAAACAAACATCCAATTATCCACGAGGGGATCCTAGAGTTTATCCCCACGATAATGATACTATGACTCAAATGCGCATGCGCGAATTCGCGAGATCCCTAAGAAACGTGTTCAGTACGAATAAAATATATTAATTTCAAGGAAAAAATCCCGTGATGTCCCCCAAGTGCGCAGAACGCTTTGCGCAGTGCGCATGGCTCATGGTAGTCATGGCAACTGCTAGTTTCGAGAATCGAGTGACGAGTGGACGAGCTCGAATCGCGTTAGTACGCAAAAAAGTAAGGGAGCGAAGTGGTCGCACGTTAACTTAAAAATTATCTGAATTGAAATTATAGATTATATTTCTGCAAATTTTAATAATTACTTTTATGTTATGAATCATTTTTATGAACATAAAGCATCGAAAAAATTCTCAATAGGTTTCTGAAATATGAAGTGGGGTCTGTCTCCACCACAGATAAGAGAAAAGGTCCCCACCGTCCCCTTGAGAAGAACCGCCACTGACTACGGCCGTAACCGAAACTGAATTCGGTAGGTTTCGGACATGTTTTGGCTGCGCCCGTGGTCATGGTCATGTCAGTGGTCGTGGTTTGTTTATTATATTATTTAATTATGAATACTGATAATAAATTATTAGTCTATTAAAATTATTAATAGTTGTACTTCAATGAAGCTCTTCACATTTTTTTTAGTTTGAAAAAAAAACCCTCCTTTTGCAAATTTTTTATACAATTTTCATAAAGTCAGAATCACCGTCTTATCTAGAAACCTTCGTGAAAGTGCGCACAACAAATCACCAAAGTTTTATTGATTTTTTTAAACTCATAATATGAGAAATAATTAGGGACAAACAAAGAAACATTAATTTTTATAACGCTAAATGTGAAACAGAAAATTCAGAAAAGATTCAGAATAGAACTCAGAACCTCAGCCTTGTCGGGGCTGTGCTCTGATCATCGAGCTAATCCGACCTTAACTCTTTCGGTCGTATTCAACTCTATCATACCTCAACTACGAACTACCAAGATTATCTTCATTTTCTTAAGGCATGTTTTTTATCTGCTATCTTTGTACATGATTGCAAAATTCTACCAATTTATTTGCAATCTAGATAGTGTCATGGATAAATACTCGTATGCTTTTCCATTTTTAATACGCGTTATTTATGGAGTTTTCATATTTTTCGTTTAAGAGTTATATGGTAAAATTATTAAAAAAAAAAAATTATTTTTTTATTGTTATCAAGTTTAATTTGTAGAACTCCATTTTAATTCCAATAGTTTGATAATGCCTTCAGAAGGCGAAACAGCTGTCACGCGTAACAATAATTACACAGCAGAACTTGTTTAAAAATAAACTGTTTTTATTAATTTAATAATAATATTATTGATTATATAATAAAAAAATAAATACGAAAATTCAATATTTGCATGTCTCTTTTTTTTTTTTTTTATTGGTCTTCACCCCAAAAGAGTGTTCTGGCCAGTGTCAAGTGAATGTTTTTGTGAGTGTAAATTTGTGAGTGTAATTTTTGGTTAATATTAACTAATTTAGTTTTAATAACAAGAACCTATCTACATTATATAATAATACTATACAAATAATAATAATAATAATACGCAAAATTATTACAATAAGAGATGATTTTAATTAAACATAACAAGGAAATTAGAATATATGTTGACATAATTTATTGTGCGTAAAAAATAAAATAAATAAATAAATACATGAAACTTAACTTACAATTACAAATTGATGCTGTTAATATTCAGGAAATTAGCCAAGACTTTATACACGCGTTTGTTCACAGAAGATAACAGGCATGCAATGTTGTAGGGAGGCAATATACCCGAACTGATTAGGTGAGGGATGAAATTTTTGTATGAATTATTTATAGGACAACTGAAAAAAATATGATTGAGATCCTCTTCACCAAGACGACATTCACACATCGCAGAATTCTTAATATGAATTTTTGTCAGGTGAACATTGTGGCAGCAATGCCCTATCCGCATGCGGCAAATGGAGGATGTCGAGAATTTGTTAAAAGAAAGTCTGGAAAACCACGGTTTTGAAGGAATCGTTGGCTGAATTGTGAAAAAGCTATATCCTTTTGATTGACTAGATTCTTCCCAATGATTCTGCCATGTGGAAATCATGTTTTCCTTCAATTTTATGAAAATGTCATCGGTGTTTAAAAATTTATATAAAATATCCCCCGAAATAATGGCATCTTTCGCCAATGAATCGGCCTTTTCATTTCCAGGGATACCGCAGTGACTAGGTATCCAAGCCAAGACGATTTCTTTGCCAGAGTCGGTTAATTTATGAATTAAAGTGCGAATTCCAACACAGAAATCGTCTTCTGGGTAATGGAAAGGGGAAGAGTTTAATTTTTGAAGTGCACTCAGGGAATCGGAGAGAATTAAGAAGTTTCCAATGTGAACATCGTCAATGTATTTAAGGGATTCAAAAATTTAAAAAATGGCTATACATTCAGCAGTGAAAACGGAAGCCTCTTTTGGAAGTTAAATTTTTCTATCGACTTGATCTGATGGGCAGTGGAATGCCGCTCCCACATGGTTTGATAAGGGAGACTTGGAACCATCTGTGTAAATAATTTTCCAGTTGGAATATTTCGAATTTAAAATTTGGATAAGTTTTCTTGGAGCATCGTGATTGTTAATTATGCCGAGAGAAAAAAGAATATTTGGTTTACACAAATGAATACGAAAGGAGTTGGCATATAAAGGAAGTCTGTCTGATGGATTTAAGAGGGGTTTATACGCACAGTACGTATGGAGGCTTTTAACAAGAAGAGGGATTGATTTGTTCCTCCAATATGGAAGTGATTTCACTTGAGCAGTGAGTGCAGTAATTTTGTCTTTCAGTGGGTGATTAGAGAGTCTTAAGCATTTAAATAAAAACTTGTCAGCCAAGAACTGTCTTCTGAAATGAAGAGGAGCCTCCACAGCCTCCACTTGTAAAGCGTTAATTGGGGAAGAACGCATTGCTCCGATAATCAATCTTAAACTTTGAAATTGAATACGGTCCAACCTTGCGAGGTTCTTTTTAGAAGTGGGTTCAGTGAAACGGCACTTAAAATGTTGAGGCCAGCTTGACATTTGTTAATGATTAAATTAACATACGGGTTCCATGTTAACTTAGAGTCTAAAATTACCCCAAGGAATCTTATTTGTACCTGCATAGGGAGAATTGAATTATTTATTTGGACTGTTATACGCGGAGTAACACGTTTTCTGGAAAAGACGATAACATTGCTTTTGGACGGAGAAATTTTTAAGCCTTGATTTTTTAACCAGGTGTCAAGGTTTTTCATGCAAATGTTAATCACATCCTCCAGAATAGAAATAATTCGTCCTGAAATATATATAAAAAGATCATCCGCATACTGAAGTATTTTACAAGACGGATGCATACTCCGATGCAGGTCAAAGGTATAAATATTAAAAAGGATAGGACTAAGGACGGAGCCCTGAGGCAAACCCTTGTTTACTATTCTTTCCAGTGGAGGGGAATCCAGCACCTGGATTTGAATTTTCCTGGTAAGAAGGAGGTTAATTATAAAACTGGAAAGCTTACGAGGGATGCCAATTTTTAACAATTTATTAAATAAAACATCTAATAAAACATTGTCAAAAGCTCCGCACACATCAAGGCAAACACCGACAAGGAATTCATTATCGGCCAGGGCCAACTGGATATCAGAAGTCAGGATGGACACACTTTCGATCGTACTTTTTCTTTTTCGAAAGCCAAACTGAGAGCTGGGAATAATTTTCTCATTTTCTACATACCAGTCTAGACGTCTTTTAATCATATGTTCAGCTATTTTAACTAAGGAAGATGACAGAGCTATAGGTCTGTAAGAAAGTCCAGAGTTAGGGTCTTTCTGGGGTTTCAGAATGGGAACAATTATTTGAGTTTTCCAGGATGATGGAATTTTGCCGGAGTCAAAGATCAGATTTATAATTGAAAGAAAATAGTTTAGTGTGGTAATGTCGCAGTTTTTAATAAAGCTATAAGGAATTCCATCTACACCAGCGGATGAGTCTGTGAGATCGTTTAAGACCTCCCTAAGTTCCGTTAAGTTGAAGTGGGTGTCCATCCAACCCCGTGTTTTAAATGAGTATGTGAATTCTGTTTCATTAAAATTACTTGCAGTTTGAGGAGCTAGTTTATCGGCAAATTCCTTCACCCACTCTGAAGTGAGTGGTCGAGTCACCGTTGGGACGTGAGAACCCTTAAACCTGCGAATTGAATTCCAAACAACTGAAAGAGGAACTTCGGGAGATAATTATGAGCAAAAATTTTTCCAGCCTTGACGTTTTTTGTTTTTTAGAAGACGTTTGGTCTTAGCTTCAATTTGTTTATACTGAAGGAAGTTCTCCATATTCATATTTGTTGAATAAATTTTCGCATATTTTTTCCTCATATCTACTGCGTCTGAGCATTCAATATCCCACCAAGGAGCTGGGGGAGGTTTCCCTTTGTTACGTGTCGTTTTAATGGGGATAAATTTTTCTGCGGCCGTAATGACTGCAGACACAAATAAATCGTAACATTCCGCAACATTTTCTGTAGTTGGAGAGGGCAGATTTTGCACAGAGAACTTTGTATGATTTGAATAGTCATTCCAGTTGGCTCTGGCAGTTAAGAACCTTGGTTTTCGACTACCGCACTTGACATTTTTGTTGGAATGATAAATATTTGAGGATTCAATGAGGATGGGGTAATGATCACTCCCATGAGGGTCATCCAAAACCTTCCATAACAGGGATGCAGCTATGTTGGAATTGCAAATAGTAAGATCAACCATGCTGGGTCGCTGACCAGGCACCTGAAGACGAGTAGGAGAACCATCATTGATAATACAAAAGTCTAGTTCATCTAGTAGATCAACAATATCTCTGCCCATTCTGTCACAATTGTGAGCTCCCCATAATCCGTGATGGGCATTGAAATCTCCCAGAACAAGAGAAGGGGTAGTGACCTTGGAAAACATAGCTTTCAGGATTGATTTAGAAGGTTTATTAGATGGTGATATATACAAAGAAATTATTGTAGTGTCAAAAACCTTTGCGGCCGTCACTTGAAAAGGACAACCAATTGGTTTTACATCTACAGGGGAGAAGGGTAATGATTTTTTAATGAAAAGAGCGGAGCCGCCCTTTCCATCTTGACAGTCGTCTCGAAGACAGTGGTATCCCCTGACTCTGAAATCAGAATCCGGTTCCAGCCACGTCTCCGAGATGGCAGCCACTGCAATTGAGTTTGAATGTAATGTGTTTAAAAATTCTTCAGTCTTATTTCTAAGACTATGACAATTCCACTGAAGAATCCTCATCAGAGGAGCCATTTCTAGTTGAGTTGATAATATTAGTAATTTGTTTAGCAACGTGGGACGGTATTTGAATGTTGTTTTTACTTGTATATTTGTTATCACTGTTAAGTATTTGTGTTAATAATTGGTTCTTCGGAGCAGTTAAGGTAAGATTTTTTTTTTGATTTGTGTGCTGTAGATTTATTCGAAAATGGATAAAGAAAAACCACCTGATCCCCCAGATGATGGTTTGCTATCTGAATCCTCGGGTGTTACAAAAAAATTGATCGCGGTTAATATTCCGGAGGCTTCGGACTTCGTAACGATTACGTCAAAAAAAAGAAAAATTGCTAAACCAGCAGATAATAGAAATGCAACAGATTTTGAACAGATACATCGAAAAACACCCTCCACGCAAAACGACTCCCTTCAAAATAATTCTGTTTTACAGGATGTAATTCCGTCCACTTCTTCCTCGATTTCAAATCTAAGTCCAGCAAGCCCTTCCACCACACCCGCCCCACTGGTAAACAATACTCCTTCACAAATGTCACGTCTGTATAATAATCTTGATAGACCTCCTTACATTACACATGTGACTAAAATTTCAAAGGATGAAAAACAATCAAATTTATACGATGTGGACTTTGGACATTTTATGTTTAAAAATAAAATCCACCCTGTCTGGAATGGAGTAAAATCCGTTGGGCGTAACCGTCTTTCTGTTGAATTCAAGACAGCGGCTGAGGCCAATAGCTTTGTAAAATCTGATGTTGCCAAAAAAAACTCGTACAACGTTTTCATATCTACATATCAGGTCACAAGGCTAGGTGTCGCAAAAGGGATCCCACCGCACTGGTCGATAGAGGACATCCTGGAAAACATTACTGTTCCTCAAGGTTTCGGAAAAGTTTTAAAAGCGCGTCGTCTAAATTACAGGTTTAATACGGGAAACTCTGTAGAATGGAATTGACGCTGTCTCGAGTGCGAAAATAAATTTTCGTTTCACACAACTGAAATTTTGAGTGCAGTATTTTCCATCACTCTAATGCAAGAAATTGTATTTTACAGTAATTAATAAGGTGAATCTAAAGATTTTTTTCTAATGATATTCGTATCAAGCGTGTCCGGTGTTTTTTTCTGTTTAAATCAACCGTTTATCTGATAATATATAAAAAAAAGCCTTCACGTCTGCCAATGAAATTAATGATCTTGACATTTCTTTCCCACATTAATACAGTTGCTAATAAATGATTAAAATGCTTAGCTTCTTTCTCCGTAAGGGCATATTCGTCTTTAGTTCGAAGACAAATCGAACACAACACTCTTATTTGGTCACCTCCCATAATTGCCCCCATTCCTTCTCGATTGCAGATTTTGGCTACGCCTCTCGGAGACTAAATATTCATCTGATGCATTTGAATTTCTAATAAAGTGATGTGCCCGAAGTAATGGAGCTTTGACACCTTTTTTCTTTTTTATCAAAGCCTTTGAACAAAATCAGTTTAATTAAAATCTGAACCCTTTGTAGTCACCGTATTTTGCATCCATCCCTACCTTGCGCTTTTCGGTGACTCGATAGTTGATCCCCGATATTTGCCCCTCTGAAATAATAATAATTATAAAATTATATTTAATTTTAAATAAAACAATAACTTTGTAAACACCACTTTTATTTTTCAAACTTTATGCCGACTGGGTTGCGTATTTACAATCCCTACCGCGTTTCAGTCGCTTTAAATTTTCAATATCAAAATTTAAATATTTAGAAATAAAATTAACAATTTCTAATATACACACTGGAAAGATTATTTTATCTAGATTTTAGAACAATTTTTGTTTTTGTAAAGTGATAAAAAATTATCAATATAGAGGTGTATTTACAATGTATGGGAATAATATTAAAATTTAAATATTTAGAAATAAAATTATTAATTTCTAATATAGACATAAGAAAGATTATTTTATCTAGATTTTAGAACAATTTTTGTTTTTGCAATGTGATAAAAAATAACCAATATAGAGGTATATTTAAAATGTAAATTGTCGTTACCGCGACTGAATCGGTATAGGTTTTGTAAATACGCGACCGGGTTTCGCTACAACCGTAGCTTCATCAGGGCATTATGATACTCTACATTTCAAAGAAAAGTTTTTATACATTTTTGCTTTAATAGCTGTACTTGCTAATAATATTTGTTCATATGAAGCGGATACTTTGTGATGTGACAATATTAATTTAAAACTTTTCTGTGAAACGCAGAGTATTATACTGCCCTGATGAAGCACGGTTGTAGCGAAACCCGGTCGGCATAAAGTATAAAAAATAAAAGTGGTGTTTTTTAAAAGTTATTGTTTTATTTTAAATTAATAATGTCAAATCACAAAGTATCCGATTCATATGAACAAAAAATATATATTTGTTGTGCACTATTTATCAATTTCATACCAAAAATATACTTCGAAAAAACCCTGAATAATAGGTTAGTAAATTTATTAACAGTGTCGTTTTTTAGTACTTACATATTCGCTGATATACACAGAATATAGAGAAGTAGTTTCATCCTCGATGCATTTGAGTGTCGGCCTTCGTGGTCGAGGGGCAAGGCTCTCGACTCCTAATCCAAAAAGCGCGCGATCGGATCCCGGCGTGGGCAAATAAATTTTATTTTATTAATTTGTGTTATTTCACAAATAATTATAAACTTATTATACGTACTGTGTGACGGGCCGGATTTGCAGATACTGGTGGTGGGAGAACTTTTAACCTCTCCAGCAGGACTACGCAGTGGGAGGGACGAATTCAAACATCCGTCCCGTCAGGACACTGACACCCAGATTTCCAACCATGCCTTATACCTTTTACCTTCCCAGATTTTCCTCTCCATCATGTCCTTAAAAAATCCATCCAAAGATGACGGAGGCCCGAGGGAAATATTATAAATATTTTGGGCACATCACTGATCACAAAATTTATTAAGCACTACGAAAAAAAGTGTGAAGTGTATAGTAGGTGAACGAGTGAACCCGAGTGATCCCTACACTATATGTATTTTCGAAATTTAAAAAAATATATCAACGATTTAGAAATACATGAGAAACCAGACGAAGACCAAGTTACCGAAGAATTTATTTCTGTGATTGATTCTTAAGGAATTTTCGGGGAGATTTTCTCAGTTCAAAGAATTATCGGAATTACTCAAGTTTATTATTTACCCTGATGTGACGTCATTTGATAAACTGACTTTATCCCCATTCGATTGGTTGGAAATCGATGAATTTTAAATGCAGCTGATTGATTTCCAGTTTAGTTGAATATGGATTAAAAAAATTGTTAATACAAGGAGAGAGTTAGAATTAATTGAAACAGAAAGATTGACAGGTAATATAATGCGTTACCAGACACATTTAATTGTTTGAACAAGCTGGCTCATGCTATTTTTACAATATTTTCATCAACCTATGTCTGTGAGTCATTATTTTCGGAGATGAATAACATTAAAGACTCGGTTAGAAACCGTTCGACAGATGACTCTAGTTCAGCATGCATTCTGCTAAAAGAAACGTCTTATGGTACGTTTCCACGCTTGCCAAGGCTTGGCAAGCCTCCACAAGCTCCAAGCGTCCACAAATCTCGCTTGTGAATGCGTCAGTGCACTACCTACACCCGAGCATGGCGGACGCCGAGCTTGTGTCGGCTATTGCGTTTGGTTTATCAAACTTTTATTTGAAATACAAGCAAAGTGTAACAAAAACAGGGAAAGCTCGATGACCACGAAAATGATGGATGATACAGATTCATAAAAATCGTCCCAGGTCCCTTCGCACAAAGAGGAGACATTATCTCACAGGCTAAATCCTATAGATTTTTGTCTCTTTTTAGTACCACTTTTTCGTTTCATCGAGTTTCAAATCACAACGGTGCTAAAGAAGTTTTCGCTTCAAAAATAATGATCGCAATTGGGACCTGAACTCGAGGATCACATGTCTTATATAAAATTATTTTGTATTATAAAAAAAGTTATTCTAACAAAAATCATATATTTTTTACTATAATAAATAGTAAATCATCAATAAAATATTAATTATTTATTTTGACTTTTTAGGTAAATCCAGTCGCAATAAATTACATAACATAAGTGCATTAAAATTATGTACTTATACATTTTAATAAGTCTGGCACGCCTCATATGTCATACATGTTTCGTAATGATATTTATCATAGACCGCATGGAGCAAAAACGGCGTGCATTCGCCGTCAGTTCGAAAGTTCCACTAAGCGTTTGCCGAAGCTTGCCGCTGGATCCGACCCCGACTGGATCGGCGGTAAGCTCTCGCAAGCTCTTGCAAGCCTACGCAAGCCAAGCCAAACGACCTGTTTACACGTTTGCGCTTGTGGACGCTTGCCGAGACTTGGCAAGCGTGGAAACGTAGCATTACACCCCTAACATATGTTATTTGTCATCTAACCTGCAACAACAGAAGTCACACTAATTTTATTTTAATTTAATTTACGCTTACAATGCTAAATGTTCCCATTTATGTAGTAGTAGTAAACAAAGAGTTTTAAATTGATAGTTAAGATTTATTATTATCATTTTCCCAATAATCACTAAGTCAAAATTGTTTGATGGCACGTCATTAAACATTTCTTTAGAAAAATGGCACGTCGATACGTAAAAGTTCGCCATCCCTGCCTTAGGGGCTGATAACACCTAAATAAAATCATTAAAATCGAGGATCTAAGTAGATATGATATGATTATTATGATATTTTTAAACTCACGATAAAATCAAAAATAACATCATATGCTGATGACACAGCGATTTTAACTCATGGACTAAACTGGAGTGAAACTCAGAAAACGGCTGAACTAGATATAAATATATTAAAAAAATGGTTTGATCAAAATCTACTATCTCTAAATACAGAAAAAACTTTTGTAATACCATTCACTCTGAATAAAAATGCTACCCCTGAGAATCTAAACATATGTATACACTCATATAATTGTAATCCAAAGTCATATCTATGTAAACCTAACTGCTCTATACTCATTGTTAAAGCAAATGTAAAATACCTCGGTGTAATTATAGATAGTAAAATAAAATGGAAATTACAAATCAATACAACAGTAGAACGGTTAAGAAAATTAATTTACATTTTTATTAGAATACGTAACATACTAAATATTAGATTATTAAGAACCATCTATTTTTCCCTAATTCAATCAGTATTACAATATGGAATTGTTGGCTGGGGTGGTGCTTTCAAAACTTCTCTTTTGCCTTTAGAAATTATTCAAAGAATTTTAGTAAAATAATTCTAAAAAAGCCATACGATTACCCTACCATCAAATTATTTCAGGAAATCAAAGTCCTTTCACTTCATATTATTTATAAAAAAATTACGCTTTTACAAATACACAAAGATTGTCTCAATAATGTTAACACTCTTTTTCGAACAGCAATAGAACAAATATCCTTGGTTCTTTGACCATACCGCGCTGTTACACCACCGCAGCCCAACAATTCTACAAATATATTGGAGTTAAATGGTTTAACGAATTACCCTTGAAATTAAGATTGGAAACAAATTACAAACAATTCAAAAAATCAATAAAAACTCTTTTTATATAACTTATCAACATAACAACTCAAATATAACATTAGTTATTCTTTTTCTCTCATTATTTTTTATCTCCTCCGCTTCAATCTGTTGTTTTCTTATCTATTATTTGTTTTGTACATATATATAAAAAAAAATTATAAATGTGAACAAATATGATTTTTTCTTATTTTCTGTTAATTATCTATTTTTTGTTTTATATATTTAAAAAAATATTATTTTTCGTTTTCTAAATTGTGTTTAACATGCGTTTATCCGCCCTTTTAACTCGAGCTTTGCTCTTAAAAAGGGTGTAAAGCGTATTATTAAATGTATTTTAATAGAAAACTTTATTTAATGTATATAAACATGTAATTGATACTATTTTATTAAATAAAAAAAAAATAAAAATATATATTTTTGTTTTTAAGGCCCGCCAGAAAACAACTGCGCAAGGTTTGCAATTCGAACGTTGTCTTCGAGTACGAACTTCCGACTACTTTCTTGACCTATGTATCTATATATGAGTAAATAATATAATAAAAAATTCAATGTTGGTTGGTCCGTGTGAGTAAAACCAATATCGATCAGTCAAGCAAGTTGAACAATCAGAAGGATTCACCATCAATCACGTTTGCCACAATCTCGAGAAATGGATTCCCAATGTCCAGTTTATGCGGGTCTAACCAACATACCCTAACTGACTGTTCAGATTATGTGTGCAAAATATCAAATAAAGTCACTAATTCAAATATTGAGTGGTTAATGGTCGAAAATACGAAAAAGAACATTCATACATTTTTTATACGCGATACTCCACAAGAGTACCTACCAACTGCTCCCAACCGCCTGAAGTCACTGAGATAATAGCTTTCCCAATTAGGGTATGATGTGAGGGTAGTGGGACGGGATGAGGCAGGTGGGGAAGCACTTGGCTATCCAGTCCAGTCACCAAACACGGTTAAAGCCATTTATAAAAACCTTTCAATTCTAATTGATGACCTTACACCAGGGCGATACTGGCAGTATCTACCACCTTGGAATGTGCCGCAATTGTAAAATATATTATGGCTTTAAAAAATATGTTCATATAGACCAATAAACACTGATTCTGAATACATAAGTTTTATTTAATAATATTAAACGCAGAGTTTTTAAAATATGATTAAAAAGTCCATTTTTAATCGGGTCGTCGAAATACGCCGTCAAGTTGGCATTATTGAAATTTTAGTGGTGACGTAAATTCGACGTGTCGTAACATCACCGTAAAGTCATTGTATGGGAATATATGATATGACACAAGCCATCGTATTAATTTATTCGTTTGTTTCCATACTGTTTATAGGGATTTAGTTGTTGTGTTTATTGAAACATCATGTAGGCCTTAATAATATTTCAAAAATAAAGGTATCTCTTATTAGTTTATCTCCATTATTGAAAATATTCAAAAACTACTGCACAAAAAAAAATAGTAATGCTATTTCGAGTGAGAATACTTTGAACAACGGAATTCAAAATGGCGGCAGTTGATCAGCTGATTGCCCGATCCTATACTAATTTTTCAGGAGTGATGACGTCACACGTTTCACCATACATACGGTGGTTTTCGGGGGGTCTTAAAAAATTAAACTTTGACAATTATTTTAACTATTACAACTAACTCTAAAAATAAAAATGCAGTTATTTATGTTAGAAGGTCATTAATCACTGTAAAAAAAAAATTGGACTGGAGTTCTCTATTAAGGTATAAAATTTACTTGCGCACGTCGTGATTTGAATCCGCGACCTCAGTTTTGCTAGTCAAGCAACCACGGAGGCCGTCAAAGTGTTGGTAATCTATTTTATTCTGGGAAAATAAATGGAATTTAAAGAGAAAAAAAAAACACTTTGAAGAGGTTGTCAAATATAATACCTACTTTATGTGGAAATATGCAAACAAATTCATGATTAACATACTAACGTACATTTTTATTTCTTTGTATATAAAATATTATATTATTAATAATTTATTACAAATTTTCACCTCATTTTGTACTCAATTGCCGGAAATATCAGAAAATGAATTTACTGGTTTGAAAAATGGTTTTGGATTAACCACGGACAAAATAGGGTATCTTTTAGCATGAACTAAAAGCCAATCTTTCGTTCCATTGCGCACCGTCGCTGGCAAACTAGTAATGATAGTTATGAACCGATGCGTGTAAAGACATGATAACCAGTATATTTTGTCCGGAGCCAAAACGAGTATAACTCGCCTATTTGGTCACCGCATTATAAGGTTCACTCAGATTCCATTGAAAAAATACAGAACAAATATTTGAGATACTAATATATAACTTTTTTTTTTAATGATATTTTTTTAGCACCGTTGTGATTTAAAACTCGATGAAACGAAAAAATGACACTTTTATTTATATGAGGTCCACACAAGAGGCAGTGAGGAAAATAATTTCCCTAAGGGCCTACGTCATCTTTGGGGATGCTGTGCGGAGTGTTTTTTTTTAGGAAATGAAGGAGAGGAGAGTTCTGGGAAGGAAAAGGGTGGGTAGGAATCTGGGGTTCAGTGTGTCCTGGTCATCCGCCTCCAAGACCTAGACAAACCTCACCCCATCCCTGCTAAATCACTAAATGTAGAGAACCGCTTGGGGTGACCTACGGCAGAGGTACTGGTTATCAAATAAAGGTTCCCGGGGCGGTGGTACCCATTTCCGCCTCCCAAAGGGTTAAAAAGAGATGAACACTAACATCTATAGGATTTATCCTGTGAGAGAATGAGATAGTATAATCGGTTTCCTCTTTGTGCAGTGGTTCGTAGCTTCTCCGCTCTTGTCTTCTTTAGTTTTCTGAAGGCTTCACTTCTACCGTGTTTGAATTGCACAAACTTTTTTCGCACCGTTGTGATTTGAAACTCGATGAAACGAAAAATGCATGTGTTTGTCTCTTTTTAGTAAAAAGAGACAAACACATTCATCTATAGGATTTATTCTGCGAGATAATGAGATAGAATAATATTCTGCGAGATAATAATCAGTCTCCTATTTGTGCGATTCTTTGTGGCCTATCGGTCTCCTCTTTGTGCGGGAGGTTTCGTACACTTCCCAATCTTTCTACTTTAGTTTTCTGAAGGTTTCACTTCTACCGCGTGTGAACCGTATTTTCTTTTTACAATCATCTTCACACAGGAAAACAGCTTCCCTCAGGACCTATGTCATCTTTGGGGATATTGTGGGGAGGGTTTTTTTAAGCAAGGGAAGGGGAGGAAGTTCTGAGAATGAAAAAAGTATGATGGGTGGGTAGAAATATATTACACCTGTATTTTTACACCTCTGTGTGAAATATCATGATAAGTACCTAAAAAAAATGTAATTTTTTAAAAATGTTTTGTTGCGTCAAAGCCGAGATTTTATTTAATTATGGTACAAATACCTTTAAATACAAAATTAAAGTTTTTTTACACAAAAAAATGGATTTACAAAACAATTACACAGTGTAAAAGTAAACAGTAGCTCAAAATTAACTCCGGCCTCCGTGGTCAAAGGCTTTTGCCTCCTAATCCGAAGGTAGCGGGATCGAATCCCGGCATACAAAAATATTTGATTTATTTCACAATTAATTCAAATAAAAATAATATATACCTAGTATATTTGCGGCACGTTCCAGCGTGGAAGATATCTCAGTATCGCCCTGGTGTAAAACAACCATTCAGAATTGAAACGTTGCTTGAAATGGCTTCAGCCGTGTTTGGTGAACAGGTCTGAATACTTCCCAAACTTCCCCATCTCTTTCCCCTCCCATTACCTTCAGCCTCATAATATATCCCAATTGGGGATGCCATAGTCTCGCTGATTCCAGACGGAAGCAGCTGGGACTCTTGTGAGGAATTCACATAAAAAAAAACTGAAATTTAGCGTGCGTTAAAAGTAACTGCTACTTATGCGTATTGGTTACCTAAGGTTTGTATGCTTGGTGTAAGGGAGTTTATAAACAAATTGTTATTGACACAATTGTTGATGTGAAAGATATTTTTAATCCGTGTTTTAGGAATTTTTTTTGTATTATTAGGAACTTTTTTTTACAATAACTTGTTAGCGGACCTACATGGGGGTCCCTACATTCTGCCGACAGACTAGCTCAGGTTTTAGTCAGCAGAGCGGGAGAGGCCCTCACCACCAGGGTGGTAGGATCTGTGAGGCGTGTGTGTGGCTTCCCTGAAATAAAGCTCAAATTTCTACGGGCTGGGGGAAGGCAGTGAAACCAGTAACCAGGGTAAACAACAGTTATATTGGGTAAAACACCTGCGTAAACACAATATCACAATAATGCATACAGAGTAATTCAGGGTAGCAACAACAGTTATATCTAAAATGGAGGAATCTGTCCCTATAATCTCTCTGGAAGGGCTATTTATCTCCGCGGTGAATTTACTGTGAACACACGCAAATATGGGGGAATATAACAGCTTGGGTACTCACAGTGAGCGTTTGGACTCTTGTATCTTCCGTATCGGGAAAGAATTCGGCCATTCTTGGTGTCCTAGTGTATCACTTAGCAAAAACACGTTCCATGCTTCCGCGTGGAACTTTCTGGAATGCGCGCGGAACGATTCTCACATTATGCGTGCGCACTAGACCGGGAGTTGCAGGGAAGTGGCGGTTGGTGGCTCGCTATCGACGGTGGCTTGGGTTCCGCCGCCGATAGCGCGCCGGCAAGCTAGCGGAGAGGGAGTGAAACTGTAGTTTGCGCAGTGGCGTGCGCTACAACTTGGGAGGAGGGGCCGAGTAATTTGCAGGGGCGTATTTGTGTATCGTAACAAACTATGCAATAACTCCACACAGGAGGCCCTGAGAAAAATAATTTCCCTCAGGGCCTACGTCATCTGGGATGCCGTGTGGTGGATCTTTTTGAGGAGAGGAAGGAATGAACATTGGTCTTTAAGAGACCCATGTTGTAGGAAGGAGAAAACACAGAGGCCGGCAAATCGTTCCATAGCCGAGCTGTTGAACACAAGAACAAGTGTTGAAGAAGCGACCCGTTCTCATGTGACAAATGTCAACTGTGTACATATGTTGGACACGCGTTTGGCGTGTTTCCCGACTATGCACCAATGCCGAAGGGATCAATGACTCTAGTTCCTCGGAGCATCTTCCATTGTAATATCGGTAGAACAAGGATAACATTTCCACCCGACGCTTGTGCTCTAAAGATTGAAATCCGTCTGTTAAGATCGGAGCATCTGTTAAACGGACCGTCCGTTTCTGCACAGAGTCGAGGATATTTTTCAGGTATTTTGGAGCTCTAGACCAGAGGTGGCTGCCAAATTCAACCGTGGGGCAAACTTGTGATTTGTACATGGTTAGCATTTGTGTACTATTGAAGTATCTGCGGGCCCTGTACAGTACGCCCAGTTTTTGGGAGGCTAACTTTACTCTGGCTTCGATGGAGCCCCCATACTTGAGCTGGTCACTTAGGGTTACACCAAGCATATCAATGGAAGGCCTGTTCGGAAGACTTGTAATGAAATCATTTATTTTAACTATAGCTCCACACAGGCGACCCTGACGGATAAAAAATTCCTAAGTGCCTGTGTCATTTTTGGAGATGCTGTGTGAAGGTATTTTTAAAAAAAGGATGGAGAGAAATTACTGGGAAGGATACAGTTGTGAGGGGAGGGTAGGAATCTGGGGTCATTGAAGTATTAGGCCCTAACTGGTTGAATAAGGTTATATCTGCACTTTTAGATATGTTCTAAAATGGTCATTAAACGCCCTATTCAAATAATGTTTTATTTTCAAATATGTTGAAAAAATAGTTTACACATGCCCAAAATCACAAATTAGTGAACAGATCACGAGAAATCGTCTTTGCAAATTTTGACACCTCATATCTTAGATTAAGGCAGTGATGTTAGAACTCACTTTACTAGCGGAAAAAATGTTTAAAATCTATATACAGGGTGTCCGGGGGTAAAGTGCATTAACTTCGGGACTTTTAGGGACCGATTTCCAACTTTTAGGGACAGATTTCTGGTAAAAGGATAAAATTAGACCGGCGTGTGCGGGCGGCTTTATTATTTTACACTGTTGCCGAATGCCGAATCCCCGCTCCAAGCGGTCAGAGTCAGTGTTGAATTCGAATGTTACAATTTTATTCGCGAAGTAAAACTTTATTATTGTAAGTCAAAACTTGTTGAATTAATGTGTCTTTATCTGGTGTGTATTTATTAAGACTGACTTAAAGGAACAACTTCATTCAGTGCGTGTTTTTTTCAGACTTACTTTTGTTTACTTAGTTGTAGACGTGCCTAACCTGCCTAGCTGAAAAAATGGTGTTTATTTGTGCGTAATTTTATCATTGAATTATTGTGCCTGTTATAAATTGGTATTTAGCAGAAGGACGTCAAGGAAAAACATCTGGTTTCAATGGAGGAATTCCTTTGTTTTATTCACAAGCACATTTGTTACAATAATTTGTCCCGACCCGACAAAACACTAAATTTGGTCACTTTGACCACTTGCTAGACAATGCTAGCTGTTTATAGGAGATCCACGAATTAAGAGAGAGTTAAACTAGAAAAGCAGACTATTTATAATAATGTTTTCCAACACAATCAAAATAAACAACACTTTCGTGTCACCATAAAAACCAGAAATCTACTTTACCGACTAACATTTCGTTTTAGTTTAGTCTTACGTCGCTAATCTGTAAAATGCAATATCAACTAACAATATGCTACAAAAAATATGCCGCTAGATGGCAGTAGTCTTCACTCTTTTTAACATACTGCCCGGCGGGGAATGAGAAAAAACAAGTTTTTTTGAAATTAAAAATCAAACTACAAATTCCTAAATCTACACACAATATACTAAAAATTTACAAGATATGTAACTATCTAAATTTGAAGGGTCCGGGAACCTAACCAACAATTAAAATAACCTAAAAAATTTATAAATTTCTAAAAAATCATGCAAAAAATTAAATAATAAAGTAATAAAATCACAACATTAATAATAATTTTGTAAAATTGACAAATCAATAATGTCTCATTGTCTCTATGAAGAATTTTCACTTCAATTATATATATATTTTTTTCTTTTTTAACTAACACCAATTCACAAATAGCAATACATTGTTAGTTCGCTGTTGACTGATTATCAGTTCATTAACTTTCACTGGCATGGCACTGCCAAAAAACCGAATGAACACTTCACCGGGTAGACTACTCGGCCATCTTGTCCAGGGTGGTCATCGTTTTAGAAAAGTACATCAGCATGTACTTCTGTATGTCATCATTTGGGTAGATCATCATAAATTAAGGGGCGGCCGTGCCCTGGTAAGCAGATAGTACCATTAGATCTGCAGCGAGGATGATCATCTCGTGGTTGTTGACTTGAAGCCCCAGTGGCTTCAGGCTGGATACAGTGGTGTCAACAACACCAATACCGATGCTCCATA
The DNA here is from genome assembly GCA_917880885.1 of Limnephilus marmoratus. Lineage (NCBI taxonomy): Eukaryota > Metazoa > Arthropoda > Insecta > Trichoptera > Limnephilidae > Limnephilus > Limnephilus marmoratus. The sequence goes on from OU862926.1 coordinate 12,717,614, forward strand.
ATTATTGATGTGGTTTGGTTGCATCGGTTCAGCCCTAATTGCAGTTAGGCTGTGACCTTGGGAAGGTCAGTGGTTTGCCGGGTCGGGAAATTTGGATCCAAGTTTGATTCTATTGGCATCAAACATATTTTAGTGATGGGTCTCACAAAAGTGCCTCGTGCTGTTTTGAGGGTAACTACCCTCACTACTCCATCCGGGCCTGGATGAGTAGTTACTATGCGCGCCATCTTCCATAATGCAGATTGTCTTCCATCAGGATTACCAGATCGTCCTTCTTTATGGCCTTTTGGTTGTTGGCCTGCCATTTGGTCCGTTTTTGCAGCTCAGCAAGGTAATCTCGTTTCCATCTGAACCAGAAATTTTGAATTAGAGCGTTTAATTTTTGATATTTGCTTAGTCTGTTCTCCGGGAGCTCGCGGACATCCAACTCGGGAATAACCGAAGCATCCCTGCCCATGAGGAAATGGTTGGGAGTTAGAGGGAGAAGGTCGTCTACGTCATCAGACAGGGAAGTTAAGGGACGGGAGTTCAAACAAGCCTCTATCTGACAAAGCAAAGTATATAATAATTCAAACTGCAATGGGTTATTTTTAGTAATTCGATATAAATGAAACTTGGTGGACTTGACGGCGGCTTCCCACAGCTCACCGTGGTTCAGTGCCCTAGGCGGTATAAAACTCCAAGATATTCCCTTACCAGCTAAAAACCTATGGATTTTGTCATTGTTCAATCTTAGACTGGCATATAGTTCTTTGAGCTTATTGGAAGCTCCTCTGAAAGTGGTTGCATTGTCAGAAAATATTTTTTTCGGTTGACCCTTACGGGCAATGAACCTCTTTAAACAATTTAAAAAAGCATCGCTTGACAAATCTGTTACGAGTTCCAAATGAACCGCTTTGGTAGAAAAACAAACAAATATACAAAGATACGATTTAAGGAGCGGAGATTTTCTCAGCGCTCCAGCCTTCGTGTCTATCCGTCCGGCATAGTCGACGTCCATGACAGAGAACGGTCGACTGGGAGTGATTCTCTCAACTGGAATGTTTCCCAGGATCTGCCGGCAAACCTGAAGTTGGTATCTAAAACATTCAACACACTTATGTAGGATACGCTTATCAGTGTTTCTCCCAAATATCGGCCAATATAAATAAGTAGCTAATTTTAATCTTCTACTTGCACACATTAAAACTTCCATTAAACAGAGATTGAGAGTTTTCAATCTACTGCCATACATTTTGTCCTTAGGGTTACAACAATTATTTATAAATCTTAACGCTTGAGCGATTACTCCTTTCAATTTGGTTAGCGATAAGAATTTTTCGAAAATATCCCATTCTTGAGTATCAGTTACCAGTAGTACATTTTTACTTTTTATTTCCGGGGGATCCAAACATGACATCTTGGATACTGGCCAAGTGCTGACATCTTCCGTCAACCAGCTTGGCCCCTTCCACCATATTGAAGTGCTGACTAACCTTTCAGCTGTGGTACCTCGGGACAGTATATCCGCAGCATTTTCTGACGATGATACATGCCGCCACTGGGTTGGATCGCTGATTTCCTGTATCTCAGCGACTCGGTTTGCCACGAAGGTGTTCCAACGAGCTGGTTGTCCTCTCAACCAGCACAACGCTATTGTTGAATCGCACCAGTAATAGGTGGCCGATTCCTCTATACTTAGCGTCAACTTGATATTTTTTATTAGCTTGGCCAATAGTAATGCACTACACAACTCTAACTTGGGTAGTGATATACACTTTAATGGTGCCACTCTAGACTTGGAGGTAACTAACTGTGCGTGCCTCTTACCTTCCGAATCTGTTGAGACGATGTAGGCGCATGCTCCGAAAGCTTTCTGAGAGGCGTCGCAGAACCCGTGCAATTGTATAGTCTTTGGTGTTCCGCTAATAACTCCTCTCGGGATTTTTAACACATTTAGTTGCGATAATTGGTCTAGATAAGCCCTCCAAGGTAGTAAAATTTCATCAGGTAGTATGTCATCCCACGATGCCTTGGACTGCCATAATTTTTGCATAATTAATTTAGCTACCACTACGATGGGCCCTAAAAGTCCTAAAGGATCAAAGGTGGAAGCTATGCACGATAATATTTGACGCTTGCTCTCCGTTTTACCTGACGGCTTTGTAATTTCATATGACAGGTAATCTAATTCATTATTCCAAATTAATCCAAGTATTTTTTCATTCTTGGAATTGTCAGTGATCATTTTCTCACAATTGCCCTGTTTGGCAATTTCACCTTGGCTCCGCCCAGATGACAATTCCAAAATATTTGATCTCCACTTCCTCAGGGTCATCCCTGCGGACAGCAAGATATCACTTATTTGTTTCTTTAACTGGAAACAAACTTCCAAGTCATCCCCTCCAGTCAATAGATCGTCCATATAAAAATCATTTTCTATGACCTGACTTGCTACTGGGAAATTAACTTGATTATCCATACCGATTTGTCGAAGACATCTCGTTGCTAGGAAGGAGGAAGGTCCCAGCCCATATGTGACGGTCTTCAATTTGTAATGTCGGAGTTCCTCTTCTTGTGATTCGCGCCATACAATCTTCTGAAGGCTGCGATCCTCTGCGCATACGTTGATTTGACGGTACATTTTTTCGATGTCCGCAGTCATGACGTATCGATGTATTCTGAAACGTAATAAATGGCTGTATAAGTCCTTTTGAATGACAGCTCCCACCATCAGAGCATCGTTCAGGGATATTCCGGTCGACGTCTTTGCCGAACCATCAAACACTACACGCACCTTCGTCGTGGTGCTAGCTTCTTTTATGACCGCGTGATGCGGCAAAAAATAGGATTGCTCATCCCCTCTCCATTTATCACATAACTCCATATGACCTAGTTGTTCATATTCCTGCATAAATTGTACATATTGCAATTTCAATTCAGGATTTATTAAAAATTTCTTTTCTAAATTCTTAAATCTTTTTCCGCTGTCTTTAACGAGTCACCAAGTTGACTCACACACGGGCGGCGCGGCAGACTTACAACGTATCTACCATCGCTCTCTCTAGAGTGCGTGGCGACGAAATCCGCTTCACACGCCTTCTCCTCGTGATTTTGAAATCTCGCAGGATTCACCTCCTCCATTTTCCAAAATTTTTCTATTTGATTAGATAATGTGTTTATTGATAAACTACAAAATTGCGGTACTGGCCTTTTTTTCTGATGAATGTTGATCGGGCCCGATAAAACCCAGCCTAATTCAGTCCTCTGAAGAGTAGGTCCGGTATCCAATCTCAGCCGATCATCTTGTAGTATATCCCAAAAGCTCTCAGCGCCTAACAGGATATCAATAGGCGCCGCTACGTTGAAATTTGGGTCCGCCATTTGTAATCCCGGCGGCAGCTTAAAATCTTTTCTGGCCACTGTTGCTTGAGGTAGGTTTGTGGTTATTTCCTGCAATATTAGACAAGTGATATTTTGATTATAATTTGTCCTCAGAGATTTCATTTTTATCGCAACACGTTTCTTTATATGGTTAACATTGTTGTATATACCTAACACAGGCTTGTTTATATTTTCGCATCTCAAATTTAACTTCATTGCGAACTTTTCGCACATAAAATTGGCTTGAGCTCCAGAGTCAATTAGGACTCTTGCCTCATGCACTTTATTATTGTGACCTACTACCCCAATGATAGCAGTCGACAATAAAATTGTTTTTTCAGCCTTCGCTAAAGCTGAATGGTTTGATACTGAAACTCGTTCAGCATCCATTTGGCAGTCACCTCCTGGGTGATCTTCACCTTTATTCATGGAGTCATCGTTCGGATGCATCTCCCTGTGCAATAACGTATTGTGGCTCTCGCTATCACAATGCTTGCATTTTAAATTAATTTTGCAATATGGGGCCGTATGTCCTAACCTCAAACATTTGAAGCAGGCACGGTACCTCCTTATTGCGTTGGCTCTTTCTCCTGAATTTAATTTTAAAATTTTTTTACAAAAATATATTTTATGCCCTTTGTTATTACAACAAATACAATTATTGTGGGTAGCAGCTAAAAATACCGATTCCTTTTTGGGATTATTGTTGCTACCACTTGCTTTCGGGTAGGTAGGAATTTTTTTCGAATCTGAATTTAACATTAATTCCAAAACTTGCGCACGCGAGGTCAAACATTTAAGAAATTCCTGTAATGTAGGTAGCTCATCCTGCAATGGGTTTTGTTCCCAATGCTTTCTAGAACTTGCATCCAATTTATTAGAAATTACGTATATAATTAAAGCATCCCATTGTTCGATTTTCAAGCCTAAATTTTGCAACGCTTTCAAATTTACATTAGTTTCATCAATCAGATAACGCATGGCTACTGGATCCTCATTTTTCATCTCTTTAAGTTGAAACAGAGCTTGGATGTGTCTTTGTACGGTAGTTCGCAAATTTGCAAACCTCTGCTGCAACAATTCAAAAGCCGATATATAATTCAGGTCTGATACCTCGAAATTGGCGATGATCTTTGCTGCATTCCCCTTTAAACAGGATTGCAGATAATAAAACTTCTGTACATTGCTTATGGCAGTATTGTTATGAACTAATGTCTTAAATGTTTCTAGAAAATTAATCCAATTTTTAGGATCTCCGTTGAATTCTCGTAACTGAAGGTTGGGTAACTTGATTTCTAATTTGGGAGTCTCTACAGACTGAATTGCTCCTTTAGCAGTCGCCAAGGTTGAATAATATTGATTTTCAAAATTCTCCCTTTGCAAATTATTATCAATTTCGTTGGAATCCGGAAGACTTTCGATTTGTTCCTGGACCTCTTCGAAATCATCAATTATTTTTTCAATTCTCGCATAGCGAATTTTAATTTCGTTAACTGATAATGCGTTTAATGAATCCGCAAATCTCGTGAGTTTAACTTTCAACACTCCGCGTTTGTTAATCAACGATTTTAAATTATCCATTTTTTATACGTTTGACAATAATTCAACACAACAAATGCTAAAAATTTTCCTTAAAAAAAAAAATTTCTTTGCAATAATCGCGTAGAAAACAGTAGTAACCAATTCAAGCTATGAACAATGACAGAATCTAACAATAATCATCTTCTAAAACAATTAACCTAAAATAATTTGCATGACTTGCATTTTACACTGCGGGTAGTTAGTTTTTTGTTTTTAAATAAGTACATCGACACACAAAAAATAGCACTTGTTTGAACAGGATTTCACGGAATAGAAGGAAATAATGGGCAGGATACTTATATTTGTAGTCGTTCCTTTTTCTTCATGTTTTCATCTTTTCATCTTTCTGGATTTTTGGATAGCTCGCTGGTTCATTTTATTGTTTCCTTTTAATGCCTTAATCCGATTGTAAGGTAGATCCGGCTCTAAGGACCATGTTATAAATTGGTATTTAGCAGAAGGACGTCAAGGAAAAACATCTGGTTTCAATGGAGGAATTCCTTTGTTTTATTCACAAGCACATTTGTTACAATAATTTGTCCCGACCCGACAAAACACTAAATTTGGTCACTTTGACCACTTGCTAGACAATGCTAGCTGTTTATAGGAGATCCACGAATTAAGAGAGAGTTAAACTAGAAAAGCAGACTATTTATAATAATGTTTTCCAACACAATCAAAATAAACAACACTTTCGTGTCACCATAAAAACCAGAAATCTACTTTACCGACTAACATTTCGTTTTAGTTTAGTCTTACGTCGCTAATCTGTAAAATGCAATATCAACTAACAATATGCTACAAAAAATATGCCGCTAGATGGCAGTAGTCTTCACTCTTTTTAACAGTGCCAATACCGCGTAATTATTTTTATTGAATTATTAGGTAAATGCCTTAATTTACCAACAAAGAACGGGCAGACATTCATTAATGAAATACGCCACAACGTATGAATTGATAATAATATTACTTTACGTTTACAAGCTTGCTTACAAGCTGAACGTGGACATTTTGAAAATTTGTTAAACTAGTTAAAAGCGATGACATTAGTTAAGTGTTCAATTAGTTTATATCAATTTAATCGTTAAATGCGTGTTTTCAATTGTAATTTAAGCGCAGTTATCTTTTTACATTTGGTTTAAAACATACGATCTGTATAAACGTCTAATTCTCGGTCTTGTTATGTTTAAAAACGGTTTCCATGGATACAGGCCAAATCACATCAAGCAACGTTGCAACAAATGCGCCCGGCAAGCTAACTTGGGTAAGTGCTACCTTACACTAAGGATTTTTAGTAGGTATCTCTTTTTGTATGGGAAAAAAAAGTTGGGATTTCAGAAAAAGTTATTTATCTTTTTTACTCCTACCATAATGTAGAATCACCTCCCGAAGTTAATGCACTTTAGCCCCAGACACCCTGCATAGCGAAGATTTTCGGGTGAATCTTAGATTTCGTAATTGTAATGCTCTTCAATGCAGGGATTGGGAATATTTGATTCATGTTCTGAGATCTTCAATTAAGCTGGTGGTTGGTCGAGATTACAAGTTAATTTATTTACGTGATCGTGTGGTTTACAATGAATATTTAACTACACCGAACGTCCATTCTAATGGATGCTCTGTGTAATTCTGAAGCAAGAGAACTCAGCACTGAAGGTACCCACAAAGGCTTAGACGAATATGTAGAATCGTTAGTGCTAACTAATGGACGTTATCGGACTAATAGTTTACTCTAACATAATGTGTGTTAAACGTGACCATTTATTATTTCCCCCAAACCGGGACACTGAAAAAAGGTAGGTACTTATTAATAATCCTTAGAACGGGGAACCCCAGTAAGGATACATTTCTCTCTAAAGAAACTGTAAAACAAAATATATAAATAAATAAAAATGATTTATTTTGAACAACTTATACAGTGCTGTTTCGCGAAAAAGCAACTGTACAAAAGAGGCAAGATCAGTGGTCCCCAACCCATGGGCCGCGGCCCGGTATCGCGCCCTGGACCAAATGATACTGGGCCGCACAAGGGCTTTCTTAAAAATCAAAATACTTTTGAAAAAAAATTTAAGCTGTTATTATCGTTGTTCTTATGTAAATCTAAAATTCAGTTGAAAGTTATCAATGAATGAGAGAAAATTCTTTTATTGGAAACTTCTGGAATAATTCTTAAGGGTTATTATATTTTTTTCTTCATTTTTCCCACAATGTGTTTTCTCTACTCTTATTTGTCACTTACGTACCACGATTGTAACTTTTATTATTATATATTGTACAAATATTTTGTTATTAAAAAGAAACTTCATTCAATGTCCCCCCCCCCCCCCCGTGGCCAATTATCAAACTTTTACCGGGCTACGGCGACAAAAAGGTTGGGGACCACTCACAATCACAATTCATCTTGCAGCTACCGATCGCCTGGACGATTGAAATTCTAGACCCTTGTTCAAAATTTAAAAAGAAATGTTAAACGAAATAAAGCAATATGTTACGGTTAAAGTGTTTTATTATTGGAATTCTGGCCCCTTAATAAATTAAATAAAATATCTTATAAACTTATTCGTTTTCAGAACCTCACACTTTCATACGATACAATAGACAAGATAGTAATGTTTTGTTCGTGTTGTATTGTGTAAACACAGAGGCCGGCAAATCATTCTACAACCGAGCTGATGAACATAGGAACGAGTCGAAGAAGCGACCCGTTCTCATGTGACAAATGTCAACCGTGTACAAATGTTGGACACGCGTTTGGCGTGTTTTCCGACTGTGCACCGGTGCCGAAGGGATCAATGACGCTAATTCCTCCATAATTATCCTAGGATAGCATTCCCACCCGACGCCTATGCTCTAAGGATTGCAATCCGTCTGTTAAGATGGGAGAATCTATCAAACGGACCGCCCGTTTCTGCACAGAGTCGAGGGTATTTTTCAGGTATTTTGGAGCTCCAGACTAGAGGTGACTGCCAAACTCAACCGTGGGGCATGTATTATTATGTTATGTTCATTTGTGTATTTCAAGTTTACCGGTATGTTTGTGTAGGCGCGTAGTTGTTTCTTTTCGAAAACGGGACATTTTGGCGTCCCGAAGCTGTATTTGGGGACACCAAGACAGGCTGCCTGAAAACGGGACTGTCCCGGTAAAGACAGGACGTCTTATCACATCAGGTATACTGCCTATTAAGATTGCCCGAAGATTCTTCCAGTATAATAACAATTTTAAAAGAAACATTGTTCCATGCATTTTGCCCTAGCCTACGTACGTGTGAAACAAAGTGTCATTATTCAACCCTGCGGCAAGACTCATCACCGGAGTATCTAAATATTCCCAAATTTCTGAGCATCTCAAAAATCTTCACTGGCTCAAGTGCCCCGAGAGAATCCAGTTTAAGCTCTGCTGGATGGTATTTAACTCCCTTAACAGAATGGCTCCGACTTACTTATCGGAAATGTGTATTCCAGAAAATTCCAATTCTCGACAATCAACCCTCAGGTCAGCAGCAACATCAGCGATCGGAAGATTAAAGAAACCAAAGCACACACCAGATACTAAATTCGGTGAGCGTGCTTTCGGAGTGTCAGGACCTAAAGCCTTTAATGGACTGCCACACGAGTTAAGAATGATCACGGCGGTATTTAGAGCTAAACTTAAAACTCATCTTTTCAGACAGTCGTATTCATAAGTTAAAAAAAAACCTTTCACGGCTCGCAACATTGTAAATTACCAAGTGTGTAAAATTAAAGCAAATTCTTAAAATTCTCCAGACTTTCAAAATAAATATTAACTCAACTTTGGCATTAATCTTCTTATAAATATAAATGTAAAACCAACAGTGATGAGGGTAGCAAGGGTAAAGTCATGCAATGTCCAATGTTTTGAAAATAATGTCCTCCACGTGCAAAATCGTATCTTCTCCAAGCATAAACTTTCTAGTAAAGTGTTTTTTATCGGAAGTGTCCTGCAGGTAAGTATGTTTCTGTATCTATTTGTAAATAATAAAATTAGATAGAGCCTAAGATTCATAATAAATTGTAAAGCGCCCTTGAGCTGGTTTTTCACAAAAACGGCGCTCAATCAGCCGATGGAACGACCCGGATCGAATATAATAACGTATGCAGAAATGTATTTGGATACAAAAGGTATAGCAGCGCATCGACAATGTTTCCGGAGCTAGGACTATATGGATTTGCTTGTGTCATGAGACACCGGGTCACTGGAGGATGCGGCTAATGGCCTGATAATACAGTGGAGTGGCGATTGCAGCCTTCCAGCACCACTGAGTGAGCGCTGGGACCGAGCTCACCCCAGACCACGCCCTAAAAAATAATTGTTTATTTATTTTATTTTTATTATCGTTTTTTTTTTATTTTTTATTATTATATATTATTATGCGCTTGTAGCCATAATCTATTTACTTAACTGTTAATTATTTTCTGTGCACAATAGAGACACAAACCTTATATTAATGTATCTACTTTTCTAAATACTTATGCACTATAATAACACCGCGCATAATACCCACAGACTTCAAACTTGGCGTCTTGGTACCTACATTTCGTTTATATTATGATATGCAGATATACATTCATATATTGATGTTATAATAATATTATGTATTAATAAAAATCTATCTTTCTAATGTTTTTTAGATACGTTAACAGTTTTTATTGATACATTAGCATTTGGTTTAACTACTTTTTTGTTTTAAAGTTTTACATATATACCTATACAATTAAATATATATATATTTTTTTTTTAAACATATTGTTACCTTCAATTAACTTCATAGATGCCTTTGTAATTTGCATTTGCTTTAAAAAATTTATATGGGTATGTGATGTATTGAACATTGCACGTAATCAAATTATTATTTTTATATTTCACTTTTCCTAAAATTATACATACCAATATACCTATCTCACAAGTCTTTCACGACTCATACGTACCAACAATTAACTTATTTATGTACAATCATACTATGAAGATAATCGCGCACTACTTGCACTTTTTATTATTTTTATCTTTATTGAACCTTCTGTTGAATATAGTTATTTTATGTATTTTTTTTCTATTTCCTTATAACTATTTATCTTTTTGATATTGTTTATAATCATTTATTTCATTTAGATATGGATTATATAATTCGTCGAATAATCGTCGCATTCTGTATCCATTCTTTATCATTATTTATCTCTAACATTACACCCCTCCCCCACCCCACTCCCATCCCCCTTCTATTTCCTAACATGCTCCTCGTACTTGCTGCTCACATTTTAATTTCACTATTTTACGTGTATAATATAATATCGCGCGTGTCATTCATAAAACTCTTCATGTATTTTATATTTTATCTAATAATTTTACAAAATATATTAAAACTTACATAATTTGCGATGATAACTATTGTGTATCAAAACTGTAGAGGACTACGCACTAAAACAGAAATATTTCACAATAATATTTTATTGAATGACGATTGTGACATATTCGGTATTTCTGAAACATGGCTTATTAATTCTATTTTAGATCCGGAACTAGTACCAACAGAGTTTTACAGCGTTTTCAGGCGGGATAGATCAAATAACATTACAATGAATACTTTAAACAACCAAGAAGACTCTCGTCGAGGCGGTGGAGTGATGATCATTACACATAACAATCTTAATGCTTACCCTCGCGAAGACTTGATCTGCAATGCTGAATGCATCTGGGTAACTATTCCTTCCTCTAACTATACCTCCAAACGTACTATTCATGTAGCCTGTATATATCTCCCACAGGGTCCAGTATATGAAACTTCACTTAGTTCATTCCTTTGCTTACTTTCTAACGTAAAAGATCAATATCCCGATGACATTTTACTTGTAATTGGAGACTTTAATATGCCCACCGTAACATGGAATGTACATAACAATGATTCATACTTGATACCTGAAAACTTGAACGCAATTAGTTCCTCACTTGCAGACACAATCCATTATTCTGAATTAAACCAATATAATAACACAAAAAATTCAAATAACCGAATTCTCGATTTAGTTATCTGTAATGAGGAATGCCATGTATCTCGTGCATGCGATCCTCTTGTCAACGAAGACTCGCACCACCCATCACTTAAAATCATGCTTCAAATCGATACACTTCCTATTATTCACGCCCCACCTAAAGAAATTTATCTGTTTAAAAAAGCCAATTACGAGTTAATCAACGAACATCTGTCAATGACAGACTGGTCTTTTACTCTGGAGAATTCGGATGTTGACGTAGTGGTCGATTCTTTTTACAACATTTTAAACAATACCATCAACCAGTTTGTCCCTAAACGTATCATCAAAAAGAGTAAATTTCCAAACTGGTATTCAGCTCCACTGATCAAAATCATTAAAGAAAAACAAAAACTACATAAAACATGGAAATCCCATAATAATCCAGTAGAACTCATAGAGTTTTCTATAAAACGTACGCAACAAAAACACTTACAGAAGCATTGCTATAATCAGTACATAAATTCACTTGAATCTAATATTCTTACAAATAATAAACAACTCTGGAACTATGCTAAAAGCAAATGTAAAACAAATGGCATCCCTCAAATCATGCACCTTAAGGATGAGTCAGGCACCGGCGCTCATCAAGTATGCCAACTATTCTCTAAACATTTTCAGTCCACCTACGTAAACGATAATGACACGAATGATCCCAGTATATTCGATGATTTTACCTACGTTAATAATCATAACCCGATTGGGAACGTACAAATAAACTATTTAATAATCAATAAATACCTGAAGAATTTAGACATTAGTAAGGGTGCTGGCAGTGATGGTATCTCGCCATACTTTGTCTCAAAATGTGCCAAAAATCTTTCGTACCCCTTAACTAACATATTTAGAATGTCACTAGGAGCAGGAAAATTTCCTACAAAGTTCAAAGAAGCAACTATAATCCCTATTCATAAAACTGGTTCAAAAAGCAACATTGAAAACTATCGCCCAATCTCAATGCTAACGGTATTTAGTAAACTCTTTGAGAAAATTATCTACGATCAAATTTATACAACAATTATTTGCAACATACAAAACCAACAACATGGATTTCTACAAAAAAGGTCGGTACTTACAAATTTGGTAAATTTCACGGAATATTTAACGAGCAATATGGACAATAGAAACCAAGTAGATGTAATCTACACGGATTACTCTAAGGCCTTCGATAAGGTAAACCATTTTATTCTAATTAAAAAACTAAAACAATTAGGCATCCACGGTGACCTACTTCGGTGGCTTACTTCATACCTTCGGAGTAGACTTCAATGTGTATCAGTTGAGGGAACTAAGTCCAGCTTCTTTTCCGTGCCCTCCGGTGTACCTCAAGGTTCTCATTTAGGGCCATTATTATTTAATGTGTATATATATGATATTCACAAATGTTTTTTACACGCCAATTACCTAGCTTATGCAGACGATAAAAAAATATACCTAGTTATCAAATCAATCGAAGATTGCATTAAACTTCAAGAGGACCTCAATCGACTTTTTATCTACTGTGAATCAAACAAACTGGTAGTAAATACCTCAAAATGCAAAAAATTATCATTTACACGTAATAAAAATAAAATTCCTTTTGAGTATAGATTAAATGGGACACTTATCAAAGAAGTAGAATCTATCAGGGACCTTGGGGTATTACTGGATGTTAAATTAAATTTTATACAACACACTGATGAAATCATCAACAAGGCCAACAAAATGCTAGGATTTATTATTCGAATAACGAAACCTTTTCGCAACCTTAAGACTCTGTATTCCCTTTACACAGCGTTCATCCGTCCCCACTTAGAACACTGCACACCAATCTGGACTCCTTTCTACCAAGCTCACATTGATAGAATCGAAAAAATCCAAAAAAAAATTTTTAACCACATAAATTATAAACAAAAATTACACTTCTTAAATTACAACGAATCTATTAATTACCACAATTTCAACTCCCTTTATACACGACGTTTAATTTTTGACGAAACTTTATTATTTAAAATTGTTAATAATGGCCTGGACTCTCCAGAGCTAACCAACTTAATAAATATTCATATTCCGTCAAGATCAACTCGGCAATCCCATTTGTTTCATTTGCCTACATGTAGAACTAACATTAGAAAAAATTCAACAATTCCCCGTATATGTGCGCAATATAACACAAAATTTCAAAATATAGACATTTTTAGCCATACACTACAGAAATATCGATTAGAAGTAACACGTACGATCAAAAATTAATACGAGTGTGAAAAGTATCCGGAGCATCTCCTATCCTCCTCCTTTATTCCCCTTCCTCACCTCCTCACCTCAAATTAATTTTAATATGTAATAAAACTCTATCTCCAATCAACTTTAACATAGGAGACTTTTTTGGCTTTACTCGATTTAACAATGTATATTTTTATCTTTATGTTTTATGTATTAGCTGTTTGTCCCTTACTAATAAATAAATAAATAAATAAATAAATAAATAAATAAATAAATAAATAAATAAATAAATAAATAAATAAATAAATAAATAAATAAATAAATAAATAAATAAATAAATAAATAAATAAATAAATAAATAAATGTTTTTTATGTACTTATTTTTTATGGTAAATATCCATACTGTATAAAAAGATTAGTTTTGTACGGAAAATGATCTGAGGGAGCGGGAGACAGAAATGAAAGGCGTCATGTCGAAGTGGTGAGTCAGTCATTTATTGGGCTACGTAGCAGATGGTCGGTGGGCGGTAACAAGATGTAATGCGGAGTGCCGTAGATGATGCTGCAGGCGTACGGAGGTGGAGATGGTGTGGTGAAGGTCAGCGCGTTGCTCGACACCATGGCGGTGGAGATGACCTATATTCCAGGCCGTTGCTCGACGCTTTAAGTCGCGGAGGTAAACGGTGTGTGGCTCGGTGAGCTGAGCCACCAGCAGGTAGTCCAGGCGAGGCGGAGCGTGTTTCCATGGCAGCGAAGCACGGTGAGGCTTCGGGGTGCCATGAAGTGGTGAGCTGATCCCCGGACTGAAGGTGCGTCAAACCTTATAAGTCGCGGGATGAATCTGATCTCTGGAGCTGAAGACGCGATGGGCCTTGTAGCTGAGACGTGGTGATGGACCTCGAGGAAGCTGCCCTGGATGCGTAGCGATACCATGCAGGAGCACTTATTACATGTTGAGATGTTGGCCGACTGTAAGTGTGAGACTGAACTGGACTGAACTGCAGCGGGTGAGCGATCGGCTGCTTATATAGCCGCGGTAGAGTAACTACCTCGCGGTAGGTAATACGAGCCACTTCGAGAATATTCGGCGCCGTACAGATATTGTACGGTGCTGTCTCGAGACCTTTCTAGGCGGGGCGATATTATTATCGTCGGGCTGGCACGGGAGGCGAGAAAGTACATCGCGGCCAGTATAGGTACGAAGGTACCTAGGCAAGTAGGTTTGCCGATGCGCGCGGATATTAGGAGATGTTTCTCGATTCCTCTTTTGATGGCGATGATAATAATGATGTGTCGCCACACACCCCCTTCCCAGTGTACGGAGTACAGGGTTGAAAGATGATGCCAGGAGTCGCAGGAAAGCCGGGTTGATGCTGCTGGTCGGTGCGTCCGTGCTGATGCGTCTCTACCGATTCCCTCGTTATTGCGGTGTTACCGGTGTGTCGTGGTAACACATGTCAGGATGCTATATGCTGCGTATCCATATCACGTCGGGGTCACCAATTGAGGGAGCGGGACGTGATCACGTCGGGGTCACCAGTTGAGGTTGCGTGTTCAAATCACGTCGGGGTCACCAGTTGAGGGAGCGCGACGTGATCACGTCGGGGTCACCAGTTGAGGGAGCGGGAGACAGAAATGAAAGGCGTCATGTCGAAGTGGTGAGTCAGTCATTTATTGGGCTACGTAGCAGATGGTCGGTGGGCGGTAACAAGATGTAATGCGGAGTGCCGTAGATGATGCTGCAGGCGTACGGAGGTGGAGATGGTGTGGTGAAGGTCAGCGCGTTGCTCGACACCATGGCGGTGGAGATGACCTATATTCCAGGCCGTTGCTCGACGCTTTAAGTCGCGGAGGTAAACGGTGTGTGGCTCGGTGAGCTGAGCCACCAGCAGTTCAGTCCAGTTCAGTCTCACACTTACAGTCGGCCAACATCTCAACATGTAATAAGTGCTCCTGCATGGCACCGCTACGCATCCAGGGCAGCTTCCTCGAGGTCCATCACCACGTCTCAGCCACAAGGCCCATCGTGCCTTCAGCCCCGCAGAACAGCAACATCCCGCGATTTACAAGGCTTGCGTCACCTTCAGTCCGGGGATCAGCTCACCACTTCATGGCACCCCGAAGCCCACCGTGCTTCACTGCCATGGAACGCGCTCCGCCTCGCCAGGACTACCTGCTGGTGGCTCAGCTCACCGAGCCACACACCGTTTATCTCCGCGATTCAAAGCGTCGAGCAACGGCCTGGAATATAGGTCATCTCCACCGCCATGGTGTCGAGCAACTCGCTGACCTTCACCTCACCATCTCCACCTCTGTACGCCTGCAGCATCATCTACGGCACTCCGCATTACATCATGTTACCGACCACCGACCATCTGCTACGTAGTCCAATAAATGACTGACTCATACATCGACTGACGACTTTCATTTCTCTCGTCCCGTCTCTACCGATCCGGCCCGCTCCCTCAATTGGTGACCCCGACGTGATATGGATACGCAGCATATAGCATCCTGACATGTGTTACCACGACACACCGGTAACACCGCAATAACGAGGGAATCGGTAGAGACGCATCAGCACGGACGCACCGACCAGCAGCATCAACCCGGCTTTCCTGCGACTCCTGGCATCATCTTTCAACCCTGTACTCCGTACACTGGGAAGGGGGTGTGTGGCGACACATCATTATTATCATCGCCATCAAAAGAGGAATCGAGAAACATCTCCTAATATCCGCGCGCATCGGCAAACCTACTTGCCTAGGTACCTTCGTACCTATACTGGCCGCGATGTACTTTCTCGCCTCCCGTGCCAGCCCGACGATAATAATATCGCCCCGCCTAGAAAGGTCTCGAGACAGCACCGTACAATATCTGTACGGCGCCGAATATTCTCGAAGTGGCTCGTATTACCTACCGCGAGGTAGTTACTCTACCGCGGCTATATAAGCAGCCGATCGCTCGCCCGCTGCAGTTCAGTCCAGTTCAGTCTCACACTTACAGTCGGCCAACATCTCAGCATGTAACGATCTCTGCATGGCATCGCTACGCTCCAGGGCAGCTTCCTCGAGGTCCATCACCACGTCTCAGCTACAAGGCCCATCGTGTCTTCAGCTCCTGAGAACATCCCGCGACTTATAAGGCTTGCGTCACCTTCAGTCCGGGGATCAGCTCACCACTTCATGGCACCCCGAAGCCCACCGTGCTTCGCTGCCATGGAACGCGCTCCGCCTCGCCAGGACTACCTGCTGGTGGCTCAGCTCACCGAGCCACACACCGTTTATCTCCGCGACACAAAGCGTCGAGCAACGGCCTGGAAGATAGGTCATCTCCACCGCCATGGTGTCGAGCAACTCGCTGACCTTCACCGCACCATCTCCACCACCGCGCGCCTGCAGCATCTCATCTACGGCACCTTGCATTACATCATGTTACCGACCACCGACCATCTGCTACGTAGCCCAATAAATGACTGACTCACCACTTTGACATGACGACTTTCATTTCTGTCTCCCGCTCCCTCAACTGGTGACCCCGACGCGATCACGTCGCGCTCCCTCAGATCTAACCAATTAAAAAAAAAAGCAGTTTCCCCCAATACGACCCCACGACCTTACTGTGTAAAAACAGTTTAACATGGAAAATGCGGTTTCTGAATAAAAACAGTTTTGAATGGTAAATAACCTTACTGTTTAAAAATGACAGTTTTTGTGTGGTAAATGACTTTGCCGTATAAAAAAAGATAGATTTCCATAATTGACCTAAATGTATAAAAATGGCAGTTTAGTAATAAATGAATTTACCGTATTAAAAGAACAGTTTTCCACCATAAATGACAGTATAAAAAGGGTAGTTTCCCATGGTATGTGGCCTTACCGTAAAGAAGGCAAGTTTCCTATGGTGTACATTATTATTTTTTAATTTATAAACTAATGTTTAAGACAAGATTTTTATGCGAGTCCCGTCGGCGGCATGTATCTTTTCTCGGGAGATTTTTTCAATGTAGATGAGTGTTTCAGACTAATAATTATTACTTATATTAATTGTTTACCATGGTGTATATAACTTTACTGCATAAAAAGAAATATCTCCCATGACAAAAGACCTAGCATTATAAAAACAGTTTGAATATAAAGAGTTTTTCATATCTTCTAGTATAAAATGGACAGTTTCCAAAAATAAAAGACCTAAATGTATTAAAATGGCAGTTTACCATGATAAATGAACTAGCCGTATTAAAAGGACAGGTTCCTATAGTTCATGTAAATAAAGAGCAGTTTCTAATGGTAAATGATCTTACAAAAAAGGAGAGGGTCCCATTTAAAAAGGGCAGTCTCCAAAGGTTTCCTAACTGTAAATAAACGGCTTCCTACGGTAAATGACCCAACCGTATAAAAAAAAACGGTTTCATGGTAACATATTATGTTACCATGAAACCATACGTTATCATGTTACCAGATAACCTTACAGTATAAAAAAGTTTTTATGGTAAATGACCTTACTTTATAAAAAATACGATTTCATGGTAATATACCCTCCTGTATAAAAACAGTTTTTATGGTAAATAACCTTACCGTATGAAAACAAGTTTTATGGAAAATAAAATTACCGTATAAAAAAGACGGTTTCATGGTATCAAAACTTACCGTATAACAGTATTATTGTAAATCACTATTTCCATGACTGCGCGGCTCCTGCCAAGAGGCTCATCGGTAGGTCAGCTTTTTTAAGGTGTCCTTTATCACCTCAAAGTAGTTTCATCCGTGTACTCGATGACGTAGGGTTTACCTATCTCGTCTCCTAGTCTAGAGGTGCCTGCCCAACTTCGGATCACACCATCAATAATCGTAACCGTTCGTACCTAAGACACGAAACAACGATAGATGGTACTCTTCTGATTTCTTACCCAACTGCCATCTGTTGGATATATATTTCGTGGCTTGGGTGTGGCTAACGCATTTGCTGATCATTTTCTATCGGTCTACAATAAAGACCCTCCACTTCTAGACGACATTAATAATGCGGCCACATTTAATACCAGAGGAGCTACAAACGTCGATTTAGGTTTATTTACCGAATCTGACGTGCTGAGTGCCATAAGACTCATGAAGAACTCCCACTCTATCGGACCAGACTTCGTTCCCGTATTTTTTATTAAAGGGTGCGCCGAGTTCCTAAAAACACCATTATGTTTTATCTTTAACTTAGCTATTAGTACTTCCACTTTTCCTGAAGTATGGAAAACTTCCAACATATGTCCTATTTTTAAGAATGGTTCTAGAAAGTTAATCGAAAACTATCGACCAGTTGCCATACTATCAGCTCCTGCTAAATTATTTGAAAAATTAATTTATAAATTCATTCTGCCTCAGATAGACGCATACATTATCCCAGAACAGCATGGCTTCAGGAAAGGAAGATCCACTGAAACCAATCTGATGGTTTTCACCGACTATGTTGCTAGGTCCCTAGACAGTGGATACCAAGTAGACTGTTCGTATCACGACTTCTCCAAAGCCTTTGATACTGTGAATCATGATATCTTACTCATAAAACTTGCCCAAATAGGTTTGTCCCTTCGGATGTTAAAGTTTTTCATAAGTTACCTCAAGAACAGGAAGCAATTTGTCACCCACGGAATCTTCCAATCTGCTGAGTTTCTTGTTTTTTCAGGGGTTCCCCAAGGATCGATCTTAGGGCCTCTTCTCTTTTCTTTTTTCATTAATGACGTTGCTGGAGTCATTCGTTTTTCTCGCTTTCTGTTGTTCGCTGACGATCTAAAATTATTTCTTCTAATAAGAAATATTGAGGACTGCCTGCGCCTTCAAGCTGATGTTGATAACATTTCAGAATGGAGTCAACAAAACCAGCTTCATTTCAATGTCTCAAAATGCGTTGTTCTGACTTTTACCAGAGCATTTAGTCTCACCTACCACAGGTACACTATGCTCGGTCATAATCTCAACCGAGTTTCGAGTATAAAGGATCTTGGGATTATGTATGAAAATAAGCTGACATTTCGTCCTCATATCGAAGGGGTTTGCCAGTCGGCCTTAAAAATGTTAGGGTTTGTTCTCCGAACCGTCAGAGTTATTCGGGATACCCGTGCTCTGAGGATTTTATACTTCTCCCTAGTCCGCAGTAGGCTGGAGAGTGGTTCGCTTATCTGGAATCCTCATGAGGTGGGATGCTCCCTCATATTGGAGAGGGTTCAAAAAAAGTTTCTAAGATTTCTCTACATGAGGGAGTACGGCCACTATCCATGGCTCTACCCGACGAGCTTTCTTCTGGGCATGCTGGGACTCCACTCCCTGCAGCTCAGAAGGGAGGGGTACGCTGCTACCCACTTATTCAGACTGCTGCGTGGCTATATTGAGAATTCAGCCATTCTGGAGCGCGTGAGTCTCTATGTTCCGGATGACTATCTTAGACAACGCCAGCATAGATTATTCTATCTTCCTGCCTGTAGAACTAACTTGCCAATGGTTCTCCCGGTAGGAAGGAGTATATTGCTCCTGAACCAAATCTCCTCCGAGATTGATATGTTTGGCGTCAGTGAGGAGAGGTTCAAAAGTGAAATTCTTTTGATTCTTGAAAGAATCTCTCCACATTGACGAGATCTTTCACCACTGCCTGAAATTTTTTTGAAATTGATTTATTTCTTGATGTTTCTTTTTTATGTATAAATATTTGTAAAAAAAAATCTTTTTTTTGTATACTATTTATATGAATAACGTAATTTCTTATATGTATTAAAAATAAATTTGTAATGTGTAAGAAATTAATAAAAAACATATTATTATTATTATTATTAAAAGACTTCCTATTACTAATAATGCTCTCTACATCTATTGAAGGAAGCTAAAACTACACGAGTAATCAATGCACCATGATGCTGAAATTCGTTAATACAGAGACTATCTTTGGGACCTTCGGTTTGATCAAAAAACTACATTTCTTCACGACCCTTCTATTTCATGTTTGGAGTATGATCCATTGTCAAGACATCCATTTGCAACTTGCAATCAAATTAACAATTCACCACTCTATGTCTCTTAGAGCATTCCCGCGAAAATACGAGTTGCGTCTTGTATGTATTTTGAAGGCAATGTGCATTTAACTAAAGTTCTCTCAAGCAGTCTCACGTTAGAAGGTGTACGGTATACTAAAGTACACCGCCATCCAAGTGTCGCGGAAAACTTATAACTAGTTCGTGGAATGAGAGTTCTGGAGAACAACGCCAACGGTTCGGAACCCCTGCTTTGGATTTGCCTATGTGTAAATACAATGGTATTCTACAAAAGATACCTCGTTAATTTTATGAACTAATGGTAGAGTTACCGATGGATCCAGAAGACTTCGGTTCAAATCACGACAGCGTGGTTTTATATATTACGGGAAGGTATAACGAACAATCATTATTTATTTAACGCTCGACGTTTTAATGAATTTTTTTAAACAAAGGGTAAACAAACATCCTAAAACGGGCAAATTGCCTAGTTGGACAAAGATCATATAAAGATGTAATGTTTTCAAATAAATAAATAAATAAATAAATATATAAATAAATAAACTAACTAACCACATTTCTACTCCAAGAATACTCGGGATTTGCTGGTTAAAATGTTTTGGGTATGTGCTGTTACACCCTGTATACGGGATTATAATCAAAATATATGTTTGATAAAGTTAGCCGTCATCTAAATACATAAGGCATGGTTTAGGCATTGCTAAGTACACCTACCTGAGGTGCCTACCTTCTGCCGATAGACTAGCTCAGAATGGTCAGCAAAGCGGAGGAGACTATCATCAGGATGGTAGGATCTCTGAGGCGTTTGTGTGGCATCCCTGAAATAAGCTCAAATCCTACGGGCTGGGGGAGACAGTGAAACAAGTGGCTACGGTAAATAACAGTTGTATTGGGTAGAATTCTTTCGTAAACACAATGATACAATAATGCAAGCAGAGTAGTACAGGGTAGCAACAGTAATTCTATCTAAATCGGGTGAATTTGGCCCTAAAATCTCTCTGGGGGCGGTCATTTATCGTCGCGTTGAATTTACAAGGAACACACGCAATAAAGAGGGGTTAAATATCTCATGGTACTCACAGCAGCAGGCTGGTCTCTTGGAGATTCGGTTATGTGGAGGGCAATTTAGCCGTTCTTTGCATTCCCGCCAGTCACTAGGCAAAATAACAACCGCCATAGCGGCGTTGTGGAATGTTCCGGAACAGTGCAGCGTGGTTCACGATACACGTGCGCACAGATTGGGCTCGGGAGGAGAATGGCGGGCTCGCTAGTCGGCCGACCGAGGCTGGCGTTCCGCCGCCGTCAGCGCGCGGCGCACTTGCGGCGAGGGAGCGAAACTGTTTGTCCGTACAGTGGCGTGCGCTCCAATTTGAGAGGAGGCGTTTCGTATATCGTAACGGCTTTTCAATATTAACTTTTGCTTTGTTGAAAACATTAAAAAAGTATTTTTTTTAATTAGCAAAATCTATTTTAACGGTATTAAGCATTCTTTAAAATAGTTTCTTTCCTTTACAACTAAACAATTAATTTGTTTATTTATACAATATACGTCTGTACTGGCTTTTACAATTGCGATTTACGAAATTTTGTGGAACAGTGATTATGCACGGTACCCGTACGCGTATTTACAAAACCTATACCGATTCAGTCGCGGTAACGACAATTTACATTTTAAATATACCTCTATATGGTTTTTTTTTATCACATTGCAAAAACAAAAATTGTTCTAAAATCTAGATAAAATAATCTTTCTG
This sequence comes from Limnephilus marmoratus, assembly GCA_917880885.1. Taxonomy (NCBI): domain Eukaryota; kingdom Metazoa; phylum Arthropoda; class Insecta; order Trichoptera; family Limnephilidae; genus Limnephilus; species Limnephilus marmoratus. Next base: position 12,739,589 of record OU862926.1, read on the forward strand.
ATGTGTATATTAGAAATTAATAATTTTATTTCTAAATATTTAAATTTTAATATTATTCCCATATATTGTAAATACACCTCCAAATTGATAATTTTTTATCACTTTGCAAAAGAAAAAATTGTTATAAAATCTGGATGAAATAATCTTTCCAGTATGTATATTAGAAATTAATAATTTTATTTCTAAATATTTAAATTTTGATATTGAAAATTTAAAGCGACTGAAACGCGGTAGGGATTGTAAATACGCTACCCGTACCCGCTTCCCAAATTCAATTATTGTTGTTACAATCTTTACATATGAGTAGTATAAAATTAAGTCGCTGCCGCTGTCTGTGCGCTTAGATCTTTTAAACTACGAAACGGATTTTCATGCGGTTTTTACCAATGGATAGAGTGATTCATGAGGAAGGTTTTTAGGTATGAAATTTGTCAAGGTTTTGTGTAAATTGGTTGAAATATATAAATTAAGGGTGCGGGCTGGCAAGCGGGCGGTGTGGATTTGATTTAACATATGGCGTTGGTTATAAAGGTTTGGTAATGGCGTGGTGTTGTGTTTCGTTAGCCACAGCAACGTGTGGCCGGGTCTGCTAGTTAAAAATATTTTAGATCGACAATAAGGACCGCCAGTGAAAAATATTATGACTTAAAAAAAATATGTTCATTCGGGTGGATATGACAGGTATGACACAAGCCATCGTATTAATTTATTCGTTTATTTACATACTGTTTATAGAGATTTAGTTGTTGTGTTTATTGAAACATTATATAGGCCTAAATAACGTTTCAAAAATAAAGGTATCTCTTATTGGTTTATCTCTATTATTGAAAATATTCAAAACTACTGCACAAAAAAAATAGTAATGCTACTTCTAGGGAGAATACTTCGAACACCGAATTCAAAATGGTGGCAGTTGATCAGATGATTGCCCGATCCTATAGTAACTTTTCAAGAGTGATGACGTCACACGGTTCACCACACGTACGGTGGTTTTCGGGGGATCTTGAAAAATTAAAACTTTGAAAATTATTTTAACTATTAAAACTAACTCTAAAAATAAAAATAAAAATGCAGTTATTTAAGTTAGGAGGTCATTATTCATTAAAAAAAATAAAAAAATTGGACTGGAGTTCTCTATTACGAGTGGTGTCCTTTCACTAGAGCGATATTCAGTATATAACACGGCGTATCATACCTTTTGAAAAGCTATGGTTCGAGGGAATTGCAGTATTAAAACGGACAAGGTATTTATATTTTTTTCATATATTTTTCCATTTTTATTAACAGTAAAACGTACATTCTTTCATATTATAATAAAAATATAACAAAAACATTGATATAATATTTGTTTTTAGCATCCTAAAGTATCATGTCATTTCAAAACGACACTGATCGTTTGAGGTTATTCTATGAAACTAACACATATGAGAACACTTTTCAAATATTATGTCTATTTTAGCTGATACCATATTATTATATTCATTTTATATATATACAGGTTTTGATAAGAAAAACACATCAATAATACTTTCAAGTGATAATTAGACATGACATTGTCTTTAATTGTTGTATTTTTTGTGAATATTCTTTGCAGAACATGGTCTATTATCACACTAATACGTCATTTACCTCTCGGAACCACTGTCGTTTTAAAATGACGTTGAATGTTTCCTAAACCACCAGTTAAAAGAAAAAAAAAACTTTAAAAAAAATCTAATATTTCAAGTACACGTTTGTACATTAATAATGTGTTATTTTTTTTATATATGTAGGAATTAATTTGGATGAGAACGGGTTAATAATAATAATAATAATTTTTATTTTAGTAATTTGTACATTGAAGTTTACAAATTTCTAATTGATTAAAATATTTCATATTCACTATATTTTTTCAAGTTTTATGTAGCTCCTACAATACATCTTGAACTTTCCAATTGGTGTGGACTTTAAAGTTTCTGGTAGTGTGTTATACAACTTCATTCCCTTGTACAGTAGACTGTTCTGCGTATTCGCTTTGTCCTTTTTTTGTAGCCTAATTTCCTTGCACGTCCTTGTGTTATATCTGTGAATGTCTTTATTGTATACAATTTTATTTGACAAGTATTTTGGTAACGTGTTGTTCAATATTTTGTGGATAAATACCATTGTGTTCAAGGTCAGCATCTGTTTCACGGTCAACCTATTTAGTTCCTTTAACATTTTAATTATTTTTGAAAATCTGTTTCGTCGAAGAATTATTCTCATTGCCCTGTTTTGGAGAATTTGTAACTTATTTTGTTCTTTTTTTGAACATTTTAAGAACGATACAAGAGAACTTTACTGTCGTTGGGCAAAAGCTGTTTTCGTTACTTTTTACTGCGTGAAGACAATGCATCTTTTTCTAGCTTAATTCCAGCAAGTGGCTCTTTCTTTAGACGCCGTCCCCTTTCAGAAAAACGCTTCGTATATGTTCGCTTAGAGACATAAAAGACGTATGTTCGTCAAATTGAAAGGAGTTTTTGTTAGCTTACAAAACAGAGCTATTATTTGAGCAAATATGTGAAAAAAGGACAAGTTAAGTCATTAAGTCAGTAACGCCCTTTTACTACGCGATGTTTCAATTGAATTCAAGGTACTTCTGTGTACGTGAAAATGTCCTAGACAAACTAACGCAGTAATTCTCTCTAATTTAATAGTTTTTTTTTTAAATTATTGCAGTCAATATTAGCGAAACTCAATCGAAAATCTGAAACAAAAAATGAAAAAAGATACGGTCACATTTGAAATCCAGGACATTTAACTGACTTAATCTCCTATCTTAACAGACGGATTGCAATCTTTAAAGCACGGGCGTCGGGTGGGAATGCTATCCTTGCTCTACCGGTATTACAATGGAAGATGTTCCGAGGAACTAGCATCACTGATCCCTTCGGCACCGGTGCATAATCGGGAAACACGCCAAAGGCGTGCGCAACGTTTGTACACGGTTGACATTTGTCACATGAGAACGGGTCGTTTTTTCGACTCGAGTGAGTGAGTGAGTGAGTGAAAGGGTGAGTGAGTGAGTGAGTGAGTGAGTGAGTGAGTGAGTGAGTGAGTGAGCGAGCGAGCGAGTGAGTGAGTGAGTGAGTGAGTGAGTGAGTGAGTGAGTGAGTGAGTGAGTGAGTGAGTGAGTGAGTGAGTGAGTGAGTGAGTGAGTGAGTGAGTGAGTGAGTTAGTGAGTGAGTGAATGAATTAGTGAATGAGTGAATGAATGAATGAATGAATGAATGAATGAATGAATGAATGAATGAATGAATGAATGAATGAATGAATGAATGAATGAATGAATGAATGAATGAATGAATGAATGAATGAATGAATGAATGAATGAATGAATGAATGAATGAATGAATGAATGAATGAATGAATGAATGAATGAATGAATGAATGAATGAATGAATGAATGAATGAATGAATGAATGAATGAATGAATGAATGAATGAATGAATGAATGAATGAATATATGAATGAATGAATGAATGAATGAATGAATGAATGAATGAATAAATAAATAAATAAATATTCTTCTAGTTACCAACCTTCCACTTTCTTATTTTCTTCCTTCCCATATTGATGACATTCCTCCACTAATTTCGGGCACTTGGGACTCTTGTGCGGTAGTCACAATATTTTATATATTTTAAAAATGTATTTATGTGCTGAATGTAAGTAAGTCTAAAATCATGGTGTTTGAAAGAGGGAGTACGAAAAAAGTGTGCAATATAGTTGTGAATGACGAATACTTGAAGCAGGAGGATGAGTTTGTGTATCTGGGTAGTATGTTTACGAGAAATAGGAAGGCTAATAAAGATATTGAAAGAAGGGTAAATTCAGGTAACTCTAAAGATATTGAAATATAAGTAGATGTGCTATCTGATGGTTTTACTATGTGGGTCTGCGCTTCCGGGTGTCGCCGATATTGTTTACCAATTAACAAATAAACTAAAAAAACAAATAATTAACGAATAAACCAAACGAACGTTAAACTAAATGAACGAATTCTTTCCTTATTCAAAATATATTGTTAACCAATATTAATGCACATTTTCAAAAAATCAACGAAATGAACAAATTCTTTTTGTATGAAAACTACGCTAATTAGCGCGTAATCCGGCGACAGTTGCGCGGACACCATAGCATATCTCTTCTGTATTTGAATATCTTTGGGTAACTCCTTTAATAGAGGACTGGATGCCATTGGCGCTAATAAAAAAACTGTCAAAAGAAGCGAAGCTGGCAGTCCACAATGGAGTCCTGGTACCTGTACTCAGATGTATGGCAGTGAGGCATGGAACTGGCAGAGGAAGGATGAAAGTAAACTGAATGCTGTTGAAATAGGATTCCTGAGGCGGATATTTGGTAAAACCATGTATGATTGTGTGAGAACTGTGGATATCAGCATAAAATGTAACGATGATGTTAGCATAGTAAGATTAAGAAAGAGACCCTCAGATGGTTTGGGCATGTAGAGCGAATGAAAGAAGAAAATAGTGTGGGAAAAATATATGACGCAAATGTGAATGGAAGAAGTCGGGGACGCCCGAGGAAGACATGGCACGATGTGAATCAGACACTTGAGTCGGGCCATGTCAAAAATAGAAGTGTATGTGAGTGAGGTGTGCCAATACCGAGTTGTTTGGCGGTTCGTCCTCTCTGCCTACCCCCGCGGAGAAACAGCGTGATGGTTAGTGAGTTATTTATTTGCTTGGCTCTTTCTCACCGCAACGGTAGACGCATAAATTTAAACAAAAAATAAAGCAACTAAGTAAGAACATATAATTTATCATTACGTATTTATTAGTTTCCACGTTTTAAAAAATCCCTAAAAGTCCCAAATGTAAGTAAATTTCCCTAGATAGCAAACTTATTCTTCAAAACTTGATTAAAAATTTAAGAACATAAGAAGACGCCGTTAACTCAGCAAAATTATGTCATTTTTTTCTATACCCAAGACAGATTGCTTTTCCGTAAATTTTCCTTAGTCAAGGGAATTTATCACCCGTTGCAAACTGTCCAAGGGAACTGAACTTGTGTGAGAGAATAAAGATTGACACGTGGAAAACTTGGCGGATAGAACGTGCAAGAAATGTAACAAAACCACGTGATTTATGACCGTTTATAATTAAAATATCGTAGGGAGACTGGGCCAGATTGTTTAGGAATTTGATATCACGTGGCCATCCATCAAATTGTTTAGGTGTAACGATGGAAAATGGTGGTGACCAAAGAAAGATTGACGTTTTTGCATTGAATGGTTGTTTACTTGTTTTGTGGATGCTTCAATATTGATGAGTGACCAGCGTTTAAAATCTAAACGCTGCTTTAATTGGCTTTAGCTGTGACTGTGACTACTTTCTCTTTACATCTGTTTAGCTAGGTACTCCCCAAACTTCATTTTGGGAGGCGGGTATGGGTAACATTTATTGGGTAACCAACACCTCTGCCATGGGTCACCCACCCCAAGTGGTTCGAAATGTCATAGGGTGAGATCTTGGTTGCGGATTTGATTGCGTGGGGCCCGGATCGGGAGAGGCCGGATGAGGGAGACCCTTTGACCTCTCCAGTCGATCTCTCTCGACGCCTTGCGTTGCGGTGCGGGGATGGATTCATACGTCACTCATGGACACAGTGACCCCCAGATTAATACCCACCCCATCACAGCTTTTTCCATTCCAGAACTTCCTTTACTTCCTTTCCTCTAAAAGACCCTCCGCACAGGCTCCCGAAATATGACAAAGGTCCTGAGGGAAAATATTCTGTATAGAGTTAATGTAAAAAACCCTGGTAAAACCGAAAACATGCATTTTTAAATACAAGTATGTTAGTCGTAAATATGTCATAAGTCAGCCTTTTAAGTCAATTGTAATAATTTAATATAAGCAAAGATTTTTTTTTTACAGTGAATACCGCACAAGAATCTCAACTGCTCCCGTCTGGAGCTAGTGAGACTATGGCATCCCCAATTGGGGTATGTTGTTAGGCTGAAGGTAGTGGGGAGGGGAAGGAGGTGGGGAAGAGGAAGGTTGGGAAGTACCTGGCTATTCAGATCTGGTCACTAAACACGGCTAAAGCCATTTTCAAGCAACGTTTCAATTCTGAATGGTGGTCTTACACCAGGGCGATACTAATAGTATCTTCCACTCTGGAACATGCCGCAAATATACTATATATTATTTTTAAATGAATTAATTGTGAAATAACACAAATTAATCAAATAAAATTTATTTGCCACGCCACGCCGGGATTTGATCCCGCGACCTTCGGAGTGCTAGTCAAGAGCCTTACTACTGGACTACGCCGGCCGTCAACATGTAAGTATTTCAAGTTATTTGAGCAAAGTAACCACTTATAAAGTCATTCCAACAACCGATTGAATTCTGAACGTTGGTGTACGACTAGGGTTGAACTGAATGTTTAAAACTTTCACTTTAATTTTCTTGGGAATTTTCAAGTTTCACTGTACAGTAGTTCTTGTCAGGAAGACATTATATTTTAGTTTATTCTAAAAAAGTTTTCTGGTCAATACTAAACTTGTTCTATCTCTTTTTCTCATTTTATATTATGGTGGAGGGGGGGGGCGCCCGCCCCCCCCCCTCCACCATAATATAAAATGACCCATGACCGCCCCTAAATATAAGAAAATCTTTCTTCGATCATTCGTTCTACATGTCTAAACCATCTAAGATTCCCTTTCTTAATCTTACTTATTACGCTTGCCTTGCATTCTTTTCATATTTTTCTCACACTATCATACAAGGCTTTACTACACATACACCGCAGAGATCTCAATTCTATAGCATTTAGTCCTTCTTCTGCCAGTTTTTACGCTTCACTACCATACATCAGGGTTGATACCAGCACTCCACTGTGGACTGCAAGCTTCGCTTCTCATGACGGTTTTTTGTTAGCGCCAACTGCGTTCAGTCCTCCATAAATGCGGAATTACCTGCATTTGTATTTGCTTCAGTCACATTCATACGTAGTTTCATGTAAAGGTACCTACTCTTAACATGGCCCGACTAAAGTATTTGATTCCATAGATTGTGTAATGCAGCCCTGCAGCTCCCTGTGGCCAGTCAAGTTTTAAATGTGCGATCCGCCAATCTTTTATTTATTTATTGAAAAGAAAACTTCTTTAGCACCGTTGTGATTTGACAAACACATATGTGGTGAAGCCAACACTCAGGTACGTACCTACTTAAGGTATATACCTGTGCAGCGCAGCGACGTCGCCGCGTGGTACAATCGGAACGGTACACGAATAATACCTACCTACCGGCGCTGAGATATCTGGAATCTCGTCGCACATTATGGAAAAAACCGGAGCATTTACATTCCCTGTTTATTAGGCGTCAGAACCATCGAGAGATGTATCGTATTTTCTCGATATTATCAGCCGAATTATTAAACCGTTACCTCCGCCGCGGCATTATAAAAGCCGGAGTAATGGTTTGACCCAGGGAGTTGATAGAATAGCAAGCCAAACAACTTGTACCGTTATTTACTACGATCACGCTCAGTGTATTATTTGAATTATTAATTCTTATTAATAAACGATCAACAGTTAATTCCGGTGTTTTTCTTTACGCGTTTGCGTAGCACGTCTGATTGCTACACATACATCTATATATTTTAGCCTGCGAGAGAATGAGATAGTATCTCCTCTTTGTGCGGTGCTTCGTGTTCTCCCCACTGTTGTCTACTTTTTACTTTTCTTATATCTTTAGCGCCCCCCTTGAGTTTTTTTCTGTATACGCCTCTGGTCTATTATCGTCTTGTTTGTAATGAATATTTAATTGGACTTAACGTCCGTTCTTTAGTATGCTCTGTGTTAATCTGAGGCAAGATAAAGATCACTGAAGGTGCCCACCTGTCGATCGGGTATCTTCTTAACCGTTAAGTTATTAGACCCGAAAGGGCGACAGTTGTCTCTCTCTCATACTTACTGACTTCTGTTGAGATGTATTAAAATTACATACAACCTGTTTCATAACGCTTAATTGGATATCCATGGGTTTGTTCCGTTTCACATACAAAGGCCAGAATTCAAACCTATTGATGAATTTCGCACACTGGGTGCTTAGACTGGCCGATAATTGCCGGTTGTCAGCCGTTGTTAAGGAGCCAAAACAAGTGTTTGTTTTTCTTCAGTCTTCTCATCATAACGCATCTGTCAACGTTACCGTTTATATCGTGACTCGTATAGTGAATTTACCGCCGGTAATTCATCCCCATCGTAATAAAACTGACTAACAACTGCCTATGGACCATCCAGAAATAGCTAATCGACCACGAGGGTTGCCCAAACCGGACAAGATTGCCATCAAGCTATCGTAAGTACCTTTGTGAAATATTTTTGATATTTGTTTCAGTAAACGTATCATATCGAGATCCACAGGCGTAGCTCGTATAGAGTGAACATTCAGCTTCACTCTAACCCTTGTAAGGTGGTGCTATCGTCGCGGTAATCTTACACTGCCTATACATCTTTGTGTACACTCCACTAATATAAACATATTAAGAAAGAGAGAACAGCAAGCTTTCTCTTTGCATTTAAAAGTTTACCAAAACCGCCAAACAGTTCAACCGGTCAAGGTTTGCGTTATATATTTAATGATATTTTTTTATAAAACGAAACATAGGGAAGTTACAAAAACCTTCATAACAAGCCAAGAGAGCAATACGTCTAATAAAATGTGTTATTTTATTTTCGCATAACTTGGTAAATACATTTTACAAAACACAACGGTTTTTTTTAAATTTTGCTGTGCTTGAGTTCAAAATTGTAATATTTTTAATTGCATTTGTTGTTTGTTAAACCATAATCGAACGTTATTAATAGGATAACGTTTGCGCGGTTGAATATCAGAACGCGGCTTCGAGTGCATGACTGACGCCACGCCGTAAGCGCAGCACCACAAATACCATCTGTACGCGAAATTTCAAACATTACAAATTATCATTGTAATTCGGTTTCGAATAAAAGAATTCGTCAAAAGATGTCGCCACTTCCGTTAGCAGGTCGCATGGGACGTGTCCCCCTAGGTATAAGTACTACGAATTTGTGATTTTAAGTATCTCTTCGGATATGGAAAGATTGACGGTAATACTTACTTATGAATAATAGTATCAATATATTAGATACATATGACGCCATTGCCTGTCCCGGTTACTTTGTCCCAGTGAGTAGCTAACGCTCCGCGGAACGTGCTATTTTTGGAACCAGTTCCTATTGAATTTACAAAATGATTACCGACACTTAATTGGGCGAAGTCGAATTAAAAGCTGCCCGCAGGGCCTAGCAGCAAAAACCTGCAGAGCGGGTTTTTAACTGTTAGTCTTTAAGATTGTGTTATCTCCAAAACAGTATATCATTTTGGGATATGTTAAAAAAAATCGAATCTTATAGTTATTTATTTTTGGGGTGTTATGCCGTGTTGCGCTACCTCCTTTAGCCAACATTTCGGACAGCTTTACAGTGTCCATCATCAAGACAGATGTGTGTTGACGCATTTGCCCTGTTGTCCAAAATAAATAACGAAAATGCTTTGGTCGTGAAAATCTAAAATCATACCTAACATCGAATCTATTTGAAATTGGATGTTAAGCGGGAATATTTTGGTGATATGATATTGTTTTGTCTAATCCAGAGTATATCTTTGGTAACATGTTCCCTAATTTCCAGTTGGATAATTCCAAATATTAGCATTATTAATGATGTTAGACCGATTTCACTCTGGCCGACATCTTCAGACAGGGTGATTAATTCTACCCGTCATAATCACAGCGAACACCTGGCGATGGGTAAACACGGCAGCCAACCAACCAAACAACGTTCACTATTCAAAATAATTTAATTAATGGAACTTAATGGTTTTGAATTTACTAGAGAGGTCATTCGCCATATTGGGCACACAAACCCTAGAAAGGTTCATAAGAAGTTTAGTATTCCCAGAAGGTCTAACAAAGCAAAGTCGATAACTTTACAATATCGGACCGATGACTTTACATCGATTTCAAGAGCACGGTCGCGCTGTTGATAGCAAGACCGATATTGACAGGGAATGAATAAGACATCGATATACGAAGGCAACACTGGCGGATCTGTCGTAGGTTTTACATTCCAAATGTCAAACTGGTTTTAAAAGTAAAAAAACACTCATAAATTAACAATTTCGAATTTCAATACGTATGTCCTTTTTGATACTACACGGGAGATAATAAGTTCATGAGGTATTTTTGTGTATTTAAATATTTCAACCACTTTTTTTTCTCCAAGATCGAACGCAATAAATCGATCGCGCTTAAGATGAATGTAGTCCATGGATCGCTTTTACGATTTCTTTCTATTCTAAGAGCTTCGTTAGTCGATCTCCGATATTAATAAGACAGTTATTTAAAAAAAAATCTATATTCATTTTTGCAGCCGAGCTGTTGAACTAAAGAATGAGTCGTTGAAACGACTTGCTCCCACGTAACAAATGTCGACCGTATTCATGTGTTGGGCGTGCACCTCATTCCCGACTATGCACCTCAAGACAACGCTCAACGTTAAAATGCAGATGAGCATCTTCCATCTTAATATCTGTAGAATAAGACTTGCATTCATACCTGACGCCTGTGCTCCAATCCGTTTGTTGATTGCAATCCGTTTGTTGAGACAGTGGAATCTGCCAAACGATCGCCTGTTTCTGTGCAGAATCGAGGGTCTTTTTTCAAAAAATTTCGGCCTCCAGACCAGAGCTGACTGTCAAAATCAGCAGTGGGGCGCACTTGCGCATTGTGTACCCGAGAAAAAGTATCTGCGGGTCCTGTACGGTACCTACGCCCAGCTCCCAAGACTCTTATTTCACCCTTGTTTTAAATTTATGAACACGAAAAATTGTATCCAAATAAAATTGAGTTAGTTATTTTGTTCAATGTGTGTGAGAAGAAACGCTTTACTGACGACCGAAACTTTTTTGGAAACGTAACCCGATCACTCGTGGTGGTTTGTGAGCGAGTTACAATGATCGGGTATTTCACCATCAATCCAGAACTAATTAGAATACCCAATTACCTATTAGATGTGGCCTTGTTCACCCAACAATAACCAACCTAGTGTATTTGAAATCGATGGAGGAATAAAATTAACGCGGAAGTCCGGCGGAAGTAAGTATAGAAGAGGTCGGAGGCTTTTACAAAAAGGCTTTTTAGCACTCTGGCGGCGGACAAGAGAATTAATTAAATAATAATTGCAAAACACGCTGTATTTATGTAGTTCCCTACTTTACCAAGGGCTTTAAGGCGAGAGTTTATAAGTAGGTACTTCTTGTGCCACTTACTTTAAGTAATGTATAAGAAAAATGAATGATCAACTATGTATTGAGAAAGCAGTAAAAATAAATTTCTTCGAGAACTTTTTATATTGAAGGGCCAGTAAAAAAAACCATAAGCATTTTGATTCAATTAATCACTGTAGAGATAAACCAATAAAATTGCTTTATAGGGGTTTCAAAGTAAGGAAGCCTGCACTTGGACGTCATTTGGTAAATATCCGAAAAACCTGGATATCCTTAATACGCACAAATTATTTTTAAAACACTTTGCTTCTTTTCAATAACAATATCTTCCAATATCTTATGGATCATTCATAAAATGGCGGAATGGTTACCTCTGTAACCGCGAACTTCTGCTAAAATCAAAAAACAAGTTTTGTATAAATTTGAAGAAACATCGAGAGTGCCTCAAGGCTCTCATCTGGGTCCACTTCTTTTCGATAAATGATTTATCTTTATGTTTCGATAATGTCAAATTCATTCTGTCTACAAACGACCTAAAGTTTTCAAGATTATAAAATGTTTAAACGATGCAATTATCCTTCAGCAAAATATAGATAGACTTGCTAAATGGAGTGAAATAAATAAACGTGAAAAATGTTTCCGCGTGTATTTTTATCGTTTACGAAAATCAATATCTACATCGAATTTAATTATTTACAATGAAATCGGATGTATTTTTAGCATATATCAGAGACTTTCAACAGGAAACTTACCTTTCTTTGATCATTACTGCGAAACAATTATCAATAAGAACATGAAAAATTTTATAAATAAATAAAAATGTAACTCAAGAACTTCTGATGACGTTGAGTCTTTAATGCTCTCTTGTGAGATCACATCTAGAATATGCATCGCTTGTATGGTCTCCTATTTATACTAGCAACTTACAGCGCTTGGAGAAAATTCAAAGGGAGATTTTTACATAAGTTCAAATTCAGACAACATTTAATTGAAATCCGCTACAACGTGTTTATATCTTATCTAAAACTACCGCTGATTTATTTTTATACGTATTAACCTCGGAGGGCGTAATTTATGCACGTAACTTACTGACTTACGGGTGTATTTGATTTACTTAGACTACTAACTAATTCGTGACATTATTTGAAGTAAGAAATGCAAATGAAATTTTGGTCTCCGGTGATTGTTTTAATGGTTTTTTTTCAATTTTTTTTTCGTCAAAATCAAACGAAAAATAATCTTTCATATCGTCGTCACTGGTAATTCAGTAACCAATCAATTTCTCGCCCCGCTCCTTATTCTCCAATACCTACTGATTTTAATTGAAAAAAAAAACAACAAAAATGTCACCGGCAACCAAAATTTAACTCACATTTCTTACTACAAATATTTTTTTTACGTTAGCTCCACACAGGGGGCCATGAATAAAATAATTCCCACAGGGCCTTTGCCATCTTAAGGGATGTCGTGTGGAGGGCCTTTTTAGGAAAGGAAGAATAGAAAATTTCTGAGAATAAAAGGGTATTAGGGGTGGGTAGGAATCTGGGGATCATTGTGTCCAGGAGTGACGGATATACGAATCCATCCCTCCGGTCTGCCATGCAGCTGGAGGGGAGGCGAATTCGCCGCCAAGACACGGAAAAATTTCATCCCATGAACGCAGGCACCCATGCAAAGTCACCAAACGTGGCGAACACTTGGGGTGACCTATGGCAAAAGGTTTTGGTTATCCAATAAATGGTTTCCGGGGCGGCGGTACCCATAACCGCCTCCCAAATTGTCAGGAATCAGTGGTTAAAGTAAGTCAAGTTCGTCCCTTAACACCCTCTACGTACATTTTTAGAAATAGGTACTTCCTATCTCCGTAATATAATAATAGATGCTGAGCGGGTTAAAATCTTTCGGATTGGTACATGGCGCGTGCTGCTCTACTGATACACACACTGTGTGGATTATAGAAGCGTCTAACATTTCTTGGCCGAATGATTCCACAGTTAATTTTGTGGTTTATATCATTTTGCGACGTAACAAGAGATCCGACATAAATAAACTCGCCCATTGCTTCAAATGCATATTCATTAGCTAGCAGCCGGTACCAAAATTAATTATACTTCGCTGAACGCAAACACACGAGTTATATACGAGAACTACCTTGGCTTCATTCACTCGGATCCACTTTTCCATTACCACATCCTATCATATCCTTCCTCCTTCCCAAACTGATGTAGGTACTTGACTTACTTTAACCAGTGATTTCTGACTTTATTTGGAGTAAAAATATAATTGAAATTTTAATCTCAATTGTGACATTTTGATGATTTAAATGTCAATTTTTTTATATTAATACCGCACAAGATTCCAAACTGCTCCCGTCTGAAGCCAGTGAGACTATGGCATCCCCAATTGGGGTAAGTTGTGAGGCTGAATGTAGTGGGGATGGGAAGGAGATAGGGAAGACGAAAGGGGGGGGGAAGTACCTGGCTATTCAGATCTGGTCACCAAACATGGCTAAGGGGTCGTCCATTAATCACATGATGTTTTTAGCAACTTTTAAACCCCCCTCCCTGGTGATATGTGGTGAGCTTTTAGACTAACCCCCCCCCAGAATCACGTGTATTTTTTTAATACAAAGTATTTTGGAATTTTTAGAATATTATCACGAAAAATAAATACACGTGATATCTCATACTTCGTGATTTTTCCGAACCCCCCCCCCCCCCCTATCGAGCCTCACGTGATAAATGGACGACCCCTAATGCCATTTCAAGCAGCGCTTCAATTCTGAATGGTGGTCTTACACCAGGGCGATACTGAGAGTATCTTCCACTCTGGAAAGTGCCTCAAATAAACTACATATTATTTTAAATGAATAAATTGTGAAATAACACAAATTAATCAAATAAAATTAAAAAAGAGCCTTACCACTGGACTACGCCGGCCGTCAATCAGCCGGGATGCTGTGTGGAGGGTTTGTTTTAAGGAAAGGAAGGAAAAAGGTTTAAGGGGTGGGTAGGAATCTGGAGTTCAGTACTTCCTGGTCATCCGCCTCAATTCAGTTCTGTTCTAGCTCCCAGCCAGAGCAGTCGCATTAAAATCGCTCCCGCTATTTCTCATTTTAAAAATACTTCCCGGTGTCCTACAAGTGTAAAGTGCAAGTGCACCATCAGGTGTGTCTCGCAAAGGGCTACCTGCCCTCTGTTTTTGTTCTATAATTTAAGTGACTTTTCATAACTTTTTTAGTGAAAAAGTGAAAAAAATCAAACTTTTACCGCTAGGGGCGGATGTTTATACATCCCCCAAAAACAAATACTCTCATCGTGTAGTTTCTAGTGTCCCCCTTAAAACTATATAACAATCTTTTCGAATAAACGATTTTTTAGTACTTATTTTTTAGTGATTAGTGAAAAAACTGTGTTTTTCCGTAATATCTGTGTTCAAACTTTACATTTCTGCTAAAAAACTAGCGTCATTTGACAGACAACAAAATTCTGCGTCGATTGACACCGGGTTCGCCCAGTTCTGTGCTAGTTAAGCGACCTTTTTATCGACTTGCGCAAAAAAACACGTGGCGGAGAGCCAGTTTTTGTTTGGTAGTAGGTACGGCGGCCATCTTGATTCCTTCTGGAACAATCTAGAAGGTTCCATTTGGTTGATGTACTTACCTCCTGCAACTTTTTTCCGATCCCTAAGGCGACTGTGGTGTTTTGAACTTGTGTGGTGACATTCCCCCCCCCCCCTTCAGCTCAGAACCCCCCAACCCCCCCCAACCCCCCCCCCCCCGACCCCCCACCCCCCCGACCCCCCCCAACCCCCCCCAACCCCCCCCCCAATAAAGTAACAATGGTTTCGGACGTTATTCTTTCTTGCGAGTCGGATGGTGCGGGTCCCGACCTCGAAAAACAGGCAGAACTTTGGAGAAATTCGATCCAAACACAGATCGACGCACTAAACAAATCCCTAACCCTAGGCCCGCGTCCAAAGGGTAAAAGGCGACCGAAAAAGGCGGTTAAGATTACTGACATTGGCACGGACTCAGATTCCGACATGGATACGGAGACTATTAACCCCCTTCCTGGACCCAGTGGGGCCTCAATTGTTGGAATCCTCCCCCCAACACCCATTGCTGGCAATAAAAAGCGCGCGAGAATAAGTGATTCTCCTAATAGCCAACTGACCCTCGCGGAGTCTACCAAAAAGGCTATCCCGGCAATGGAGAAGTGCCAAAAAAATAGAGGCATCGTCACTGATGGGTCGAACAAACTAAATAAATCTGACAAGGGTGCTCTCAACCGACTCCTTGATGACTTGATGAACGACATAACCCATTTAATGCTAGAAATTAATACTTTATCGACCAGGAGCGCAACAATCGAACAGGTGTTGAACATCCAAGCCTCCATGACACAGAAGCTGGACACGGCCATCAAAGCACGCCCAACCCTGAACTCTGCTCCATTGTCCTACGCTTCAGCAGCGGCTGGCTTGCCCTCCTCCAAGAAGGTGTTGGTGAATGGCTTCGAGCGACCCTTGCCCCCCAAACCGCTCACGGTTCTAGTGTACCCGGAGATTCCCGAGGGGAAAACTTCGGAGGGTACACAGAAAGACTTGAAGAACCTAATTAACCCTAGGAGCGACGACTTTCAGGTCGTTCGCGTACGAAAGATTAAAGGCGCTGGTATGGCCCTGCAAGCTAAGGGGAAAAAGGACCTTGAAAATATTCTCAAGGCGGGTACCAAGCTGGCAGCAAGTGGGCTTAAACTTGTGAACCCCCTGGGTCGTTTGCCCAAAATCGTAGTGTACAACGTTCCTAAAGGCGATCCCTCTGGTGACCAGGCCCTCTTTGATGAAATCTACACTAACAACCTGGAGGGATGAACCACGCTATCCCTGGAAGACCACCTCCGCACCATGAGGAGAGTTTCCCTCTTTGGGAAGCGTGATGGTGGTTTTATGAATATGGTTACACTGGTTACCGCGGTTACACTGGCGCCACCAGGTGTTTTAAATGCCATTTATACGGCCATATTTCTAAGAGTTGTTCTCAAGAAAAAGAAACCTGCCGCCACTGCGCCGCTGTGGGTCATGGCTTTGAAGATTGCCCCAAGAGGGCACAGCCTGCTGTCTGCGCCACATGTTCGCGCTTTAAGAAGCCGGCGGATCACCCGACGGGTGATAGGGACTGTCCGGCCCAAAAAGCAGCGGTGGAGGCAGCCTTCCAGATGACGGACTATGGCTCCTCATAATCTCCTCTCCCTAGGTCAGGTCAACCTTCAGCGATCCCGGATGGCCACACTGGAAGTACTGAAGGTCATGACTGACCTCAACATCGGCATTATGCTTATTCAGGAGCAGTACACCTGGGAAGGTAAGACCCCCATTAATTTTCCGGGTGCGGTACTCGAAGTCGGCCGCTCACCAGGGGCGGGAGTCCTGGTCAACACTTCATTGATCAGTCCCCTCCTTCTGGCTGATCTTTCTGATGAATACCAAACCTGTGTATGTATTAGATTTGGCGACACTGAGATCTTCTTGATCTCAGTTTACTTTAAATTTGGGAATCCGGTAGGACCCCACATCCTGAGACTGACGCGCGCGCTCAACGCGCTTAAAGGCCGTAACATAGTTATCGGAGGTGACTTTAATGCACGCTCACCATTATGGTTCGACACTAGCGACTGTAGAACGGAGCGATCAGACGCCGTTGAGGACCTGATTGCTGCGCAAGGTCTTAGGTATCATCAACGAACAGAGTTCCTTTTGTACTTTCTCGAACATACATGGTGAGAGCAACATTGATCTAACTCTCTGCTCTGGATCTGTTGCGACCAGGATTTCAAAGTGGGTAGTCCATGAGTGCGCAATAAATTCGGATCATAGATTGATTACTTATACGGTGGGTGTTAGGAAAACAGAAGCTCCAAGATCCTCCTGGAACTTCAACACCTCTAGGACGAATTGGGATCACTTTGGGGAATCGCTACGAGATACGTTAAGGGATTTTCACCGCGTAGCTGCTACTGATCCGGATATTTTGGGGAATTTTTTCAATAGGGCGGTTGTATCTGCTGCCAACTCGTCTTTGGGAAGATCAAACCCGAAGACGAATATTAGAACGCCGTGGTGGTCACCTGAGCTGACTTCGCTCAAAGGGGCCTTCAAGAGGGCCTACAGGGCGCTTGGGTTGTCCAGGAGTGGCAGCTGTACGGAGGAGGAGACAGCTGCGCTTCAGGCGAGCTTGAGGTCCGCCAGGTCGGCCTTCAAACGGGTCGTTCTTCGAGCGAAACGAGCTGCTTGGCATAATTGGGTCAAAGATGTGGGTAACGCCAACCCGTGGGAAATCCACAGCGCTATTGAAAAATCCGGGAAAGGATCTGACCGGTATTTGTCTACAGTAATTGGGAAATCAGATGGGAGGAACGCTGAGACTGTGGACGTGGCCTCCACTCTCAAGACACTTCTGGGCGAGTTAGTTCCTTTAGAATCAGTAATTGGGGAGAATGACCACCACAAACAGATTAGAAATCTGTCACGGCTACCACCTAGGGACCTTGCCCAAGAGGATAACTTCATCAGAGTCACTAAAGCGGAAATTGATGTTATAATAAAGGGATTGGGTCCTAAGAAGGCACCAGGGCATGATAGGCTCAATGGCGTGATTGCGAAGCAAGTCTGGATCCACGCCAAGGAAGAGCTCTTCCAGGTGATGGACACTAGCCTGAGGAGGGGAGTCTTCCCCTCCAAGTGGAAGCGTGGCGTGCTCCGGATCATACCAAAGGGGAACGGAAAACCACTGACCGACATTAAGGCGTATCGGCCAATAACCCTCCTCCCTGTACTTGGCAAAATCTTGGAGAAACTGCTACGAGAGCGACTTCGGCAAACCCTGTCACCGGCCAGTGACCTGCAGTTCGGCTTCGTCCCCGGTAGATCTACGGTGCATGCCCTGTCGTATGTGCTTGATTGGGTGAAGGCTTGTCCAAAGAGGTATGTAGTAGCGATCTTCCTCGATATAACTGGTGCCTTCGATCACGCGTGGTGGGCAATGATGCGTACAAAGGTGAAAACCAGGCAGTGCTCCAAACTTCTGTTCCAGTCAATCGACGACTACCTTTCTGATCGCACGATCACGATCAGCTTTGGAGATTTTTTGATCGAGAGGGAAGCTGACATTAGATGCCCGCAGGGCTCCATTCTCGGACCTGACCTGTGGAATATCAATTTTGACGACTCCTCCAGGTTACCCTTGCCTGAAGGATGCATCTCTGTCGACTACGCTGATGACAAGACGTATTTGGTCGCTGGGGACAGTAGAAAGGAAGTTGAGAACAAAGGCAGTGAAGGTTTGAACATGTTCCTCGATTGGGGTAAGAGAAACAAGATGACATTCGCTCCCCACAAGACCCAGGGCCTCCTGATGAAGGGCTTTCTCAGTAGAGAAAGAAATCCCGTCATCAAAATGGGGGAATCTAGTGTCAAATTTCGTGAAACGGTGAAATACTTAGGCGTCACACTAGATCGATCGTCCTCTTTTCTGGCTCACGTTAAGGATGTATCCGGCAAGGCTCAGGCCCTCTTCTTGAAGCTTAGGAGACTCTCCACAGCTGAGTGGGGTTTGCGTAGCCCAGCCATGCGCACTCTGTACAGATGCGTATATGTGGCGCAAGTTTCGTATGCTGCGTCTGTCTGGGAGAATCGCTTGGGTAACTCGCTTATACTCTTGGCTCTCAAGCGGGGCCAACGAACTCCCTTGTTGGCACTATCCGGGGCGTATAGAACCGTGGCTTCGGACGCTTTGCCTGTTTTGGCTGGCATTTTGCCAATCGATCTGGAAATCAGGGAAGTGCTTACTAAGCAGAGGTTAACCAGAGGAACCCCTGCCACTCACCTAGGAGTCACTCTAACTCCGGGCGGGCCGGGGACTCTTCCTGGGCTGCTTCGACAAATGAGAGACCTGTCACTCCAAGAGTGGCAGGCCCGGTGGGATAGATCGAATTTGGGAAGATGGACTTTCTCCTTCTTCCCATCAGTTAAACTCAGAATGGAAGCCGTCTTCCTCAAGTTAGACCACCACATCACTCAATTATTATCTGGCCATGGGGAATTCAGGGCGAGACTTCACACCCTCTCCCTGTCCCCTCACCCCAATTGTGCCTGTGGGAGCACGAACCAGTCGGCTGAGCATATCCTGTGGCAGTGTGAAATAATGACGGATGCCAGAGGTCAAATGCTAGATGGTTTGGACGTACCCATCAGACCAGTGTGGAACACTGATCTGGTTTCGAATAAGACGAATTTCGAGTGCTTGAAGAAGTTTACAAGAATCTGGGTGGAGAGATGGCCTGATCTTAGAGTCGCTGATTAGAAGATTTAGTGACCAGGTGTACTTGTCTCCTGATATCCACGGATTACCCCACATTTACTCTTTCAACCCTATCTGCCTGGTTTTTTTTACATTTTCTGTTTCTTTCTTTTTCTAATTATTTTCTGTTGTTTATTTACACTTACTTGTTATTTACACTTTTACACGGCTTTGTGTTTTTCTTTTTCATTTACAATGTAACATAATGCGTGAATTGACACGCCTGCGTGCATTATCATTTTATATATATATTTATTTTTTCCTCTACTATCTCATGTTTTTGCATTTTTTTAGTTTGTTTATTTTGTTTTCCATGTTCTTTTCAGTTCCTGATAACAACTAGAACAGAACTCCGTTGTTTGTTATGTCTTGTCCACTTCCCCATTAAAGGGGTTGGACTTTGGGCCTTGTCCCTGTCATATTTTTTATAGGTCTACCTTTTTTTGTAACTTACCTCTGTTATCTCCTTCCAGTGCCCGCGCCACCCCCCCTGACATGATAAGGTTAGAGGAAAGATAGAGTAGCATCCGGAGGTTTGTCCGTCCCTCCTCCAGCTACCCGACGCTCTTTTTCCCTAGGGTCTTCGTATCGTAGTCCATTTACTTCTTCTAGGCACCACCGGATAGCTGGCTAAAGGATGACTCCACTGGGTGCCATGACGTCGGACTAATAACCTTACACATTCTCTGGGGGACTGCCGGGCACAGGATGGTCATGACGGTCATCACTATTTTTTTTCGCCTTTACTAAATGTTATTGCTTTGTTTACAACTTATCATTTTCTTATTTATACGCAGTTGCCTGCAGTCCTGGAGTGTGTGGTCTCCCTCTGATTATTATATAATAACTACTTTTTGGTTTTTTTTTTCTTTATTACATTTTTTATGCTCACTAACCTGTAGATTAGTCCTTTTTGACCATTACAGTACAGACTGTAGGCGATCCTATATTTCCGCCACCTAACAAAGTATGTAGGGGCATTGAAGGTCTAGATTCGTTTTATTAAATGTAGAGTCGTTTATTCAAAAAAATTAGATTCTTGCGAGAACTCCGAAGGGGCGACCATAAGTCGCCTATACCGGGGTGGGACAGTGGTGGGTACTTCAATGGTCATCCGCCTCCAAGACCTAGACAAACCTCACCCATGAACCCGGGCACCCCTGCTAAATCACCAAACGTAGCGAACGACTTGCGGTGAACTACGGCAGAGGTGTTGGTTATCCAATAAAGGTTCCCGGGGCGGCGGTACCCATACCCGCCTAAGAAATAGAATTAAAAAATGTCACTTAAAATTTAAAATAGTAATCTGTTAATGGTACATTTAGTAAAAATTTAGTGCGTTATTAATTAATAAAAAAAAAAACAACGATAACAATATTTTTTACAGAATAATTTTTTAGCATTTTCATCAGCATTTCGGGCAATCTTCATAGCTATATATTTTTTTCTTAAACTATAAAAAAATATATATATTTATTTGTTTAAACTATTATAATTACCCAAATTCTAATATCTATTTATTTATTTATTAATTTATTAATTAATTATTTAATTTATTTCCATCATTATCCATCCATCCATCTATCCATCCACCCACCCTTCCACCCATCCACCCATCCAAAAAATTCATCACGTTCAAAATAAGAAGAAAAAACCGTCAACATCTATTTTTGAAAAACTATTTATCTTCGTTTTTCTAATGTTCCCCGTTGTTCAAAATTAACATATTTTAAAGCTTCATCGTACTTTCCAATTAACTTTTTTTAATTGCCAATGAAATGCCAAGAGGGTTTTAGGAAAGAAGGGAAATATAAGAACTATACAAAAATAATGACAGCCGTATAAAAAAGAAGTTAATTTTGTCATTTAATGTTTCATTACTTGGCTTGGAGGAAACCGCAGTAATTTAATTCTGGCATCAAAACGGCCTCCGTTAAATAAAATCAACAGAGGGCGCACTGTAAGAAACTCTCTTGGGAAAGAATTGGGCGAAAGAAAGACATCAATCTGTATAAATTTCTTGGCAATGAATCCGGAGTTTGCAGATCAAATCCCGGCAAGTGCAAGTAAATTTCATGTTTTTTTTTTTTTACATAACTCCACACAGGAGACCCTGAGGAAAATGATTTCCCTCAGGGCCTATGTCATCTGGGATGCTGTGTGGAGGGTCTTTTTGAAGAAAGGAAGGAATGAACATTGGTCTTGAAGAGACTCATGTTGTAGGAAGGAGAAAACACAGAGGCCGGCAAATCATTCCACGGCCGAGCTGTTCAATACAAGAACGAATCTCATGTGACAAATGTCAACCGTGTACAAATGTTGGGCACGCGTTTGGCGTGTTTCCCGACTATGCACCGGTGCCGAAGGGATCAGTGACGCTAATTCCTCGGAGCATCTTCCATTGTAATACCGGTAGAACAAGGATAGCATTCCCACCCGACGCCTGTGCTCTAAAGATGGCAATCCGTCTATTAAGATGGGAGGATCTATTAAACGGACCGCCCGTTTCTGCACAGAGTCGAGGGTATTTTTCAGGTATTTTGGTGCTCCAGACCAGAGGTGGCTGCCAAATTCAACCGTGGGGCGCACTTGTGATTTGTACAGGGTTAGCAGTTGTGTACTATTAAAGTATCTGCGGGCCCTGTACAGTACGCCCAGTTTTTGGGAGGCTAACTTTACTCTGGCTTCGATAGAGCCCCCAAACCTGAGCTGGTCACTTAGGGTTACACCAAGCATATCAATGGAGGGCCTGTTTGGAAGATTGCTTCCGTTGAAAGATACTAGATTTTCATTTCGATCCCTTTTATATAGACGTAATCAGACCAGATTGGGCCTTTGAAACATTAAATTCAAGGAGATTAAAATTAAATTAATTTTGTGTGATTTCAACAGTATTTTTTCATGAAAAAAAAAATATATATATAAACCTTCGCTCGCATCATAACACCGCATATTTCATTTTTCAAGGGTTTTCAGGAAGAACTAAAAATCGTTTGGTTTATTAAATATAAAAAGCACATCTTTGAAGAAAAAAGGATTAACTTATATTTAGGGATACATTATATATATTAGGTCCTTACATATGAAATTGGCGTTTTGCCGTACTGCCAACTTTGATCTCAAATATCTTCTCTTTGGTTAGGAATTCCAAATTCAAATTTATACAGCTATTTACTCATGTATTTGTATTTTGAAAATTATAATTAATTTGTTTTTTCCTTAATTGTTTTTTTCTTTGCGTCACTTAGTTTACAAAATGGAAAACTTGAAATATCGCGTTATTTACGAGTACGAGTTCCACCGTGACACCAGTGCTGCAGAAACGGCTCGAAGGATTAATGATGTGTATGGCGACGGTGCTGCAAAAGAAAACACAGTGCGTTTTTGGTTCCAACGTTTTCGTTCTGGAAATTTCGACCTGCAGAACAAGCCCCGTGGACGGCCGGAGACCAAAGTTGATAAAGAAGAATTGAAGGTTATTGTGGAAGCAGATCCATCGCAAACCACGTCCGAGTTAGCTGCAGGCTGCGGTGTTAGTGATAAAACTGTTTTAATCCACTTGAAGCAAATTGGGAAGGTGAAAAAGCTTGAAAGGTGGGTACCTCACGAATTGAGTGAAGCAAATCAACAAACGCGCGTTAGAACGCTAGACCACACACTGCACAACAGACGGCTACCAAATTAGAGGAACTTTAATTGGAATTTCTAAGACATCCACCGTACTCTCCGGACCTCGCCCCAACAGAAATTTGGATAACTTCTTGCAAGTGGAAAAATTCAACTCCGATGGGGCAGTCCAAACCGCCTTCAAAGATTTTATTGATTCCCGTCCGAGTGGTTTTTTTAGTAAAGGGATCGATGAACTACCTATGAGATGGCAAAAGTGCATAGATAGCAATGGTACATACTTTGATTAAATAAATATATTATATTAAAAAAATCGACTTTATGTTCCTCCCACACCAGTATATTAAAAATATATGGGTAAGTTTTTAAATGACATTCGCGGTTTTTAAATGACGTAACTCACTTCAAAAGGCTGAAAAATAATGAGACATGCGTTGTACTTTCACCGAAAATATAAAATATTCTATTCGACTTTCTTCGAATAACAAAACGAAAATAATTATAAGAGCACTCAAATATTATAATAATTTTACTCTTCTTACTAAATGAAACTTTCGTGTAAACATGTAATACTAATGTTTTATAAGTACCTACTAATTTTTTTATTACAAAACTTTGTATGAAAGGAGAGGTAATTGGTCAAAGAATTTTTTTTGTCTACCGCGTATCTCAAAATGCACGATTTTATTTCGAATTTCTTTTACAACCACGCATGCGCCATGGTTTGTAAAAGAAATTCGAAATAAAATCGTGCATTTTGAGATACGCGGTGTTATTTACTGAATATCGCCCTAGTGAAACGACACCACTCGTAATAGAGAACTCCAGTCCATTTTTTTTCCATAATGACCTTCTAACTTAAATAACTGCATTTAATTTTTTATTTTTAGAGTTAGTTTAATTTGTTAAAATAATTATAAAAATGTTTAATGTTGACGTCACCGTTCCTCGTTTCGTGACGACACCGTTAAGTCATTGCATGGAAATGTATGATATGACACAAGCCATCGTATTAATTTATTCGTTTATTTACATACTATTTATAGAGATTTACTTGTTGTGTTTATTGAAATATTATTTCGGCCTAAATAATGTTTAAAAAATAAAGCTATCTCTTATTAGTTTATCTCTATTATTGAAAATATTCAAAAACTACTGCACAAAAAAATAGTAATGCTACTCTAGAGAGAATACTTCGAACAACGGAATTCAAAATGGCCGCAGTTGCTCAGCTGATTTCCCGATCCTATAGTAATTTTTCAGGATTGATGACACGATTCACTATACATATGGTGGTTTTCGGGGGATCTTGAAAAATTAAAATTATTTTAACAATTAAAACTAACTCTAAAAATAAAAATAAAAATGCAGTTATTTAAGTTAGAGGGTCATTATTCATTAAAAAAAATTAAAAAATTGGACTGGAGTTCTCTATTAATTCATTAAAATTAATATATAGTATGTTTGTGGTACGTTCCAAAGTGGCAGATACTCTCAATATCAATATCGTGTAGTTAAAACGTTGCTTGAAATGTTTGTATACTAGATCTGAATAACCTGGAATTTTTTCACCTTCACTTTCTTCTTATCCTTCCCCGCCCCATTATCTTCAGCTTCCATAATTTGTATACGGTTGACATTTGTCATACGAGACCGGATCTTATCTATAACTCGTTCTTAATTTCGAGCCGAGCTGTGCGAGGATTTGCTCATCTCTGTGTTTCCTTCCTCCTAGAACAAGGGTCTTTTCAAAATCCGCGTTCCCTCTTTCCTCTCCTCAAAGAAGAAAGACCCTGAGGGAATTATATATTTTCCTCTGGGCTTTTTGTGTGGAGTTACCATAAACAAAAAAATATCATATCATTTCGTAACCCAAAATCCCATTTTCTCAATAGTAAATGGTCATGGATACCTACATTATATTTCATAAATATAAAAAATTTCCACAAATCATCCGGAAACTTCATTAGCTATTGGCTAAAGAGTAGGAAGTGAAGGGACAGTAAAATGTCCCCCAGAGTCATTAAACGCGACTCGACTAATATAAGAATAAAACGGTAAACTGAAAAAGGAAAACCATTTTTCATCTCAAAAATGGCATTTTGTAATCCCCGATCACCAAAATCGAATTTCCAAATCCCTGGACTTGCAATTAGCCGATGTCCTGCAGAATGAAGGTATGCCACAACAAATTCAAACCAAAGGGTATTAAAGTGAAATTACACAAACACGAATTTCTCGAATTTCATGAACTTTTTTGCATCAGCTCCACAGAGGAGGCCCTGAGGAAAATAATTTCCCTCAAGGCCTATGTCATCTTAGGGGATGCTGTGTGGAGGGTCTTTTTAAGGAAGGGAAGGATGGGAAGTTCTGGGAAGCAATTGAGGGGTGGGTAGGAATCTGGGGGTCAGTGTGTTCAGGAGGACGTATGAATTCATTCCCCTAACTGCGGTGCAAGGCGATGGGTCGAGAGAGTTTGGTTGAAAAGGTCAAAAGGCCTCTCTCAATCAGTCTCGCTCGATCAGGGCCGCCACGCAGCTGGTGGGCAGGCGTATCTGCCGCCCTGAATAAAAAGGGTATGGAGGGGGTGGTGTGGGGGGGGGGGAAGGGGGAGGAGTGGGGACAGGAAGGGTGGAGGAGGCGGAGTGGAAACCTCCCTAATACTATGCGAGCGAAGCCGGGGGCAAAATCTACTCTTAAATGCAAATAACTTACAACCCCAGTGTTCTGTTGGAATAAGAAAGTTATTATAGTTACGAATTTGCCAGAAATTATTATTTTTTTTTTACATTAACTCCACACAGGAAGTAATTTCCCTGAGGAAAGTAATTTCCCTCAGGGCATATATCATCTGGGATGCTGTGTGGAAGGTCTTTTTGAGGAGAGGAAGGAATGAACATTGGTCTTGAAGAGACCCACGTTGTAGGAAGGACGAAACACAGAGGCCGGCGATGTGAAATTAATATCACATTAAATATGTGAGTTTTGAGCAAACAAAAATTATGAGGGTTGTGTGCCGCCTTACCCAGTATTTTTTTTTTAATATTTTCGATTTCCATAATTTAATAACCCATAATAAATCAAATATTAAATAGAAAATCTATCGAAATGTATGAAAGAAATGATGAATGAATTATATGACTAGCGCGCTAGGAGGCGCTAGTTTGAAATACTGCCATCAGAATGTGTGAGAAATGTCAGAAGTTGGAGATATTATAACTATTGAGGTATTTAGAAGAACTTGTAATAGGTAATTATGTACACAGAGGTAAGCTCAATTTAGATAGCATTAGTTACGACTCTATAATAATTGAGTTTCCAGAGTAATCCCAGGTGCGTACGTTGCACATTCTAAACTATTTATTTATTTATTTATTATTTAAACGCCCGTACATAGGGCTATTACATATATAATACAGGTGTATTGAACATTTACAAACATTATACATATATATATATAGAATAACATACAGTACATACATACATACGATGCATATTAGTACAACAAATATTTATCATTTTTCAAACATATCAGTTACATAAATAACTAGTTATTTTTGCTTTGATGCAAGACGGTGAGGTTTTGAAAATATCGAAAAGGTCTGTATACGTATTGGCAGTTCGGTGAAAACGCACTAGCGGTGAATGATAGGAATAGTTAGTGCTATGATTGTCACTGTGGAAAAGGTGGTGGAGTCGAGTTGGTTTAACAGGGACACGAATATTTATAACACTTAACATTTGAGGGCAGTCTATGAGATTGTTCAGTAATTTAAAAAGTATAAGAATGTCATTAATAGTACGCCGGGTAGAAAGTAGTGGTAGGTTTAGATCAGACATTAATGCATTGTAGCGGATTTCAATTACAGGCTGTCTCAATTTGAATTGAACGTATCGAAGAAATTTTCTTTGAATTTTATTATTACAAGTATTAATGCATCTGCTTCCTCTGCGCTTGTATTAGCTGTGTGATGCAATTTATGTAGATCTCTGAATGATGCCATCCATGAAATACTTGTTACAATTAAACAGCATCTAACATTGCGAAGCATCTCGGAATATGAATTGCAGTAATTAGTCTTAGTAGGGGAGACCGAGGGGAGTTGAAACAATTTTCACATTTTGTTTCATACACCAAATACTATAGACAGAAATCATATGATATTAGTACCAATTGATAGGTCATTCTTTACACTTGCGAATGACTAACATAAAGACATTGTAAGCGTTAAATATTGTGGTGAAAAATCGACTTATCCGTAACAAGTCAACTTGTTTCAACTCCCCTCACACCGAGGTAAGATGAAACAGGGGTCGAGGAGAGTTGAAACATATGATTTTTGAGAAGTATTAAGGGCTGTAAAATAAAACTTATGATATAATTTAAAGGTATTTATTAAAATTAAACTTTGCAAGTACAAAACCAACTGACAAAAATAAAAATATTATGAAAATAAAAAAAAACGTCAATCTGAAAAGCAGTTGTGGCAAACAGGTATTTATTAAAATTAAACTTTTCAAGTACAAAACAAACTGACAAAAATAAAAATATTATGAAAATAAAAAACGTCAATCTGAAAAGCAGTTGTGGCAAACAGGTATTTATTAAAATTAAACTTTTCAAGTACAAAACAAACTGACAAAAATAATCAGAAATAAATAAATACTTTTATAATCAGTAGGCATTCTGAAACAAAATAAACAAATTAAATCAACGAAAAAAAATAAATTATTTTGTGCCCGTTATTTATTGACTGCTGTCCGATATAAAATTGAAAACGAGGAAAGTTGAAACAGTCTGTTTCAAATCTCCTCAGTAAGAAAAAACCTCCCAATTTTTATTTAATCCACAATCAAGAAGCAAATACACAAAAATCAATTGTACCAAACATATGTAATAAATCTTTAGTTAATGAGCTTTCGAAACACTTACAATTTAAACCAAAATACAAAACCCTTATCAAAATATAGGCATCGTAAAAAAACGTTAAGAACTTACTTTTCACGATTTTTGTCAGATGGCACGCACAACTCCACAACCGCACGACTCACGCCACCGAAGCGAACTGACAAGTCAGCAGGCGGAAGTAAATGCTTGAAAAACGACGTTGCCAATTCCCTAACAGTTTTAAGTTAGAAGGTACTGTTTCAAGTCACCTTTGTTTCAAATCCCCTCGGTCTCCCCCAAGTAACGCCTCCAGGAGATTTAGTCGAATGGATTGAACTAAATTGATCCAATTCGAATCTAGTAGCATCGTGTTGGATTTGAATGAATTATGGTCATAATATTTGTGAAATTAATATCACTTCAAGCTGCAACAAAGACAGAAAACATCATGATGATCAACTAAAGCTGAAGTGAACAGGAATTATAGGTTTGGGAGGATCTTGCTAAAACAATCTCACCTCAGTGAAAGTTTCGCCAATAATCATCATTAAAGTAATCTACAATATAAAAATAAATCGCTGAATGTGTTGCTAAGCGCTAGATTAAAAAAAAAAAACAGGATACATGATCTAAAAATTGAAAATAATGACCTGCAAATCCTGATTCAGGAAAAATACCTGGGGCTTTGCATTGATCAACATTTGACATTTCAACAACAACATTATACAAAGTATTAAAGACAAAATCATCCCCTTAATTAGCGTTTTTATCCGGCTATCACATCTGTTGCCAAATAAATTTAAAAAACGTTTATATTATAGTCTTGTACAGTCACATTTAAATTATTTGATTGAAATCTGGGGAAATGCATGTGAAACATACATAAATGAATTACAGATAATGCAAAACAAGGTAATCAAAAAACTGTTTCACTACAAGCCCAGAACATCCACAAAAACATTATATATGAAAACAAAACTATTAACATTAAGAAAACTATATGAATAGAATACCTGTCTCTTTATTTACAAAATAAACAATAAACTCGTACATACAAACACAGAATTCATTGAAACGTCCCAAGTACACAAACACTTTACACGATAACATACATTTAAACACCATCCTCACTAACTATGGTAAACAATCCATTGGTTACGAAGGGGGCAAATTATATAACTGCATCCCAAACGACATTAAAAACGAAAATAAGCTGGGTACATATAAAAAAAAAATTATTAAAGTTTATTCTTGATAAACAAAGTAATGTCATGACATATAATAGCTCTGTAATGTTATATTTAGCTTAGTTTAATGTGTTTAATTATTTCTAGTTAAGTAAGTGAAAATGTAAGTTTCTTTTTACTGGAATAAAAATGAATAAAAAAATATAAAACTAGCATTTTGCACTAATAATAGTATAGGTAAGCTTTTGATGAACGGTAAGGACAAGGGATTTTTTATCAGGGCCTTCTGCTTAAAGTTAATATTAGGTCCTTACATTATGAAATTGGCGTTTTGTGTGGGAGGAACATAAAGTCGATTTTTTGTTAATATAAAATATTTATTTAATCAAAGTATGTACCATGCTATCTTTACACTTTTGCCATCTCATAGGTAGTTCATCGATCCCTTAACTAAAAGAACCATTCGGACGGGAATCAATAAAATCTTTGAAGGCGGTTTGGACTGCTCCATCGGAGTTGAATTTTTTCCCTTGCAAGAAGTTATCCAAATTTCTAAAAAAATGGTAATCTGTTGGGGCAAGGTCCGGAGAGTACGGTGGATGTCTTAGACATTCCAATTGAAGCTTCTCTAATTTGATAGCCGTCTGTTGTGCAGTGTGTGGTCTAGCGTTCTAACGCGCGTTTGTTAATTTAGATGATCACTCAATTCGTGAGGTACCCACCTTTCAAGCTTTTTAACCTTCCCAATTTGCTTTAAGTGGATTAAAACAGTTTTATCACTAACACCGCAGCCTGCAGCTAACTCGGACGTGGTTTGCGATGGATCCGCTTCCACAATAGCCTTCAATTCTTCATTATCAACTTTGGTCGCTGGCCGTCCACGGGGCTTGTTCTGCAGGTCGTAATTTCCAGATCGAAAACGTTGGAACCAAAAACGCACTGTGTTTTCTTTTGCGGCAACGTCGCCATACACATCATTCATCCTTCGAGCCATTTCACTGGTGCCACAGTGGAACTCGTACTCATAAATAACGCGATATTTCAAGTTTTCCATTTTGTAAACTAAATGACGCAAAGAAAAAAACAATTAAGGAAAAAAAAAATATTATAATTTCCGAAACACAAATACATGAGTAAATAGTTGTATAAATTTGAATTTGGAATTCCTAACCAAAGAGAAGATATTTGAGATCAAAGTTGCCAGTACGGCAAAACGCCAATTTCATATGTAAGGACCTAATATGAAAAAAATATTTTTGGGGTATTACGTCGTGTCGCGTTACCTCCTTCTCTAGCGATTGTTTCGGACAGTGTTACAGTATCCATCATGAGGGTAGACGTGTAATCGATTGTGGTGAAGTGAGTGCATATGTACATTAGGGTGGTCACAAGAAATCAATGTTGGACTTTTTTGGGGGGGGACACACCTAAAAGTTGCCAATTGGCTCTTGTATATTAAAAAATAATATTGTAAAATACAGAGAAATCGATAAAGAACTTTGCAGACAAGTCACTGTCTAAAATGATAAATCATCTGTGGTACTTCAATTCTGAGCAAGTCACATTTTCTTTATTCGGTGAAAATTTAGAGAAAAGTGTCAAAACAAGCATGGCTGTAAAAAGTCTACAATTCATTCCAATTGAAGAAAAAACATGTGATGATAGGGATGTAAAAGCAAAATTCAGTCTCCATCAATTGCATAATTTATTGGACAAAGATATTGATTTTTTTATTTCTCATCGAACTATAAATTTTTTCAAAAGGATTGAAAGTGATACAGAATTTTTAAATACGGATCCTGATATATGGTGAGAAAATGCACATCATTTAAAAGAAAAAAACAAATTGTGAACGGTTTCAAGGTTGTCACAGCTGAAAGAGGGGTAAAATTAATCTAAGACTTCAATTCCTGTTTGACAAAAGACGAATAACAACGACAGTTTCTGTTAAAAGTTGTAACGGAATATAGAAAAAATTTTCCTGACTCTTCAAAAGCCACGTTATCTAAGCCGTTACCACCTTAATCTGAAAAATAATTTAAATGTAAATAATGATAATGATAACTATTTTCTTTTATAATACTTTCTTTTTTATATTTTAAATAATAAAATTTTGTACATTATTTTTTCTTGTTTTTTATATCTTTTTGCTTTTCTTTTCTCCTTAATCCATCATTTTCAATTTGGATTGTGCTGTTTTTACTTTGAAAACAGTTTTAACTACACCCCTTTTTATGTACCAATTGAGAAAATAAATAAAGCAAAATCTGGACAGCATAATAATTAAATCTTGCAAGATTGTTATGTACTTTATAAAAAAAAGCATTTTTATAGAAAGTTAAAACTTCAACCTTGATGAACACGGGTTAACCTTATCCAATTGAGCTGAAACTTCACCAATCTCATTTTTTAGCCAATTGGCAACTTTTAGGGGGGTCCCCCCCCCAAAAATCCAACATTGATTTCTTGTAACCACCCTAATGTACTGTAGCAACCAGCCGTGGCTTTACTACGCATTGGGATCGCCCCGAAAATTATCGGTGCTTCCAGAAACAGCGCTGGTTTTAAATTGTATGCAAGCGAATTCACGAGAACATTCCCGCCTAGCAGCTAGCACGGGTGGCTTGCGACTGATTCATTAGTACGTAATACACCGAGTCGAACTACCTACCTAGCGCACATTCCAGAGGCGTCGCCGGTGTTCAATTGTATGCGAAATTACTAGAGAAATAGTTCTGCCACCTAAGCGAAAGAGCTAGAACGTACGGCTGTACAGTTCAAGTGCCCGCAGAAGGTTCGGGTGATATCTCGCCTTTACGTGAATTCACCCGGCGTTACCTACCGTCATTGAATCTACTTGCCGGGCCGACAGAGTATAAAAGCAGGTGCGAGCCGCATACGGCTCAGTCTTAAGTCTAGTATTCATTCAACTTACCACGGAGCAGTTGCCTCGTCTATCCGCGATCAACCTTGACCCAGTGCGTAAATTCGTTTGTAGTATTTATCACCGTTACGTGACCGTGTTACAATTGCGTATGTGTATTGCAATTATTGTGGGAACTTATTAAAGACTTATTTTACACGCAAACTCGTTTCCTTCATTCAATCATCAGCCACGACACTTGAGTACCCACATTGGTGACACCGACGTTCACATTAGTGACCATGAAGTTCACATTTGTGAATCCGACAGTGAGCACGACGCGTGCAAGTACGTCTACCGCGAGCACGTCGCGCACGAAATAAACTCTTCGGTGATAAATTTCGCACACCAATCATCATCATGTCTCTTGCGAGCGGAACATCTGAGGACAGCCAGCAACCAATAACCAGCAACAAGCAACCAACGACAAGTAACCAGCAACCCAACATCAGGAATCCACCGCCTGAGGTCAACCGAGTGGCAGTACGCATTCCGCCTTTTTGCCCTGATGACCCAGAATTATGGTTCGCTATGGTGGAGCGCAGCTTCGAGGCAGCAGGAGTGACCGTGGATGCCACAAAATTTGGTTTCATTCTCGGAGCCTTGGATCCCGCCCACGCCCAAGAAGTCCGGGACATCATTGTGAAGCCCCCTGCGGTCGGTGCATATGCACTATTAAAATACGAATTAACCAGACGCCTCAGCTCCACGCAGGAGCAGAAGACAAGGAGACTTCTGGAACATGAAGAGATCGGAGACCGTAAGCCCTCCCAATTCTTGAGACACCTGCGCACCCTCGCTGGCAGCGCTGTGCCCGATGAGGTTTTGAGAACCCTATGGATGGGTCGTCTTCCTAGAAGTATGCAGGTGGTCCTGGCTACGCAGCAGGATACTCCGCTTGACAAGGTGGCCAGCCTGGCAGACGCCATAGCAGACTACGCTGGTAGACCGGCAGTTAACTCAGTGGCTGTTCCATCGTCCGAAGACTCATTGGTTACACAGATGGAGCGGTTAATGCAGCCTCTCCAACAAGAGCTCGCAAGAGGTCGTCAGCCCGAGGGCACATGCTGGTACCACTGGAAGTATGGGACGAAGGCAAGCAAGTGCACCAAACCCTGCAACTTCCAACAGGAAAACGCGCGGGGCCCAAACTGATGGCGACCAGCGCCAGCCCCAACCAAGTCAGTCGCCTTTTTGTTACCGACAGGGTAACCCGTACCCAATTTCTTATAGACACCGGCGCAGATCTCTGTGTGTTCCCACGACGCCTTGTCCAGGGACGCCCCACTAAAGCGACATACGAACTGGCAGCAGCAAATGGCAGCACAATCGCTACTTATGGCAGCCTAACGCTCAACCTGGATCTGGGATTGCGACGCGACTTTACTTGGAGCTTCGTCATTGCAGACGTCTCCAGGCCAATCATCGGGGCAGACTTTCTCGCCAAGTACGAGCTACTGGTGGATGTCCGAAATAAACGGCTGCTGGACCAGGTGACGAATTTGAACATCACGGGAAAACGAAGCGACAACAAGATCGCTTCCATTAAGACGGTCACAGGAACGTCCCCGTATCATAAGCTTCTTCAACAGTTTCCTGACATCACTCGCCCTGACGGTGCCAGGAGGGAAGTTCGTCACGCAACACTGCACCATATTAACACCACGCCAGGACCTCCAACAGTCGAACGCCCACGACGCCTTGCTCCTGACAAGTTAAAACGCGCCAAGAAGGAGTTCGAGGCCATGGTCCGTCTCGGAATCGCTCGACCTTCCGAGAGCTCTTGGGCATCTCCCTTGCACATGGTACCCAAGAAGGACGACCAGTGGAGACCATGTGGCGATTATAGAAGATTGAACGCCAGAACTATTCCGGACAGATACCCCGTTCGCCACATCCAAGATTTTGCACAGGCACTGAGCGGCACCAAGATCTTCTCAACGATTGATCTGGTGCGGGCATATAATCAAATCTGTGGCTCCCGAGGACATTCCAAAAACGGCAATCACTACGCCATTCGGACTCTTCGAATTTTCGGTGATGTCTTTTGGCCTCCGCAACGCAGCTCAGACCTTCCAACGCTTCATGGACGAGGTTACCAGAGGCTTAGATTTCTGTTACGCCTACATAGACGACATCCTTATTGCCTCAACGTCAGAGGAAGAGCACCTAGCCCACCTCAAGATATTATTCCAGCGCCTGCAGGAATATGGTGTTGTCATCAACGCCGCCAAATGCCATTTCGGCCTGACTAAGGTGAAATTCCTAGGATACCTGGTGTCTGACGCTGGCACTTCACCCCTCCCAGATAAAGTGGAGGCCATCAACAACTACAGCCAACCAGCTTCCATCAGGGATCTCCGCCGTTTCCTGGGAGCTATAAATTTTTATAGGAGATTCATCCCCAACGCCGCGAGGACACAAGCTCCACTCAATGACCTCCTAAAAGGGAACCAAAAAGGCAAACAACTCGTGTCTTGGACTGCCGAAACAGTAGAAGCTTTCAGCAAGTGCAAGGAAGCTCTGGCCCAGGCAACCCTGCTCGTTCACCCGAAGTGCGACGCCCCACTCTCTATCGTCAGCGACGCGTCTGATACTACAGCCGGTGCCGCACTCCACCAATTCGTCGCAGGTCACTGGGAGCCTCTAGCATTCTTTTCGAAGAAGTTTTCGGCAGCTGAAAAGAAATATGGCGCATACGACAGAGAACTACTAGCCATCTATCTCGCTGTGAAATACTTTCGCCATATGGTGGAAGGCAGGTCGTTCACCATATTTACAGACCATAAGCCTATCACGTTCGCCTTCCAACAAAAAGGAGACAAATGCTCACCAAGGCAATTCCGCCATCTGGACTATATCAGCCAGTTCACAACTGACATCCGACACGTCTCCGGAAAAGACAACATCGTCGCGGATGCTCTATCCAGGGTCGAGACGATAGATACTCCTCTGGACTACGCAGCGCTGGCAGCTGACCAGATGTGCGACCCTGAACTGGAACAACACTTGCAGGGAAGTTCTAGCCTACAACTTAAAAAGATTAATATTCCGGGTACTGACGCGCATCTCTACTGTGACGTCTCAACTACCATAGCCAGACCCTTCGTCACGAAGAAGTTCAGACCTGCGGCATTCAATGCGGTCCATCAGCTGGCTCACCCAGGAATTAAGGCCACGGTTTGTAACGATTTAAAACTACTCGCCCCGGTATCAAGCGCTTGAGAAGGACATATTAATTTTACAACCGTGCAGTTACGAACACGGCAACGGCCGAGTACATAATCGGAGATTGCTAATCAGTTCCAGAGAGGTTGGACAGCTGTCAGGAAGTACATCACGGAAAGGATTCGCGAGAGTTGCGCCATCTGACACGTGAGCGATTGTCATCATCTTACGATAGATTCTCACATTATGGTTTACTGTATTTATAAATTTGTTCTTCAAATAATTATTAGGAAGGACTGGCGCCCTAAGTATCTAAAGCAGGATTACTATTTGAGATTTGAAACTTTAAACCTTTTTGATTCTTTTACATACCCACAGATCAGCATATTAGAATTGTTATTACACGTCACTAGTCAGATTTAGTTTATCGATCTGAACATGCCCTGATATTCATTGTAAATGTAGAGTCTCTTGCCTTCTAAATTGATTAATTTCGTAGATAATGGATGATAAGGAATTATGAATATAACCTCAATAAAATTTGTTCTTAGCATTACTACATAACTCTTTAATTCCATTTAACCTTACTTAATTTTGTCCTACACATGAAATACATGTTTTACACACTTTCCAGAAGTATTACTCGAGAAAACAATTGGTACATTTGGCAGCCCAGCGTGGATTAAACCTAGTGATCTGTTATTTTGTGGGTAGGATGTAAATTTTTGCACAATGTTTTATGTGTAGTTAAAAGTTTCAAGTGGTAATCTTGCTAATTTGTGAATATATGATGACAGTCGCTCGCGGTTTTGATGCTCGGTGGATCCATTTCGTGATGAAATTCCTAAGTTAAATAATAATTTTACACAGTTTAATATATTTGAATGTCCCCCCTGGAGCTCTAGCGCTCTGCGCTTTTTACTGTTTATTGACTTACAGTACGCTGTAGTCAAATTTATTTTTTATTTTTTATGAACGAGGCAAGGTTATTGTTGTCGTGAATATTTGGTACATGTGCTAATTATTTCTTTCATACCTACATAGCATAGTTTCTTCGTGTGATGTCGGAACCGCAAATTCTAACGAGGAGTCAGGCCAAGATTCAGGATTCTGTGACAATGGTGAAACAAAATGAAGCTTCGCCGGAGCTACAGGCGGAAACGCAATCGTCTTCCTGCAAGTCATTCCCCGTACACAAATGGAATCTGGTTTTTGACGGATCCACATGCGTACGCAACTTCATAGAACGTGTAGAAGAATTAGCAGATTCTCGTGGTGTAAGTAACATTAATCTATTTTCTAGCGCGATTGAATTTTTTACAGGCGATGCTTTGAACTGGTTCAGGGTGAACCGTACCAATTTTAATTCATGGCCAGAGATTGTTGCAGGTTTGCAGGAGGAGTTTGAACTCTTGGATCATGACAAACGTCTTGTAGCTCAGTTAAGAACTACTTGTCAAAAACCTAAAGAAAACTTGGGTTCATTTATAACCACAGTCTTACTAATGAATAATCGCCTCTCTAAGAAATTGCCGGAAGAGGAAATTTTAGAAATTCTATTGTGTAATATGTTGCCAAGATACATACATAAACTTTCTCTTACAGAGGTGACTAATGTTACTGCTCTAAAGAAATATGGAAAGATGATAGAATTAGCGGACAGTCGCACGGATAATAGAAACCATCCTGCAAATTCAAACTTTTACAATTCTAAAGCCAATAATTCTGCCAATAATACTACATCTAATAATAGTAGTTACAGGGAGGCTCCACGCAATAATAATAATTATAATCCTAATGTCAAAAGAAATCAAAAGTATTTTTATAACAATAATCAACGCGCTCAAAACGTGAATTTCAGAGAACCAGTGAGATGCTTCCGCTGTGGTCAACCGGGTGTGAAGGCTCCTGACTGCAGATGCAAGAACCGAAAAAACTAGCAGCTCGGGTTGCCTGTGCAGTGGGCGAGGAGACGTCTTCATCTACTGTGCCGTGTGACCCGGAGTGGACTAATTGGCTTGCTGTCGTGGAGAAATTCTACCAGGACCTTAGAACGTCAAAGGCGGAGAGAGCGGGTAACAATGATGGCCGTCCTCACATATCATTTCAGGTTCTAAATACTAAATTTTCTGGTTTGCTAGATTCAGGTTCCCACCTGTCTATTTTGGGAAAGAACTTTCATACACATTTTGTGAGATTAGGATTTAGATTGGCGACTTTAAAAGAAAAATTTTCTCTAACTTCTGCGACAGGTCACTCAGTAAAATGTACACAAAAGATAACAGTTCCGGTGCTATATAAAAACATTGTCAAATATTTCACTTTTGTAGTTATGCCTGAGATCACTTCAAATGTAATTCTAGGTATAGACTTTTGGAAACTTTTTAATATTTGTCCAGAAATTTGCAAATATATATCACCACGGGAATCAAAATCTGAGCCGAAATCAGTCACAGAGATAAAAGGATTAGAAAACAGCTTAAATTTATCAGATAGACAGAAGCATGAGCTTAAATGTGTCATAGACGAATTTAAAGATATCTCGGGAGACAGGTTAGGTAAAACCGATTTGGAGTATCACGTCATTGACACAGGTGATGCTCAACCGGTAAAACAAAGATATTACCCAGTTTCACCACACTTGCTGCCGGCGGTACACAAAGAATTAGATAGAATGTTAGAGTTAGGTGTCGTTGAACCGAGTCATAGTGCGTGGAATAGTCCTATTTTACTTGTTCCCAAGAAGGATGGATCATTTAGGTTATGTTTGGACAGTAGAACTTTAAACTCGCTGTCGAAAAAAGACAGTTTTCCTATTCCTTATGTTTCAAGCATACTAGATTCCTTAGGCGGTGCTAAATACCTGTCTACTATTGACTTAACAGCAGCTTTCTGGCAAATTCCTCTGGAGGAAAACTCTAAAGAGAAGACGGCTTTTACTGTTCCGAAACGAGGTTTATTTCATTTTGCTAGAATGCCATTCGGTCTTCATGGGGCGAGCTCTAGAATGATGCGTTTAATGGATAAAATATTTGGACCTGAATTTGAGGGCAAAGTATTTTATTACTTAGATGATATTATAATTATAAGCACTTCATTTGAGGAACACATGTCTCTTTTGAGGAAAGTTCGGAAAAAACTTTCTGATGCGGGTCTAACTATCAATATGGACAAATCTGTTTTTTGTAGAGACTCTTTAAAGTTTCTGGGTTATGTCGTCGATAGTCAAGGTTTAAGAACCGATCCAGATAAAGTTAGAGCCATAGTGGATTTTCCTATACCGAACTCGCAAAAAAGCTTAAGACGTTTTATAGGCATACTATCTTGGTATAAAAGGTTTATTTGTAACTTTTCTATAATAGCAGCTCCGTTGCATAATTTAACAAAAAAGGAATTTACGGGAAACAAATTTAAATGGAACAGTCAGGCAGATTTAGCGTTTAAAAAACTTAAAGATATTTTAGTGAGCGCACCTGTTTTAGCTTGTCCTAACTTTAAAAAACCTTTTATCATATCATGCGACGCATCCGATACCGGTCTAGGAGCGGTCCTGACACAGGTAGACGATTCGAATAGAGAACACCCTATATCATTTATCAGTAGGTCTCTGAATGCTCAAGAAAGAAATCATTCAACTACAGAGAAAGAGCTTAATGCAATGATTTTTGCTCTGGAGAAATTTAGAGCTTATATAGAAGGATCTGTCATACCGGTTAAGATAATAACAGATCATTACAGTCTAAAATGGTTAGTAAATATTAAGTCTCCGACAGGCAGATTAGCGAGGTGGGCTGTCAGGTTACAGCAATTCAATTTTATTATAGAACACCGTAAAGGAAAAGATAATATAGTGCCTGACGCTTTATCACGTGATCCCGTAGAATTAGCTGTAGTAGAACAAACTATACCAACCAAAGAATCGTGGTACGATAAAATGTGTAGAAATGTTCTAACCTTTCCAGATAAATTTCATGCTTGGAAAGTTAATAATGGAGTATTGTACAAACACATACAGAGTATGGAAGCTCTGCACAGAGTGTATGACTGGAAAGAAGTTGTACCTAAAGAGTCTAGGAAAGATATAATAACGCAATATCATGTACCTCCTTCGTGTGCTCATTTTGGTATTATGAAGACTTTGAATAGAATTAGTCAGAAATATTACTGGCCGAAGATGGCGGCCGACGTAAAATCATTCATTAGCAAATGTTACACTTGCTTGGGTCATAAGAGTACGAATCAGTTACCACCAGGTTTAATGGGTGATCCTAAATTAGTTCAACGTCCTTGGCAAATGATTGCTACAGATTTATTAGGTCCGTTCCCCAGCTCTTACAAAAGAGGATATACATATTTGTTAATAATCTCTGACTTCTTTACAAAATACTCTAAACTTTTCCCATTACGAAAAGCTACTGGAAAGAATATTGCTGAGATCATGGAAAATGAGATATTTTACAAGTTTGGGGTACCTGATACAATAATTTTGGATAATGGTCCCCAATATATTTCAAAAGACATGAAAGCGTTAGTTAACAAGTTTCATATAAGACACCTCTTTTACAACTGCAGGTATCACCCGCAAAATAATCCTGTAGAAAGAATTAACAGAGTGTTAGTGTCTGCTATTAGCTCGTACGTCGGTGGTGATCATCGGAGGTGGGCAGATTGTTTACATGAAATTGAACTCGCTATTAACACAGCAGTACATGAGGTCACTGGATATACTCCCTTTTTCTTAAACTTTGGAAGGGAAATTATTATTTCAGGAAACGACTACAAGTCTTCAGACTTCAACCCTGAAGATATCAGATTTGCCGCACGGGATTCTTGGGCATCGGATTTAGACGAGTTAAACGATATTTTTTCGCAGGTTCGTACGTCTCTAAGGCAGTCGTATGAAAAGAACAAAACGCAGTATAATCTACGTCGTAGGGACATACAATATGAAATTGGCGACATCGTTTGGCGTCGTTCGTTCGTTCTTTCAGACGCTAGTAAGTATTTTTCAGCGAAATTAGCTCCCAAGTTTATCCGCAGCAAAGTCATTAAGAAATTGTCTCCGGTTGCTTACATTTTAGCTGATTTAAATGGAAAACCTGTTGGAACTTTTCACATCAAGGATTTAATCAAGCATGAAATCTCAGATTAACGTCGTGTAGATCAGGAGCGTATTTTAATTATTTTGTATACTTTTGTTTCCATTATGCGCAATAATGGAAGCGATTAAAAGATTCCATTTAACGTGAGAACATGACTAAAACTTATGTTCTCACATTGAATGCAATTTTATATTTGTTTATGAAGTTATTTTGTTTGTCCGTGTCCAGGTATTTCTAACACATGTATTTTGCTATTTTATACTTGTTCAGTGTGCAGGGGTGACCTATTCTTACCCTTACGCATTGAATGTGTGCACATGAATAAACATAGTACTAAATTTTGTAAATTTATATATTCAAATCATCAAATTTTGAATAAGTTTGGATGTGTGTGAGTACATTGCACATCCGTTTGGCATTTTGATGATTCTCATATATACTTTTATCATATTCATTTTGAAATGGTTATGTAATTAACTGTTTTCAAGATGCGCTTGCTAGTCCGGAATGGTAGGCGTATCTTCAAGATAGTTTATAGTAAAATACAGTTGGGTTTTATGTTTCGTTGTCTCGTTCTGTTTCTTTGTCTTGTTCTGTTTCATTATGCCCTTTGGGGATGTTACATACTATAAGATGAGAAATAGTGCTTTTTCAATTGCATGTGGTACAAAACCGTGCCTATATTTATCAAATTATTAATGTTAATTTGGGTTATCCCATTCAATAATCTATATTATCAAATGAGTATGTATATTCCTTGCAGGATCTGCTGGATTATGGTTACAATTGAATTAATGATTAATAGTTCGTAATATTTATTATATTGTTTTAAACTAGAAGGCAAACCGAAGGGTTCATTCAGAATCTTTGGCATCGGGTTACTATTTTCATCACATGATAGCAATCAGATGCTTAGAATATCTATTTAGTAACTTTAGGAAGTTACGAAACCCAGCCAACGGTTTTGTATGAAATTTCTTGTGGTAGTGCTTATTTTATCCATTTGGGTTTTTTTTTTTTTAATTCACATTTTATGTTGTTCTTCGTCCTTACAAATTAAAATAAATATGAAGTTAATTAAAGAGAGAGATTTGAAATCCTCAACACAAATAAAATGCATGTGGCATATGCCAACGTCGGTTTACTATTCGGGTAATTTTATTTTAAATATAATAAATTTTCCTTCTTCGGGTTGCGGGGGTCATTCTTGAGCTCGGAATGACCTCAACAAGTCGAACTAGCATTCGATGATTCGATCAATACCTTGTTCTTGATCAAATCATGGAATGTTAATTGGTTCTTCATTCAGGAAGATTTACAAAAATAAAATAAAACAAAAGATAATAATTCAATTTTACTGCAAATTGCATCATCGGATTACATTTTAACTGAAAATTTAAAATTTGATTTATAGCATACTACATTGGGGTATTAAAAAAAAAAAAAAAAAAATTTTTTTGTTTATTCACAAGCTAATTATTCCTTAAATTTTATCAATATTGCATGGGTTAAATTCGATTAACAATTCATAATTTATTCAATATCGAAGACAAAACTTATTTTTACTCAGATCTATGGGGAGGATAATAACATTCATTTTCATATAGAAATTTTAATATCTATTTCACAGTAAAAGCTTAAACTTTTGAATTTACTTGTTAGTAAAATTATTATAAAATTTATTTATAAAGATATTTAAAATCTCATTTTAGAGGAGTG
Source organism: Limnephilus marmoratus (assembly GCA_917880885.1). NCBI lineage: Eukaryota > Metazoa > Arthropoda > Insecta > Trichoptera > Limnephilidae > Limnephilus > Limnephilus marmoratus. The sequence goes on from OU862926.1 coordinate 12,781,865, forward strand.
ACATCTAGGTGGGCTGTTTTGAAACTTCAATTGCGTCTTGGCTAGAAAATAAAAATTGTTTAATCATTCTATCAATAGGGTTTTCAAATTATTTATTTATCCGCAGGGTGTCCAGTTTGTAATATTATCTTATTTGAAAATTATATCATATTATTTCAGCTAGGGTTTTTTTTTTTTCTTTTGTATAACTAACAATCAGTTCTAACTTAAAATTTTTTCTAATTCATCAGTAAACCATTTTATAGTATAGCTTAGTCTTCGCAACATCAAGAATTAAAATCAACATTAAATCGCAATCATCACTACAAGTTCAAGACCTTAACATATACGTCCGGTGGAATTCATTGCTGCTTTTGGCCAAAACAATCACAATCTACATGGAAGGAAGTACTTCAAATTCATATGGACATGTTCACATAAAATGGACCGGTCATCTGCACTGGACAATATCAAGATTACAGACTATCAAAATTGAACTTCAACCTTCTTCTCCTACCTTGATCTTCAGCCTTCATCTGTATACTCTTTGGATGCTCATCCCAGCAGTTTCAAAATTCATCATGGCCGGATTTGGAGGAAGAGCTTCGCTTTCATACAGTCACCAAACAAACCTCTAAGCTGATAATCTTCTTTCTACTACTTCTGCCTTCAAGTCCTGGACCCTGAACGTGATCTTCATATTGGATATAAATTACCTGGTTTCAAGGGTACATTCTGGAATCAATTCCTCCAGAGCAAATCATCTATTGGCATGATCAGCAAGCTTCCTGTATTGAGATCTATAAAGGCGCCAGGAGGGCCTAAAATTTCCTTGGAAATTTTTTTTGAAGGGAAGGGAGTAATGTAACGATTTAAAACTACTCGCCCCGGTATCAAGCGCTTGAGAAGGACATATTAATTTTACAACCGTGCAGTTACGAACACGGCAACGGCCGAGTACATAATCGGAGATTGCTAATCAGTTCCAGAGAGGTTGGACAGCTGTCAGGAAGTACATCACGGAAAGGATTCGCGAGAGTTGCGCCATCTGACACGTGAGCGATTGTCATCATCTTACGATAGATTCTCACATTATGGTTTACTGTATTTATAAATTTGTTCTTCAAATAATTATTAGGAAGGACTGGCGCCCTAAGTATCTAAAGCAGGATTACTATTTGAGATTTGAAACTTTAAACCTTTTTGATTCTTTTACATACCCACAGATCAGCATATTAGAATTGTTATTACACGTCACTAGTCAGATTTAGTTTATCGATCTGAACATGCCCTGATATTCATTGTAAATGTAGAGTCTCTTGCCTTCTAAATTGATTAATTTCGTAGATAATGGATGATAAGGAATTATGAATATAACCTCAATAAAATTTGTTCTTAGCATTACTACATAACTCTTTAATTCCATTTAACCTTACTTAATTTTGTCCTACACATGAAATACATGTTTTACACACTTTCCAGAAGTATTACTCGAGAAAACAATTGGTACAGGTTAAGCTCATAACTCAACGTTATGTCTGGCCGGCCATTAAAGCTGAGACTATTAAGCTCGCACGCAATTGCCTTCAATGCCAACGAAGCAAGATTACACGGCACGTGTCAGCACCCCTGGGAGCCTTTCCCAGACCCTCCGCTAGATTCGAGCACGTCCACATCGACATAATCGTCATGTCTTCTTCAGAAGGATGCCGATACTGTCTCACGTGCGTAGACAGATTCACGAGATGGCCAGAGGCATTCCCGATCCCAGACCAAGAGGCTGAAACAGTGGCGCGTGCTTTCTACAAGGGCTGGATAACAAGATTCGGCACTCCACTCCGCATTACTACGGACCAAGGGAGACAATTTGAGTCGAGGCTGTTCAGGCAGTTGAATCTCCTGGCAGGCACGACGCAAATCCATACAACTGCATACCACCCCGCAGCAAATGGCATGGTGGAACGATTTCATCGTCAACTGAAGGCAGCGATCAAGTGCCATCAGAATAACCGTTGGACGGAAACACTTCCAACCGTACTCATGGGAATCAGAGCAGCTTGGAGAGATGATCTCGCTACAACCTCAGCCGAGCTAGTATACGGCGAACCGCTCCGATTACCCGGCTAATTCCTATGTAAAGCACGACCTAATGTCAACGACGATACTGGAAGTTTCCTCAAGGAACTACGGAAACATTTCAACGAGCTGAGACCAGTTGAAGGTACCCGCCATGGTGATGGACATCATTTCGTCTTCCAAAATCTTCCCACAGCTTCTCACGTCTTTCTGAGGGACGACACCGTCAAGAGCCCGCTTCAACAACCCTACAGCGGCCCTCATAAAGTCGTTCGTCGGCACGAACGAACATATACCATACTGGTAAAAGGGAAGGAAATCACCGTGAGCATCGACCGCCTCAAACCAGCATACATTGCTCAAGATCTTGAGAGATTCGCATCGCAAACCGAATCAGAGTCACCAGCCACCACATCACAACCAACCCTTCCGTTGTTCGATGGCAGTAAGGATCGGACACACACAACCACTCGTTCTGGAAGGCGGGTTCGATTTCCCGATCACCTCGGTATCTGACCATTCCTCTTTCCACCGCAGCCATGTCTGCGTTGTCTGGGGAGGGAGTCCTGTAGCAACCAGCCGTGGCTTAACTACGCATTGGGATTGCCCCGAAAATTATCGGTGCTTCCAGAAACAGCGCTGGTTTTAAATTGTATGCAAGCGAGTTCACGAGAACATTCCCGCCTAGCAGCTAGCACGGGTGGCTTGCGACTGATTCATTAGTACGTAATACACCGAGTCGAACTACCTACCTAGCGCACATTCCAGAGTCGTCGCCGGTGTTCAATTGTATGCGAAATTACTAGAGAAATAGTTCTGCCACCTAAGCGAAAGAGCTAGAACGTACGGCTGTACAGTTCAAGTGCCCGCAGAAGGTTCGGGTGATATCTCGCCTTTACGTGAATTCACCCGGCGTTACCTACCGTCATTGAATCTACTTGCCGGGCCGGCAGAGTATAAAAGCAGGTGCGAGCCGCATACGGCTCAGTCTTAAGTCTAGTATTCATTCAACTTACCACGGAGCAGTTGCCTCGTCTATCCGCGATCAACCTTGACCCAGTGCGTAAATTCGTTTGTAGTATTTATCACCGTTACGTGACCGTGTTACAATTGCGTATGTGTATTGCAATTATTGTGGGAACTTATTAAAGACTTATTTTACACGCAAACTCGTTTCCTTCATTCAATCATCAGCCACGACACTTGAGTACCCACAGTACATTGTACATAGAGACAGTATCGTTTTGCCAGCTACTAAGGGCTGGTTTTGGGTATTGTTTTCAGCGATTAGCTTTGGTGTAGCCGACAATTACCGAATAACAACAACTATTCAAATAAACTACGCCGTTTTCATTAATATTAATGGATTTAAAAAAAAAATCAAAATTGCCTCCGTAATTTAGTCTAACAGAAGTGTGTTACATAAGCACACATTTCTCTACAATCGATTTCACGTCCGCCCTGATGAGGAACACTGCAACGCTGTCCGAAAAGTTGACTAAATAAGAAGGAAGCTCAACACGGCATAATACCCCAAAAATAAATCATGTTAGCACTTTTGCCCGTGCCAATCCAAAATCATATCACCGGTCAGCAACGTAGCAGACATGCGTTAAAATACGATGGCAGTCAAGTACAATAAGCGTGTTTATAAGTCAACGCGTGTGTCTCCATAGAAATCGTTCTAACTCCGTTATAGTTTTAGTGACATCCCTAAAACAAAAAGTATAAAGTCGATAGTGGATCAAGCTGTACATCCCTATCAAGTTGTCCATAGAAATACATAACAAGAATATTCTGTCAGTCGCACGGTTGACACATATTTTTACCCACCAAATTGTTTACGGGCCGCTCGACATTCTTAATTTTTATTAAATATTTTAATATGAAATGATAAAAAAGCGAGGTGACAAAAGTATTTATTATACATTTATACAATAGAATAAGTATTGTTGTTTAAGTATCCTGTGATTTTAGTACCGTTTTCACATAAAAACATCACGTGAGTCATTTCTACATTTTTTTAATGTTTGCATCCTAAATTTTTACATTTACAAATGTTAATATTTATTTGTAATATAACAATTTGAAATCTTATTTTGTAAACTTTCTACAACAGTTTTTACTATTCGGCTACGTTCAGAAATGTTTCATTTATAGAGCTTTAATTGTGAAGCGGTAATAACACAAAGTTTTCGTAAAACGGACATTTCGTTTGAGACATTATAGGTGAATATTTGCGATATGTTTTAAATAAATCGTTGAATGACTTAATTTTGCAGAACTGTACTCAACTTTGATCTAAATTGTTTTCCGTAAGCTCAACCCTTTGAAGAATTGGGTTATGGGTAGGAAGTACTAAAGTTGACGCGTAATATTGTGTGGTTATAATATTGATGACAAGATTGAGGTTAGGTTAGGTATGGGACGATATTCGGCAACAATTAAGTTAGGGAACTTGTCGGTTTTGTTACTTGATAGTCTTTACCCGTGATCGATTGGGACTTAACTCGCTCAGAGGTCAGAAGTCAAGGGTTTAATCTCCGAAGGTATAACTACTGTAAGTTAAGATTTGATTTAATTTTCTGATCCAAGAATTAAGTGATCCACATAACTTCCTTGAAGGAAGTTATGATGTAGATCAATTAATTTGAAATAATTTTCAGGACCAATAATTTTATTATGTATTAATGTTGAATTTTGTTTAGCCTAGTTTAGTGATTAAATCACATCAGAATCCCAAGCGTATTATGGAGTTATGAATGTAATTTTTCTCCGATTGGCATTGGAATTTATCATTCTTTTGGCTTGTCTCTAAGGCTCTGTAAAATAAAAATAAAATCACTCAAGTCAATATTAGCGACTCTCGTTCGAAAATTTGTAATAGAAAAATCAAAAAATATACGGTTATATCTAGGAATTGTCTTCAATGATAATAATGTGAGGTTTCCCCCGTTTATAAATTAAAAAAAATAATTATGAAGATATTTGATAGTCAATTACTATTTAAAACAACTCGATAATATATGTCACTATATCCAGGGCTGGGCAAAATACATGCTTAGCTTTAATTAAAATACAAATTACAAAATACTTTTTGGCATGTATTTAAAATACGAAATACAAAATACTTTCAAGTCGTGTATTTGAAATACAAAATATAAAATACATTTGGTTATGGTTAGAACCTTTGGTTGCAATACATTGTCGTAAGTGCCCTTATCTAACGGTGCGTTTCCATAGAAGCAAATCTGAGCAGAGTGAAACAGAGACGTGCAAAAATTGACCAATCATATTGCTCAGAAGACACATCTCTACTTGTAAAGTTTTGTGGTATAGGATCCAGTTGTTGGATAATAATAATTATTATTTTAATAACATGACATTTGTACAGCGCAGTTTTGTGTTATTTCACTTCAAGTGCGCTCTACTGTAATTAACTTAAAAATAATCTAGTTTTCAGGCAAATAATTCCTATGGTGCTTGATCTAATACTATAGATCTATATACTATGACACAAAAATGTACAATACAAAGCAATGACGGAATTTGATCATCCAATATCAATTAACTCACGTCTTCAAGAATAAATACCGCGAAACGATGAAAACAGCAATTGCCAAGATACTTTCTTTGACGTACCTACAGTATTGCCATCTCTAAATATTAACGTATATTGCTCTGGATTCTAGCGTTTTTATCTATCTTGTCTTACATAGACTATCTGACTTGTCTCGTATCTATGTTAGTTTATTTTTCATTATCATTATTAAGATCGCTAAATGTATTTGAAAATATATTTTTAAGCCATAAGTATTTGAAATACAAATTACAAAATATCTCAGCACCAGGTAATTGAAATACAAATTACGAAATACATTTTTAGGAAGTAATTGAAATACAAATGCAAAATACGTATTTGTATTTCAAATAAGTATTTCAAATACAAGTAATTCAAATACTGCCCAGCCCTGACTATATTACACGTCAACATTAAACACATTCTATCTCCTTTTCCTTTATGGTCAGACATATTATACAAACAGATTCAGAAAGAGAGAACACCTCTTGCATTTAAAAGTTTTCCCAATTTAGTCTCCCAATCGAGGCTTGATAATAGGCCACTTGCATCATATTTTTTTTAAAAAATTTCCGGTTTAGGCAAATATTCTAAGACATTCTGTATTTTTTTTTTTTTTTTTTTTAATCGTATTTTTGAAACCCTGGGGATTTTTTGAAAATTTCAATCCGATAAGTCAGACCATTTTTTATAAACCGGAAAGACGGGACATAATTTTATAGGTGTGAAAAAACGATAATTACACAGCCGAAAATCATTTAAAAAAAAAGAACGTTTTCCACACGAATGGCACAGCAGAATAGCGAGGCATACCAAAAATATTACATCTCATAAATATTTTTTTTCCTTGATCCATCTTATTGATCATAAATCATTATAATGAACAGCGTCTATATTACTACATTCAATGTAATATACTTGTACTTGTAAATTATAATAATAATAAGAATATTATAAAATTTAATTTTGTTAAAATCAGCACCATAATCATTATACCTCTAAAACACGTACCGACATCATCTGCACGTTCTGAAGAGAACCCCGTAGATCATTAAAAGTACGGGGTTCTCTTCAGAGCATCTGTCAAAAAGTGAAACCAAATGATAAGTTCGCAGAGAACAAACAATAAATCTAGTGAACGAATTCAAAAATTCGCCTGAAATCAAAGTAATGCCATATAAAAAAATAAATCAGTCTGGAATTTTAAAAAAATAATAGGAACATTTTCGGAGACGGGACATTTTCATGTAGTGACGTCACGAGCCCAAATAATGGATTTATTTATTTAAAAATAAAAAAATCTGTACATTTCTAAACAATTTTACTAACATTTTCTTAATCTTAGTAAAAAGATCTATCCACATGATTTTTTCCAAGTCGTTATGAAATCCATGCAAGTGGCCTATTCTTAACATAATTAATGTAAAACAAAAAAGGTACCATAAACTTTATAATACGTGCGTCTAATTATAGAAAAAAACTTTGGTAATCTCTCAAAAAAAAAAGTGTTGGTCGGTTTGCGTTCTAAATTTGAATATTTTTATTTTCGAGGCTTAATATGTACGTCTTAAAATATAAAAATTCTTAAAGGATCTTTTATTTGATTTCAAAAACAGTTTTTCATTTTGGGATACGTTTACAAATGGCAAATCTATTTAAAATGTAATGTCAAGGGAGTTAAAAAATGTTTCAAATTTTGTCCGAGATTCAACATGGTATAAGCTGCGCCTTCAGAACTGATGCCTTTGTCAATTTCACGGATGCCTTTGGCCATCATCACAATCATTCGTACTGCCGCCGCAACCCGAATTTCTACCGATTTCTTACATATCCCCCTCATACATACGAAGTTTTTAAGCTCTTAAAAAAAATGTTATTGTTGAAGATAATATGTATACATTTCCCATGCCGAAACGCAAATTATATGAAATTCCCTCAATAGAAAAAAATCGCAAAGCATGCTCCGAAAATTATTATTTCACGCCTGTTTCGGTTATTTTACACGTTATATGTATGAAAAAATTCACAGTTTTCTTTAAATGCTGTTTTAGACCCCAAGAGTTTTTTTTGCTATATTTTAAACGAGTCGTGTTTTATGAAACATTTTAACAATTTTACCGTTTTAAATATTAGCGCACTCTCTCTTCTTCTTTTTGAACGGGAATACGACGCCTTAAGACACAAACGGCGATGGATGGTACTTTTCCGATATCCTACTCAACTGCCATCAGTTGGTATGTAGCAGAAAATTGCGTTACAAACTAAGCTATCGACATCTATGGAAAGAAGATGAAACTACATGAATATAATCAATACACTACACATAGTAACTTTTGGCTCTAGCCCGTTTAGCTCTCTGTCTTTCTCACACTTGCTTGTGATTGTATATCGCAATCCATACTAATTTCATAATGATTGTGAAACACAGTTCTGCATACGAAATTTAAGCAAAGAATGGTCAGACTTTTGAATCAGAAAAAACTCCCACATGGCACTTTCTGTGTTCTTGTTTGTTTCATTCCTCTGCCATATATTTTTCACTGTTTTACTGATAACATTTTCATAATATCTGTCAAAACAAGATAACTCGCATTTAAAAACAAAATATCATTTTTTAAGCTCGAAAATTTTATGATTTAAATTGAGGCAGTCCTTGATTGATGAGATTTTTTTTGTCAACAACACAAAATGTAATTGAATCTATTTTTTGAAATAGGGAAAACATTCAGATACAATACACCAATGAACGGATAAACCTAAGGAAGTGCGTTGTGGACACGGCACTGCGCCTGAAGTGAGCTCAATTTGTTTTTACTTCTGTTGAAATTGATTTTATAAACATTTTAAAATTATGAATTTCTTTTAATTAAATGAAGACAATATTAGCGAAACTCAATCGAAAATCTGGAGACAGGAAAATCAGAAAAAGATATTGGCACCTGGTTACGCCCATACACATACCTACACATACACATACGCATACATACTGTCACTGCTTGGGATTGGTATTAATAATGTTGCAAATTCTTTTCCTACCCATCCCTATTTCCTACCCGTCAATCTTACCCAGAGTCAGTCTGAAATAAAAGCCCGCCGCAACATATAGCCATTGTGAACCGACCAAAATAACTCCGCCGTATACTATCAAATAAACGAAACTCAGGCCTATTGCTGTTTGTGCCTGTTGGATGGGAGAGAAAGCAGACAAGTGCCAGCATGCAAGTTCTTTTATCCTTTTCGGTGAGTCCTTTCCTCTCTATGTAACATGTGTTTTTATCGTTTCAAGCAGTGATAGTAACACAAAATCAAGGTCCTTCGCCAGTCATTCTTTACACAAACATATCAATCCACTCTAAACAATCATAATCTCATTCAGCACCTCTGGGACTCGAACCCAGGACCTTTGCTTACATGGCAAAATGCTTTACCAACTGAGCTAAGTCCACATCCAATTCGGTCACTTTTAACTATATCATGCCTATTTCGACTAAGAACCAGAGCATTTTGCCATGAAAGCAGAGGATCCTGAGTTCGAGTCGCAGAGGTGCCAATAACATTTTCTGATTTTTCTATCTCCAGATTTTCGATTGAGTTTCGCTAATATTGTCTTCACTTAATAAAATATTACAATTTGAGGTTTTACTCATAGGGTTTAAAGTCCACAAAGGAGACCATAATGAAAAAATCCCTTAGGCCTATGTCATCTTTAGGCATGCTGTGTGGAGGGTTTTTTAGGGAAAGGAAGAAGAACTTATCTTAATATTGCAATTTTTAGAGCACAGGCATCGGGTGTGAATGCTATCCTTGTTCTACCGATATTTCAATGGAGAATGCTCTGAGGAACTAGCGTCATTGTTCCCCTCTGCACCGGTGCATAGTCGGGAAGCACGCCAAATGCGCGCTCAACATCTGTACACGGTTGACATTTGTCACACGAGAACGGGTCGCTTCCACGACTCGTTCTTGTGTTCGACAGCTCGGCTGTGAAACGATTATCCGGCTTTACTACATCATGGGTCTTTTCAAGACCAACGTTCACTCCTTCCTCTCCTCAAAAAGACTCGAACTGTTAAACTCGATTGAAGGAGTAACCATTTGTTACTTATACCAGGGCGGGTAAGAGGTGGATAACCTCCACTGTGTATAAATAATGCCTCATGGAGCCTCATGAATGAGTTTTTCTTTTACCCTGTTTAATATATCTTTGTCTTACTAACCTATTTTTTTGCATTTTGTTTTTCCTGTTAAGCACTTGCATACTGCTTACTAACAACGTATGCAAGGACACTGGAGGTCTAGATTCGTTCAAAATATATAAATGTAGCTTCGTTTAACAAAAAAATTAGAATCTTGCGAGAGCCTTGAAGGAGTAAGATTCTGTTACTTATACCAGGGCGGGTAAGAGGTGGATAACCTCCACTGTTGAACTCGATGTATTTATCCAAATTTTTGATAACTTGCCATTACTACCGAGCACGACTGCAGATCGCTAACGTGCAAACAACAGTTCGTCTAATAAATTAAGAACACTTTTGTTTGTTGGTGATCTGTAGTCATGCTCGGGAACGATGACAACTTACGAACATTATTTTCGATAAAACCTTTATCGGTGGACAGTGCTAAGTAACCAGAAGTCAAAAGATCTTATTAATGTAAATCAGTTTTCTATTTAGTCAGTTTTACCGTAGCTTTATGTTTACATAATACCACTTCGAGAAATTTTATGTTCTGTGTTCAAATATAACAAACTTGAACAATAATAATATTGCCAGAGGATTGATAAACATCATTTCGACATAAGCGTTGAATCGAATTTTTCCATTGAGCCTTGAAAGACATTTTAAACTTGTTTACCAACTATCAAGTTTTTAACGGATTTCGATCATCAATTGACAATATCCTAGATTTGGTGTTATATTATTATTAAAGTGAAAATTTCCTTAGCACCGTTGTGATTTGAAACTCGATCAAACAGAAGAGAGCGACACTAAAAAGAGACAACCACATTTATCCTGCGAAAGAATGAGATAGCCTCGGATAGAGGTTCCAATATAATCCACGGTCCCACTGATTCCCACGATTCAGCATGCAAGACATTGGAGGACCCACCACTTATCCGCCCTGGTATAGGTAACAGATGGTTACCCCTTCAAGGCTCTTGCAAGGACTCTAATTTTTTTGGTAAAAACTACTCTACATTTGATAACGAAACTAGACCTCCAATTTCCCTGCATACGTTGTTAGTAAACAGTATGCAAGTGCTTAGTGGGAAATACAGATACAATATGTGTTAGTATGACAAAATATAGACAAGACAATGGGACAGGTTGGTGAAAGTCCACGAGGTGGCAAGCGCTGGGTGATTGTATCCAGCGTATCCTACAAGCACCTATTTGGGAGGAAGACACAGTAGATACGTAATAAGGGCATGGCAAACGGTTGGGTCTGCAAGAGAATGAGATACTCGTAGTATAATCGGTTTACTCTTTTTGCGGTGCTTCGAAGCCTATCGGTCTCCTCTTTGTGCGGTGCTTCACACGTTGGTCTACTTTAGTTTTCTTAAGGTTTTACTCCTACCGCGTGTGAATTGCACACTCTGATTTTTTTTTCGTGTACTATTGTATTGAAATTTATATTTATGTCAAATCCTTTACCACCACGAAAGACACTTTCATAACAATACATAACTTTATTTGTACTAAATACACTTTAACAATATATTTATGCCATTTTGATCAACCTTCCTCAAACTAACAAAAACAAAAACAAAAACAATCACGTAGGTATTATGTCTTTTTCACTTTCGAATATTAATGGATGTAGAAATCTTGTAGATTTACAATGAACACTGAAGAAGAAATTTGATGGAAGTGCGTTGTAGGTCCGTTTTCGCGAAGTAAGGTGAATTTTACTTTAAAACGTGAATTTTACGAAAATTGATCAAACTTTTTCAAGCCGGTATCGAAATTCTCATTTGTACAAATTAGGAGACAAAGGGTCTTACGTTCAAAAGGAAAGGAAGATTACTGAAGATGGTTTGAAAGGGAGTTATGAAAATACGAACGTTTGAGGGAGCTCGCTAATATATTTAAAAAATTCACTGTAATAAATAGGCACAAGCGACTGTTTTGAAAATATTAATTCAATTACAATGACTTACTTTAAAAAAAGTTCTTTCAACATCTGGGTGTAGCATTTATTAAAACACTATGATTTTTTTCATACATACAGCAATTTGGGAGGCGGGTATGGGTACCGCTGCCCTGGGAACCATTTGTTGGATAATCAACTGCTCTGAAACTTCTGGTCCCCTCAAATGGTTCGCTGCATTTGGTGACTTAGCAGGAGTGCCCGGGTTCATGGGGTGAGGTTTTTGAGGGTTTCTGATCCGGACCAGATCGGGAAAGACTGGTTGAGGAGCTCTTTTGACCCCTCCAGCCGGATTCTTTGGGAACGCCGCTCGCTTGCACCGCCGTGGGAGGGATAGATTCTTACATCTGTCACACCTGGACAACTGACCCAAAGTTTTCTATCCACCCCTCACACCGTTTTCCTTCCCATAACTTCCTGTCCCAGCTTTGCTAAAAAGACCCTCCACACAGCATCACGTAAAAAAAAAACAGAACCGTATTTTTTAAATAATTTTTATAGCATTATTAGGAATTTTTTTTTCTATAGAGAGAATTTCATATAATTACATTATCAACTCGGCTTTTGAATAGAATCTCGTTATTAAGAAAACTTAAAAAATAAAATAAATTTTGTTAAGAGTTAAAAATTTAAAATATTGACGGGAAATGTTTAAAACCCGTCTGCTTGTTTAGGAATAAATACATCCCAAAACACATAATCGCGTTATACTTTCATAAGATCAAAAACGTCCCGAGCGACCTTACATTTTAAAAGCTATATATCTCTCTTTTTCTCATGCAAACAGATGTTTTTTTTAAACTAGAAAGAGAACGAAACATTGCTTCTTATTGTCTTTGAAACATGAAGGCTATCTTGCATAGATATTTTACAATTTTGATCCAAAGTAACGGTTTCAGAATTTAAGCGCGGAACTGAGGCTTCCGGATTGTGAGGTGCGAATATATTGAACCAAGTAGATGGGTTAATAAGACAAAGTCGGTAGAAATTCAGAATGCGGGGTATAAATTGGCTCAATCGGTTTTTTTCCAAATCGTCATATACCACACTCTGGGGATTTTCTATTCACAGACCAAGCAAGACAGCGCAAAATATTTCGACTCTATTTTTAAATATTTCTTAACAAAAACATAAGGTTTTGGGTTTGACAGGTGTATCTATAATTCTACGGAAAACACAGTTTGGGAGGGAAAATGAATGAAAAGTTTTAAAATTGGTTAAAGACATACAATGTGCTATGGAAGTGATTTTAAAAGTGTTTTTATTAAAAAAATATATAATATAAGAAACTAGCTGTTCCGACAAACGTTTTTCTGCCATATAAATTATTTCTAGTGAATATTTTGGTTGTTAAATAAAAAAAAATCGAATGCATTGTAAGTGTGTGGGGATGGGATCTATGACAGAAAGAGGAACGGAGCGCTGTAGACGATGACCGCCGATAAAAACGAAAAACACCAACTAAAGTAGGAAAATGAAATAAAGAAAATCAAAATGAATTTCGAAGAGCAATTGATTGTACGATATTTTTTGTCAGTCCGTCTTTAGCCAACACAAATTAGCTTGAAGGTTTGCCCACGCGAGAACATGATGCCGAATGAAACATCAAAATGACACGATGCTTTTCGTGAATGTCTTGCGCATGCGTGGATGAAAGTTCGATGAGGCGCCATCTGTCACTCAATAACATAAATAATTTCTAATTAAATGAAGACAATATTAGCGAAACTCAATCGAAATCTGGAGACAGAAAAATCAGAAAAGATATTGGCTCCGCTGGGACTCCAACCCAGAACCCTTTTCTTACATGGAAACAGCTCTACCGATTAAGCTACGGAACCCATATTAATTCGGTCACTTTTAACTGTATCATACTTCCACTAAGAACTACAAACATTATCTTCATTTACTTAACGCACATATTATTGGCTGCTATCTTTATATATGATTACAAGATTCAACTCGAACTAAATGCAATCTAGATAGTGTCTGGAAATTTTTTTTATCCATTTTATTTGTAATACGCGACATCTATTGACTTTTTCTGCAAGTCTAGGATGAATATTTATTATTAATTTTTTAAACTTTATGAGTAAAATCTCAAATTATAATATTTAATTAAATGAAGACAATATTAGCGAAACTCAATCGAAATCTGGAGACAGAAAAATCAGAAAAGATATTGGCTCCGCTGGGACTCGAACCCAGAACATAAAGATAGCAGCCAATAATATGTGCGTTAAGTAAATGAAGATAATGTTTGTAGTTCTTAGTCGAAGTATGATACAGTTAAAAGTGACCGAATTAATATGGGTTCCGTAGCTTAATCGGCAGAGCTGTTTCCATGTAAGAAAAGGGTTCTGGGTTCGAGTCCCAGCGGAGCCAATATCTTTTCTGATTTTTCTGTCTCCAGATTTCGATTGAGTTTCGCTAATATTGTCTTCATTTAATTAAATATTATAATTTGAGATTTTACTCATAAAGTTTAAAAAATTAATAATTTCGTTTGAAATACGAAAGATTGTTGAATTTGTTAGTACAAAAATATTAAAATCGCGATTAAAAAATGGGAGGTTGGGGGTAGGAAGGTTAAAATTTTGGGTTATAGGAATTTTTTGATGCCAAATAAAAAAAATACAAACAAAAATATTGTGAAAAAAATAAATAAAAATTTCTGGATAGGGACACACTAATCACGTAGCGGTATGAAATATACTTTTAAACCGATTCTCATACCTACCAAATATACATAAAAAATTTCATAAAAATCGGTCAAGCCGTTTCGGAGGAGTGCGACCACAAACACCGTGACTCGAGATTTTTATATATAAGATATAGCTCCGTTTAAGTGCAAAATTTTGAATATAAGTAGCGCACATGAGTCCCAACTGCTCCCGTCTGAAGCCAGTGAGACTATGGCATCCTCAATTGGGGTATGTTGTGAGGCTGAAGGTAGTGGGGAGGGGATGGAGAAAGGGAAGAGGAAGATAGGGAAATATATGGCTATTCAGATCTGGTCACCAAACACGGCTAATTTCAATTATAAATGGTGGTCTTCACCAGAGCGATACTGAGGTATTATATTGGTAGGTACATATTAAAAATTACAAAAATTGTTTTTCTTACTTAATTATGTATCATAATCATCAAATAGCACGCTTTTTAGGGTGAATTGCCTTAAACAACAAAAAAAAATCTATGATTATCTACTATGTCAACATAATTTATTTAAATTATCATAACGAGGAATAGTATATGACCTAACATGTTTACATAAATTCGAACGAAAAGACGAACTACAAATTTAATTAAACCAATTATGTACATAGCTCTGCTTCGACTTATTTCACACGTATTGTAGGTACTTTTCCCGGTCTACAGTTTTTCCATCTTGCATGGTGGAGTATTTTGTTTTTATTTCAATTCGTTTTTGATTGTTTTCGTTTTAGATTTGTTTGTGATTTTGATTTGGTTTTTGATTTAGTTTTAGGTTTATGATTTCGTTATATATATATTTTTATTTTGTTATACACATTTAGATGTTCCTTGTGAAAAAAAAACACATATTAAAGTCCAGCCGGACGTTAAATAAATAAATAATTATTTTATTTTTATTTTATTTTATTTTTTATTATTATTGTACAACAGAATAATTCCAATTACAGTACAATTTAGTTACCCTATCAGCATTTAGGCAAGTGACTCTTCAATAATATTTTAAGGCATATAAAGAACAGTCACTTACATCCAAATGGTTTGCAATTTCATTTAACAGCACCACTCCCCTCGTCATGCTATGCTTTGCCAAGACGTCTGTTCTGCCGTTCGGTACTTTAAATAAGTCATGATGTCGACTTCAGCTGTAGTGGTCTGGTACAAATAAATCATAGCATCCCAAGAGAAATGGGCTATCGATGAAAATGAAATTGTTCCAAATTTTGAAAGACAAAATAGCAAGACTTGCTTTCCGTCTAGTTTCTAGACTCACAGAATCAGTTTCCTCAAGTAAGTCAATATGGTGCATGAACCTTGGATAGGTTCCATGCTTCCGCATATAAACATACCTGAGGAATTTATTCTGGATTTGCTCTAACATATCAATGTACTTCTGGTGGTACGGTGCCCAAACATCGCTCGCGTACTCCAACTTGCTTCTCAGTATGCCTTTAAATAACGCTAGCATAGCTTCTTGGTTATCAAACTGCTTACAAGTCCTGATGATGAACCCAAGAAGTTTGTAGAAAGACTGAGTGAGCTGTGATATATGGCAAGAGAATGTCAGTTCGGGATCAAAGGCGACACCGAGATCCTTTACGGATTTTACACGTGATAACGTTTCGCCTTTTATTTTATAATCGTAAACTATAATGTTAAATAAATAAACTATATATTATTATTTATATTTTTTTATTATATTAGTAACTACGTTGCAGCTTACTGCAATTACAATATAAACAATTTAATTTGTTTAAATTGTAACGTCTAACTAAATTAAAAGATGTTTGAATTGCGCACCAGCCACGACAATGACAGCAGAAAAAATAGCTAGCGGCTATCTGAAAATGAAATCTGTCTCAAGAATTAATCGAACGGGCCCCCGGAGTCCAGAGCTCGGCGCGCCCCTGAATAATGTCGGGGCCGGCCGACCAGCTGGTGCGCCTCTGGACTGTGTAAAGCGCGCCGCGTGTAATTGATGATAGATCTAATCTGCCCCAGGAGAAATTTCTTTATGGACGCCACTGGTTTGCTGAGAGGAGGTTCTGCGCGACGGATAGATGCTTTTAATTGAGTTTTAAACGGACTTTGCGAAAGACGTGAAGCTGGTTTTAGTTTAAAATCATGGCATGATTGAGTTACGCTCGAATAGTTTTTATGGAATGTGATTTATGGTGTTACATCCTTTCACATTACAAGTACCTGACTTTTCAAATCTGGTTCCCAAACACGGCTAAAGCCATTTCAAGCAAAGTTTCAATTCTTAATGCTGGTCTTATTATTACCAGGGCAATATTGATAGTATCTTCCGAAAATATAATATGAACATTTTGAAATTAGTAAATTATAAAAATAACACATATTAATCAAATGAAATTTTGATTAAAATGGTTTTTTAGTGTAGTTTTCATGGTTTCCGGCAACGCCATACCCGCCAACAATTTGGGAGGCAGGTATGCCATTTATGGATAACCAACACCTCTGCCATAGATCACCACAAGTGTTTCTTCTCTACGTTTGGTGACTTAGCAGGGGTGCCAGAAGGGAGGTTTGTCAAGTCCTTGGCCCTCCGATGTGTCTGCCCACCTGCTGCTTGGCTGGCCGGATCGAGAGGGACTAATTGAGGAGATCTTTTCACCTCTCCAGCCGGAATCCCTCGACCCATCGCCTCGCAATGCAGTTGAAGGGATAGATTCATTCGTCCGTCACTCCTGGACATATTGGTCCCTAGTTTCCTACCCACTCCTTATATCTATTTCCTTCTCAGAAACTGACATAGACCTTATTAATTATGGGAAATTATGTCCCTCACAGGGTCCTGTAATTTTCACAACTGATAAACAAATAACAAAGAACCCCAGTCCATTTTTAATTATTTTTTTTTAATGAAAAATGACCTTAGTTAGTTTTAATAGTTAGAATGATTTTCAAAGTTTTAATTTTTCAAGACCCCCCCGAAAACCACCGTATGTATGGTGAATCGTGTAACTTCATCACTTCTGAAAAATTCTACAGGATCGGAAAATCAGCTGATCAACTGCCGCCATTTTGAATTCGGTTGTTAGAAAGAGCATTACTATTTTTTTGTGCAGTAGTTTTTGAATATTTTCAACAATAGAGATAAACTAATAAGAGATACCTTTATTTTTTAAACATTATTTAGGCCTAAATAATGTTTCGATAAACATAATAACTAAATCTCCATGAACAGTATGTAAATAAACGAATAAATTAATACGATGGCTTGTGTCATATCATACTTTCCGAATGACTTTACGGTGACGTCACGACACGTCGAACAATGACGTCACCATTAAAATTTCAATAATGCCAACTTGACAGCGTATTTTTACGACCCGATTAAAGATGGACTTTTTAATAATTTACTAAAAACTCTGCGTTTAATAACGTTTTGAACATATTTTTTTAAAGCCATAATATTTTTCACTGGAGTTACTTATTACCGTTCAATCATAGTTATCAATCATTTGTGAAAATTTGGAAATTCGTTTATTTTATTTATTTTTTGTTTTTTATTATTTAAAAAAATTTAAAATAAATTGAAGTAGTTTGATATCAGTGCTCCTCACTTTTCCGAGGCGGACTGTGGGTTGTTGTATGACTGTTGATCACGATTTTCTCAACTTCTAGTTTGTTTGTTTCCACAAAATAAAAAAAAAAAACAATATAAAGTTAAAAGTTTTTTATGTTTTTTGTCTGTAGGTTGCGTTGGGGTTACTTCATAATTTAAATATTTTCTTGATCCGCGTTTTTAGTTAACCATAATTTAATTTGTTAAAACTTTGGTATCTCCATAGTGTTTTTAATTTCAATTGGAAGGGTAGGTATATAATTTTGTAGCTTGAAAATTACGGTTTTTTCTGGACAAAAGATGTATTTAATTTTTTGAATGTTTAGTACAACACACCAACAGTATAGGTGTGTTAGTCAGCAAGTTACTTGTATTTTAAATGTTTTTTTTATTTTATTTTAACATTATGAGTGAAACCTCAAATTGTAATATTTAAGAGCGTTTAATCAGCCAGCGGACGAAAATCCACATTTCGTCGAAAGTTGTTCTTACGTTCGTGCAGGGCGGTTACAACGAGAAAGATTAATTATTCTCCATACCAGCTTTTTTAAATTTTAACTCAATATCGAATTTATTTCAATTCAACTTAGCTTTAATTTATACCTTCATCCAAAAATGCTGAAAGGCGTGATGATAAAACTATTAAAATAATGTAGTTTTTGTAATTATTTTTATGATTATAAGTATTTATCATCTTTCAATAATGTCTAAATTTAATAAGAATGTTAAAAAAATGTGAAATATATTAGTTTGTAAGTGCGCAAATAAATACACAAATGGACCAATTTTCGTCAAGAAACACATGTACGTACATATTTTTTAATGATTTTATTGAAACTAAAATTAAAATTCTAAAACATGCGTTTGCTAGATAATGTATTGATTTATTTTACTGCATGATTATATTATTTGAAATGGGTGTGGTATAATACAAAATCTTTTTTGAAAATTTAACAAATCTGCTAACGACCTATGGAATAACCTTATTATACTAAAAATTAAAAAAAATTCTCAAAATTTATTACATGCAAATGCTAGGTAAAAGAACAATCTTTCGAAATTCATTTATATTTTTTTGTGGAAAAGAGTCAATACGTCTAAAATCTTATTTAAAAATGACATATTTCTGGTTTTCTCTGGTAATGCCCTCTTAATTAAATGAAGATAATATAAGCAAAACTCAATCGAAAATCTGGAAACATAAAAATCAGAAAAGATATTGACACCTCTGGGACTCGAATCCAGGACCTCTTTCTTTCCGTGCAAATAACATATTAGTATGGGGTTAGCATTTAAAACACCAATCCGTAAACTAGTCGATTCCAAGAAATCGTTGATATAAAAACAACTTTTGGCAAGCTCCCACTATCCAGAACGTTAAGGGGGGGGGGGATGGGGGTGTTTTTTTACCCCGAATCATTCTTTCTTCAACTTCTCAATCTTGTTTGTACGCCGAAAGAGGTTTTCTCGTTAAGGAAGTAATGGTTTACGTGAGGCTGGTCGGTATGGTCGGGAGGTTCGATGGACGTGTCTGTTTGATGAATTGCATACGTATAACGTCAAAGTGCCATTAAAAAAACGAATTGGACAAATGGCTTTATGGCCAAATAGCTCAAGACAAAATTGCCCTAAGTCAATGCTGGAGAATAAATGCTTAAGATGTAAATTTATTTAGAACAATTCATCTATTATACAAAAATGTAATAAGACAATTGTTAGCAGTGGTACAAAATAACTTTTTGTTTATTAATCATCAACGTCTTTATGGACATTTTTATGATTTATTGCAATAAATTATACTTCAAAAACGATTCCAAATGTTTTTTTTTTTAATTTTATTAGCTCCACAGGAGTGGCCTCGAGGGTACATAATTATTTACCTCAATGCCACTTGTGTAGAACTAATATAGAAAACAAAAAAAATTAACAAAACAAAAAAAACGACTTGCACTAAAAAGTAAAAAAATAATTTCGTATTCTTCCACAACTTTTAATCAACTTACTTTTTCTACTCATCAATATGTAGGTACGATTGTTTTTTTTGGAATTTCAGCCAATGTAGTTTTGTAATCATGTACATAGTTATAGTTGAGATGTGCTTGTATAGGTGAGATGTGCTTGTGGCGAGAGCGGGGCCGCGGTGGGAGGGGAACTTTCAAGTGAACACGCCGGGCCTTGGCTGACACCGACTCCTAAAATAAAAATCGTACCTACACATTGATGAGTAGAAAAAGTAAGTTGATTATTAAGTTGCAGAAGAACACGAAATAATTTTTTTACTTTTTAGTGCATTTTTTAAAGTCGTTTTTGTTGTTTTGTTAAAATTTTTGATTTTTAGTGAATCTGAAGTACACTAACTAATTTGTCTGAATGTGGGTAGACCTACTACACGTGCTGCTAATATGAGACAGGCATTATTTGACCATAACGACGTTACGGTAGGTGACTCAAAAATCCGGATAGCCTATAAAAGATTCGGCCGAGAATCGTTAATTTGCTTCTAAGAATTGAAGAGTTCCGTTACTTTGTCATGGATCCCATAATCAGTAATAATAATAATAACTAATACGATTTCATTGCCCTGGTCGCGCTAACAATAGACTGACTCTACCGTTCTACTATAATAACACACATACATTATCACATTATTACTCACCAATCAGTCAATTACACATTTTGGAAAATGAATATGCTAACATCGGCGACATTTTTTTCTTAAAATTAGCGCAATATAAACATGCACTCAAAAATTATTTTTCCATAATGTAACTTTATATACGCAATATGGACATGTTGAAATGAAATGACGATATTTCTCATTGTTCTTTTTTGTTATTTTTTGTTGTGATACACAAAATAATTGTATGTTATATTTAAGTTTAAAACTACTACTATGTAATGATATTATTTTTCTTACTTTTGTACTCTATTATATGTTTATTTATAAAAGGCAGTATAGCCGTTTATGTATTAAAAAAAAATAAATAAAAATAAAAAACAAATAAAAAAAATAAATAAATAAAAAAAAATCAGAACTGATCAGAACCTAACTAAACTCTCATCAGACTACCCTTGAAGTACATCCTTTTCAATTAAAAAAGAATCATCGAAATCGGTTGGCGTGATATTGAGTTATTCGTCCATTTGTCGCGCACATACATAGTCGTAACAAACATAAAAAAATAAACAAAAATTAAAAAAAATACAAAAAAATACAGTCGAATTGAGAACCTCCTCCTTTTTGAAGTCGTTTAAAAAAAGAAAGAATATTGTAATAAAATCGAATCGTCGCTTATTATTATGGATTTACGTAGTTGGTGATCACATCTGAACAACCAAGTACTTTACCAATTTTTCCTCCGTATCTCCTTCCCCCCAGCACTCCACGCTTTGTCTCACTGGCTCCAGGCGGTTGGGACTCTTGTAGGTATCATAATATCTAAACATGATAACATTTTTTAATTCTAATAAAAGTGTTCCAGAGCGTCTAAAACGTAAGTCAAAATAATACTTGAAATAATCACTCTCCGTGCTTGACAGCGGCTTATCTTTTAGCAGACATGCTTATCTACTACTCCGGAGGTCATTGCGGGTCTGAAAATTTGACCTTGTATGACCCACTCTTAATAAGGTTTCTGATGTTTAGGTGTCTGCCGTTCTTAACAAATGCCACAGCGAATAAAAACTCGCATTGTTTTTCTGTAAAAACTCAATTTTGAATTCGCAAGTAACACCCTGAGTGCTTTTAAAGTGGTAAATTCAAACAAGCAAACTTTGTAAACGAACTAACCAACTATCATCCCGTTTCCCCGCAGGGATCAGTGGCGGCTCGTGACTTTTGGGTGTGCTAGGGTGCTAATATTAAAAAATGGCATCATGGATGTTGTCGTATGCGAAAAAAAAAAATTATTTTCAAAAATCGGTGTTTTGTATGAAGATTTTTCAGGATATTGGTGCGGCACACCGCCAAACTGAAACTTTCTGAAATTTTTCATAAAAAAAACTAATATTAAAAAAAAAAAAAAAAAATTTTTCTGCTACAACAACATCAATAATGCCATTTTTTAATGTCGGCACTCTAGCCAGTGGCGGCGTAGGGTAGATTTGCACCCGGGGCGGTTTTGCATTGTGCACCCCTACTTAAAATAAAACACCAAATACTAAACATGCTAACGAGACTTAATTTTACTAATATATTCGATAACATTATCAAAATTTATTTCTCTGTCTCTTTTAGTTGATAATTTTAACTCTGAAAAGCTTATTTCACGTACGCAGCCACCAAAACACACATTGTTAAAAAAAATTCTCAAGCCTCGATTA
Source organism: Limnephilus marmoratus (assembly GCA_917880885.1). Classification (NCBI taxonomy): domain Eukaryota; kingdom Metazoa; phylum Arthropoda; class Insecta; order Trichoptera; family Limnephilidae; genus Limnephilus; species Limnephilus marmoratus. The sequence goes on from OU862926.1 coordinate 12,804,280, forward strand.
CATTTAGCGAGTTTACTATCTGCTAGTGAACTCGCTCAATGTAATGTACCAACTTTTTAGGCTGAATAATACTAAATGTAACCAGCATAAAATTCGTTGCCCTGTAACGATGGTTTAGTTCTTCGTAAAATCTATCGCGACATTCTAACATTTCTTTCTGCAGCTTCTCTGGTATAATGTAAGTCCAGCATATCGGGCCATTTCATCAGGCATACGATTTAGAAATCTCCTCCTTTTTCCTTTTCCTTCAATCGGAATGTCTAAGTCCTTACATTTTTTTTTGCGTAGCAAATAGCCTTTTCCACTATTATATTTGGTTCCGTTGAATTCGAAGAAAATTTTTAAGAGCTTTAATTTTTATTACACACTTTTCCAATGTTAGTCCAGATTTTTATATGTACTTTTTTGTCTGATTAGCTTCTTCTAGGACTTCACCCCAAAAAGAAAAGAAAGCATAGATAACTGAAGTCACCCAAAGCTGGTATGAGTGTTGATGCTGATTATCTTGTTTCAACGCTTTCTTTGCTGGTTCTGGAATTACAACCATCTCAAAATTATCTTCAGTGATTTAACAGCATCGTGATGAGCACTCCGTATTGTCTCTGATAGTCGTTTAATGGACACGCCTACATTTTTCATTAATATTTTCCACCGCGCTGTATAAGATCAGACCAAGCGCAACATGAATTTTTCTTTTAGGGAATTAGAAATTATATTCGAAAAAGAAAGAAAATATGGTTGCGATGCGTTTCAAAATATGATATTATATTAGTATATATGTAGATAGCTAGGTACAAAAGTAGGTGTTATTTATTGATATGTCTTTATAGAGGGAGATTTGGTGAGAATTCTTTGGCTGTACGGTACGAGTGAGTTGTCGTTGTCACCCCTCGGTGCTTGGTACCCGGGGCGGACCGCCCCCTCCGCCCCCCCCCCCTTACGCCGCCACTGACTCTAGCACACCCAAAAGTCACGAGCCGCCACTGGCAGGGATGGGGAGAGATAATGCACCGCTACACGTTTCATTTCTCTGTCTGCCTGTTTGGGTACCTAGCATGGTCAATCGATGTAGGTTTTATCGAAAATATCGGTATCTAACTTCTCATCGCTCCCGAGCACGACTGCAGGCCGCTTACGAACGTTCACGTCAAATAAAGTAGGAACCCTTAGTCGATGTGAACTGATGTGACTGTTCGTTAGCTATGACAAGACTTTTTTAACTTTTTGCAGATGACATTAAACTCTTCTTGAGTATAAGATCTTTAGAAGACTCCGGGAAGGTATAAACGCAATTATCGACAGTAAAGTATCGATAATAAACTTGATTTCAACTTCCAAAAATGTTCAGTTATGTGCTTTACGAGGTCACAAAAGACTATATATATATTTTAATTATAACATGAAAGTCACGTCTTTGAAACACATGATGACTTGCAAGGACTTAGGAATTGTATATGACGCTCGCTTAACATTTCATGCTCACTTTGAAAAGATCTGTAAATCAGCCACAAACATGTTGGGTTTTGTCGTACATAATTCAAAGGAATTGACCAACCTTACAGTTATAAGGCTGCTTTACATTAGCTTGGTGCGTAGCACTCTCGACAGTGGATCTCAGATATGGGGGCCAGAGGACATCGTCTATGTACCTACTAATGGTCGAGAAAATACAAAAGAAATTTTTACGATACCTCTATTTGAGTCGTTCAATTTCTAAATCCGCTGTGTCAACTTTCACTGATTCGGAGAAAACTACAAAAAACTGTGACATCTGTAGGGTAAATAAAAAATTGCATTTTTTTATTTTTATATAATGAATTGGATTAATATACATTCGAAAAGTGTTCATTTTTCAATGTATATCTAGAAATATTTAAGTAATTTGGATAAATAAAATAAAATTCAAAGTTCCAACATTTAAAAACTTATTTATAAAAAATTCAATTGTACAAATTATAAAAGAAAAAGATAAATATGCATTCATAACTGAAAATCGTACTAGACTTAAACATGTATTTGTGTCCCCCAAATTAAACACTTCTTTTGCCCAACACCATTATACTCACCAAGGAAAATTCTTTTTCAATAACCTACCAATAGAAATCAGAAGCATTAGGAACAAAGTTCAATTGTTGAACTCCATCAAAAAGTATTTTAGAGAATGTCACACTAAAAATCATACTTGTTTTTCTTCTTACTGAATACATATATGTTTGCATATTTTAGTTAACGGGTCTGATTGCCATGTGTCTGTATTAACTGCACCTACATATATATTGAAATACATGACTATAGTAAATAGTAATTGTACTTATATGAAATGTATTAACTGCATTGTATTAACTGTACACGTGACTGTATTTGTACATAATATATGAAATGTCGACTCTTCTTCCATCCACAAGCTAAGGCTTTTAATGGAAGACCAGTAAAATTATAATATGTAGCAATTTTAAGATAAACAAATAAAAAATAAAAAAATAAAAAAAATATATATATCGCGGATTTTCATACTCACTTCGTGATTTATATGGAATATAGAGACTTTTGAAACTCAACTGAACTGAGGGGCGTGTTTCTAGACCCGCCATCTTGGCAAAATAACTGCTCGTGATTGGTTGAATTCCGATATAGCGTTTGATAGTAACTTCTTGAATAGTAACACTCGCAAATTTAACATGGTTTTTGGTCTTGATAAGGGAGGTTTCGAAATTCAATTTTAGATTAGTCTAGTTCCTCGCAAAAATGTGAACAAGATGTCATACTCGAATCATTTTGTCAAAAAATCGGATATAGCGGGTATTGAAATTATATGGCTCATATGAGAGAGTTAGGTTATTACCCATGGCTGTTTCCAAAAGCATTGAAGAGATGTCGCATTACTGCTGAAGCTTCTAAATGGTTTTATATCGCTACCAGATATTCTGGCTGAAGTAGGATTCTATATCCCGGATAATTTCACGGTAGGTCGCCAACACAGGTTTTTGTTTTTTCCTAGATGCAGAACTAACTTACCAATGGTGATGCCCCTGGGACAACTCACTAGGTTAATTAACTGCCTCGCAGGAAATGTAGATATTTCCTACAACAATTTTAAGCGTGAAATAACACTTATGTTTTAACTAAATGTTTTACTTTAACTAAATGTTTAACTGAAAATGTATTTATTTATTTATTGTGAAAAACAGTTAACATTTATCCAATTACATTTCAAAATTTTTAGTTAATATATTAATTATATAGGTACATTAATAATGACAGGTGCTAAAGAATACCTTTATTTCGCTCTTGAAATGATTGTAGTTCGATTGAAAAATGTCAATTTCAGAAGAAAGGTTTAATAGTGAGGTCATTCTCCCCAGAGGCATAACCATTGGTAGGTTGGTCCTGCCTCTAGGAAAAGTAAAAGTCTGTGTTGCCTTGCTCTGGTGAAGTTATCGGGGACATAAAGTGAAATCCTTTCCAGGACATCAGGATTACAAATGTGCCCGTTTAGCAGCTTGTGTGCTACTAGTACCATTGCAATTTTTCTCCTAACGTCGAGACGATTTAGACATTTCATCGTGTATCTTTTATTACCGCTTTTGCAATGTATTGGTTTTATGCTGTTTTGCAAATAAAAAAATAAAATAAAAAATAAAAAAAGACATTTTCGACAAAATCTTTGTCGATCGACCGTGCTAGGTACCCTGGTCCCTTTGGTCCCCTAGCACAGTCGATCGATAAGGATTGATAGGATAACTTTCGGTAACTTTTCATAATTTCCTAGCAAGATTGCAGATCGCAAACGAATTAGTTACAGTGTATAATGACTAAGTATTCTTAATATATTTGAAGTCAACGATTGTTTCTACGTTAGCGATCTGCAGGTGTTCTAGGGAACGATGAAAACTTACCGAAAATTATCCTATCAATCCTTATCGATCGACCATGCTATTCGGTCTGCCACGCAGTAGGTGACACAGACAAATCTCACCCGCATTAACCCGAGCACCTCTGCTAAGTCACTTAACGTATCGAAATACTTGGGGTGACCTATGGCAGTGTGTTAGTTATCTCACTTCTCAAATTGAAAAATTAATAATAATTAAATAGTGTAGAAACCACGCAGAAGAATAGTATTTTGCAAACATAAAATAATATTATTGAGGGTGGTTATTGTTGCCTTCTTATAGCTATATTTCGGGCAGTTGAGCGCATCTAATACTTCCGAGAAAGTATTACTAACTGCATTCAATCTTGGTATAAGCGAGTTCCTAAATGACTGAATCCTGATACTCAAAATTATTTTAGATCGAGTAGTCATCGTGGGTATACTGAAGGCAAATAGGTTAATAAGTCAGGGCTGTGTATAACAGTGGTCGCCGACCCCCGGGCTGCCGCTCGGTCCCGGCCCGTGGACCAAATGGTACTGGGTCGCGCAAGGGTCAGCTTACAAATTAAAATTACTTTTAAAAAATCGAATAAACACAATAAAAAATTAAATAATTATCCACAAAAAAATACAGTGGGACCTCTCATGACCAGTGGCGGCTCGTGCTCACAAATCTCGGTAGTGCGCTAAAAATCTTCTACATATATCTAATTAAAATGAATTTAATTAAGAAAAACTCTTACCTATTTGTAGGTTAGGTCGATTCTCCGTTGTCTCTTTTGTTTTTGACTTGCACTTTTGTTTAATATTTAAAATGGGCCGTGGTGGGCCACTATTTTTAATTTCTAATCGTTTTTCAAAATTCAGCGCATTGTTTTTTATAAAATCAACATAATTCATTTTTTTACTCTTCCCGACTCATCCAAAAAAACTAATAACAATGGCGTATTGACCTGCGACCTGTCACAACGGGTCTCATTGTTTATGTTGGTTGGTATGCTGTAGAGATAAGAAATGGTCGATGCTGAGCGGAACATTGACCAAAAAAGAGTACCTAGATCTTAATTTAAACAGACATATCAATAATAAAATGACACGATCGCGTCCCCAATTAAGATGCTACTAAACAAACAGTCCTTTTGACATGGTGGAAATTATCGGATCGCCGTCCACGGGTTATTTAAATTTGCAAAGGATTATACCTACCTACGATTCTGGCTCATGGAGAATTGTGTAAGGATTCTCCTCGATTCTGTGATCGCATTGGAAAACGCACTACCGGCCAGAGTATAGGAACAAAACGTTCTGCTTTTGTTATCTGTTACGCCAGCGGGTATACATAGATACCTATATTATGTATGCATTATAACCAATTTGTGATGAGTTGATGAGGCGTGTCGGAAATATAGTATGTGTTTCGGTGCTCGGGAATTTTTAGATTGGCAGAAATTTTGGGAGTACGTTGCACCGCCGCACCTTAGGGCTGGCCGCCACTGCTGATGACAAGCACATCCCATAAGGAGTAATTCGCGTAACGAGCAAAATAGATTTTGAAAAAAAAAACCCTGAATTTCTGACAGGAGAAGTCTCATCTTCAAGTCACTCACTTGTGAGTCGAGACTTCCGCACCAGTACGTCAGTCTCTGGTTGGAACTCATTCCGCTAGTACGTTCAATTTGTTACTTTCGTGAACACGAATAGTCGCAGTCGGAAAATGATAAAGTTTTTTTCACCACTGTGAGACGGCTTGTGGACTTTCAAATGATCCTTTTGAGAACATGAATAATTGCAGTTTCTGTTCTAATTTTCTGGATGTAGATTAAAACGACTTCCCGCTAGTACTGGGCGTTGACGATAATTCCATCCAACGGCAAAGTCGTTATCGTTGGCGATTTTCAACTGTTTGACGACCTCCGTGGTCCGAATTTCAACTTTTGACGACCTCCGTAGTCCAGTGGCTAAGACTCTTGACTCACAATCCGGAGGTCGCGGGTTCGAACCCGGCATGCGCAAATAAATTTTATTTGATTAATTTGTGTTATTTCACAATTAATTCATTTAAAATAATATATAGTATATTTGCGGCATGTTCCAGAGTGGAAGATACTATCAGTATCGCCCTGGTGTAAGCCCACCATTCAGAATTGAAACGTTGCTTGAAAATGGCTTTAGCCGTATTTAGTGACCAGATCTGAATAGCCAGGTACTTCCCAACCTTCCTCTTCCCCACCTCCTTCCCCTCCCCGCTTCCTTCAGCCTCACAACATACCCCAATTGGGGATGCCATAGTCTCACTGGCTCCAGACGGGAGCAGTTGAGATTCTTGTGCGGTATTCACTGTAAAAAAAAAAAAAAAACTGTTGAAAATAACGTCGACGTTGACGCAACTATAATATGAGATCGACACGACAATAACAAAAAAACAAACAAAAAATAGATCAAAATCGTATTAGGGAATCCCTTTTAACGGGTGGTTTCCCGGATCATTGATGTAGTAATATTATCTCTATGCCCCACGCCCCACACACGTAATAAAAATTCTATAATAACTTTGAAAGTTGAAACTGTTGGAAGACGTTGGTTTCGGTGTTGAAAATATTACCCTGTTGAAATATTAAAAGACGTTGAAGATATATTTTGCTTGTCACTGATAAACTCGCTAGTTGCTTGGCGCTACGGGTCGGCCGTATTGGATGGGAAAATAAAAAAAAAACGTGCAGTAGGTACGTACATTACCAAAAGACCATTTCAAATGAGGTATAATATCGTTCACGAAGTGTGATCTCTTGACCCTTTTGATTTAACAGGCCAACACTGTTGAAAACAATAGGTACAAATCATCTGCTTGTGGAGTCTTGATGATTGAATAGGTGCAAGGCAAGAGAGTCTTGCTGGAGAGGGCGAAAGGTCTCCCCCAACCAGTCTCTCTCGATCAGGCCTGCCACGCAGCTGGTGGGCAGATGCATCCACTATCAAGACCTGGATAAACCTCAACCCATGAACCCGTCAACCCCTACCAATGCCACCAAATGTAACCAAACACTTAGCATAACCTATAACAGAAGTGTTGGTTAACCAATAAATGGCTCCTGGGGCGGCGGTAACCATATCCGCCTAATTGATTCTCTAACGAGCTAATTGATAACTAAAAGCGCAAAAAAAATGAAAATATTGAAGAAAGACAGGTAATAACTTGCAACACCCCTGCCATTGGTCACCCGAATTGGTTTACTACGTTTGGTGACTTAGAAGGGGTGCATGGGTTGGAGGTTATCCACCACTTACCCGCCCTGGTATAAGTAACAGATGGTTACCTACTCCTTCAAGGCTCTCGCCAGATTCTATTTTTTTTTGTTATCTGAGTGTTTCAGGCTTATAATTTATTACCTATAATAATTGTTGCCCCCAGTACACAAGTGATTAACAGGAAAAACAAAATGCAAAAAATAGGTTAGTAAGACAAATATGAATTAAACAAGGCAAAAAACATTTTTGGGGTTTCATGGATGAAGTTTTTCAAGTTTTTCTACTGCGTGGCGGGCAGGATCGGGAGATACTGGTTAAGGGAGACTTGACCTATATCTCTCCAGCCGGACTCTCCCGATCCATCGCCTTGAACCGCAGTGAGAGTAGGCCGGTTCACACGACAACGATTTATGGATTCACTCGTCCGTCACTCCCGGACACACTGACACCCAGATTCACACATTTTATACCCTTTTCCTTCCCCGAACTTCCTCTCCTTCCTTTCCCTAAAAATACCCTCCATTTAGCATCCCCAAAAATGACGTAGGATCTGAGAGAAATTGTATTCATCAAGACCCCCTTTGTGGAGCCAACGTAAAAAAATGTACGCTTACGATAACTTTTTTGATACAAATACTTTTTATGGATTTCCCAAAATTAGAAATACAATACAAGTGCTTACCTTTCGATATCTTGTCTTATCCGATTGCAATCGAAGATGAACCGATAAAAAATAACGGTTGAAAAAGCGTCTCAGGTTTTGATGACATCCAAAAATACAATAAAGCCGTGGATAGAGTAATGCCGAAAGGTTGACTGCCGATAAATCCAATAATATTCGGGTGACATTCACTACCGAGGAAGGATACAATTCATCCTTATTTGATAATGTTAAAACTATACCTATTAAGTATATGATATATCACATGTTAAGATTGACATATAGGATGTTTTGAGAAATCAAGAATTTAATGAAAATAAATAACTTTGTAAAAATTTGTTTGGTTTTGAAATGTTAATATGCGTAGATCCTCATTTATCCAATTCCTACAACCTTGGTGAAGAAAGCATTTTAAAAGGAATCAATAAAAACATCTGAATTTTTTATTTATTTTTTATTTATTATATGCATCTATATAAAAAAGTTTACATATATTTTTTTGGCCTTGCCTGTCTTACTAGGAAATTCTGTGTCGAGACAGACTAGTTTACAAATATTTTATAAATATTTAGTACATTTTTCAATAAAGCAAATATATTTGACAAAAATTTTCAGGTTGGTAGGTAGTGGTAACAATAATGAGATTATATTTGGGTGAGGTGACTAATTATTGCACGACCTTTTTCGATGATCCATTGTTTGATCAGGATTTTGTATTTGTTCATATTATTCGATTGTCTTGTTTTGTCAGGTAGGTTATTGTATTTTAGGTGCAATTAATGTGTAAGTTTATTGTTATTGTATAAATTAAGGTCTAAGTTGTAATCTGTAAAAAGTTGTAATAAAAATCCTGTTGACAAACTACTTAACTGTAGTTTAACGGGATATATATGAAATAAAAAAAAATAAATAAAAATAAAAAAAATAAAAAAATGTATTTGAAATTTCTTTGACCAAATGTTGTGTTTGCTTTAGGCGTTTGTATGAGTTCTTTGGTTTTGTGCCGCGAGTTTACAATATTTTGGGTATTTTCATAAAATGTACGTGTTTTATTTTTAAACAGATGAGTTAAGATTGTTTTTGTGCAAATTTGTCGAATATCTAATACCTGGAATTTGTTGAATATATCTACAGTACTTGTTATTACGGGAACTTTAAGAATAACTCCCATAATAAATTTTTGTGCCTTTGATAATGAATCTATAGCTGAAAGTGTTGCACCTCCCCATGCGATTATTCCATATTCAATTAACGATTGGCAAAGAGAGTAATAAACAATTTTCATAGATTTGGAATCTAGTATGTTTCTAATGTTTTTGAAGAAATAAATATATATTCTAAGTTTATTCGTGATAAGTAGGCAATGTGTATTCCAATTAAGATATTGATCAAAAGTAAGACCAAGGTAATTGAAGTGCTTTTGTGAAAAACCCAGAAGCTTTTGGGACATTGGAAGGAAGCAACTTGTTTTTGTTTTTTTGTTATAATCTCATTTATAAACACACCGAAAAGCATTGTATTGTATTTATTTGTGTTGGCGTTAATTACCTCGAGGTTCTGCGGTGGAAGTAAATAAACTATTTGTGATTGTGTTGTGTTGCGGCTTCTCAGAGGTAAGTGTTTGGTTTCCTTCTCCCTTAATCCATTATCTTACCATATAAATATATTTACCCGATTCCAGCAAACTCCGTTTTTGTTTCGTTATATCGTTTGATTTACAGTCCATTTCCCTGTTGCATTTGAAGCTGTAATTTGTAAACAGTTTCCGATGCAACATCACTGGGGGGGTTGAGGGGGGGAAGTGGAAGAGGTGGAGTGTGAACCCCTCTAATACCATTCGAGCGAAGCCGCGGGAAAAAGCTAGTAATATTATAAACGCGAAATTTTGTTTAGTTGTATTTTTTTTGTTACTCTTTCACGCAAAACTTATTGAATGGATTTTAATGAAACTTTACAATAACACAGCTCATACGTTAGAATAACATACAGGCTATAATTTATAAAGCTAGCTAAAAACGGGACGCGGGAGGGGAACGGGGACGCTCTGGAAATGTGATTCAGGGAGAAACAATGTATTTCTAACATGGAATTGCAACGCATTCCGAGACCAGCTAATATTTCGATATTAATAATATTAGATATCTACGCCAGCAGTAGAAATAGTTTATTAAACATAATCCCATACTTAACGGCTGGTAATTCTATTGATATGGGAAGTTACTGCAGAAACTGTATACAGTGATACCTCGAGACACGAGTTTAATTCGTTCCGTGACCTTGCTCGTATCTCAAAATAATTTTCTGCATTGAAATTAATTGAAATGCCATTAATTCATTCCAAAATATCAAAATCTCCCATATTCAAATCTCCCTTGTGAGAAGATGAATACGTAGGGTCATAACAAGTTATAGTCAACGTGTGGTTCGCGAGAGAACTTTTTTGATTTGACGATTTTTTACAGTCGGAACATGAAAAATGTTTTTCTCTACTGTGTATCAGCGTGTGGTATGTCAAATATTGTTTTTGATAAAATGATTTTTACAGTTCGAACATGAAATGAGTTTTCTCCACTTTGTATCAGCATGTGGTTTTTCAAACATACTTTTTGAAAAAATGATTTTTTGCAGGCGTAACATGAAAACGGTTTTTCTCCACCATGTCGCGGCATGTGGTTTTTCAAACAATCAAAAAATAATTTCTTGCAGGCAGAACATGAAAAGGGTTTTTCTCAATTTTGTATCAGCATATTATGTCATAACAAGTCATATCAACATCAGTCATTGCAAACAAAATGTTTTAGCCGGCCGTTCCTCGTATCTCAAATTTTGCTCGTATTTCAAATCAAAATTTCGCTTGCTCGACGGCTCGTATCTCTAATTTCTCGTTTGTTAGGGCACTCGTATCTCAAGGTACCACTGTATTAGCCAATTTGGTTAGGTTTCGAGTTACGACAAATCCTGTATAACCCTCTATGTGCAAAGAGAATTGCTGTCTAGGGTTGTTTTCCTTGCATTCCTCAACATTCCACGCCTATCGCGTGCGGTCCACCCTGTATTTATACAACAATTCGGTTAGGTATCGCATTACGCTCTAGGCTGATGAAATCCTCAATTCGTTAGTAGAAACCATCCCTTACAAAAGTGGTGCGCCCCTCCCACCGCACCGATCGGCCTCAAAGCCGACCCTTCATTAACCGACTCACCTCGGAAATCGAACCCGAATTCGCTTTGCACACAAAATAAGGGTTTAAGAACTACCCCTCATCGGCTAATCCACTTCGCATTAAAAAGAAAATTCGATTTGGTAGAAGGCTTTTGAGTAGATACTACCTCCATTGTTAAAGAGATTGGGAGGATGGGTTACATATAATACGCAGGTGGAACGATGAAAGGTTTTAGACATCAAAGAAACCATTTTTCTTTGTTTTATTGCTGATATTGATTGTAAAGAGCACTCGGTATCTATTACTTGTTTTGTGATATTGAACAATAGTTAAAATTGTGGGAAGGGAAGGATCTGGACGGCAGAACGTTGAAAAATACCCGGTTTATAAGGTCAAGTCACTAAACACAAACTGCTAGGTTTTGTCAAACACAACTCAAAGGATTTGACGAACCTTGCAAGACTGCTTTACTTTAGGTCAGTGCGTATCATTTTCGAAGGGTGGTTCTCAGGTATGGGAGGCCGAGGACATCGCCTGTGTACTAATGGATGAGAAAATTGAAAATATTTTTTTGAATGCCTCTGCACGTGAAAGATCGGTTTTTACCGGTGACTGTTTCCAATAGCGTTTATCTCGGGCACGCTGGGTATTTGCAGCCTTAGTTCTAGAAGGGATGTCCCATAACTATTGATGGCTTACAAGCTTTCGTACGGTTTAATATTAAAGTTAGACATCCTGGCTGAAATATTATTGGCGAAAAAATTTACTATTTTTTTTTAAATTTACTTTTCAATTTTTGATACTGAGAACTGATGGTGGAATTCGATTATAATAATAAAATAATTACAATAATAAGTCTTTTTATTCTGGACTTCTGTTAGGTATGAATACTATACATGTTCTTGTTTGTTATAATATATCCCGAAGCTCAGTTTGCCTCTTGGCCTAGGCCTCCTCTAATATCTTCCACTGGGACCTGTCACGCGCTACTCTACTCCAATAATGTCAAGCCGTGAGTTTTAGGTCGTCTTCCCATCTTATTTGTTGATATCCTCTACTTCTCTTGCCATCTCTGGAATGCCAGTCATTTACATTTTTTCACCATTTCTGTTGTGGATCGCAGATCATGTGACCTGTCCACCTCCACTTTTGTTCGTCTATTCGGGTAACTATGTCGTCAACTTTCGTTTTTTCCTCTTATTAAGCTACACCTCACTCTGATCCGTTTCCTTAATCCTGTCCAATTTCTCTCCATGGCTCTCTGGCAGCTCCAACTTTTCTCTGTGGCGTTCGGTGAGTGCCCAAGTTGGTGATGACTGGAAGTATAATGTGTTGAAGACTTTACTTTTTATTTGCGTACTAAGCTCCTTGGATTTCAAGACTTATTTCAAAGAACAGTATTTCTTCCATCCATTTACTATTATTCGCTCGATTTCTTTAGTAGTTTGATCCTAGATAGGTGTAATCTGACACACATTCGAGTGGTTGGTTGTCAATATTTATAGTTACTGGTTCAGAGTTTGTAAGAAATTTTGTTTTGTCTATTTTCATGCATAGGCCGACTTTCACACTTTCGTCGTTTAGTGATTCTACATTCTTTTCAGGTGCGTTGGGTTTTCCTCGAATAGGACTATATCATCTGCAAATCTTAGTCGGTTCAGTTTTACACCTTGCACGTTGAGACCGTATTCTTTCCAATCTAGTTTGCGAAAGTTTTTCAGAGCAGCCGAGAACAATTTTGGTGATAATATATTACCACAATTTAAAAAATTTATAATAAGAAAACACATAAATTTGTTTAAGACCACTTTTATTTTAAAACACTACCGGTTTCAGAAGCACCCTTCCTTTGTCACGAGAATATTATAATATTCTCCTGACGAAGGAAGGGTGCTTCTGAAACCGGTAGAATGTTTTAAAATAAAAGTGGTCTTAAACAAATTTATGTGTTTTCGTATTGTAAATTATGGCGAGCCACAAAGTTAGTGCTTTTTACAAATGTGTAAAAATTTTATGCCTAATAACCAAAAACCCGGAATTTCAGCCGTTAAACACGACATTGTAACAATATGGGAAAAAACATCTAATCTGAATAAAATTCATGCACACCACCCCTGTTAACCCCAACCCCCCAATTTTATGTAAACAGTTTAAAAAATACTTATTATCAATGTTATTAAAAATATCATCAATGTTTCAATTTTCCGAAAAAGTCAAGAATTTACGTGGAATAGAATAGGTACTGAATTAGATAGATTATATGAATTTTCGTCCCAACTCTTGCTTTATTTGGAGAAACATACGTAGTTTTAAACGTAATCGCACCATAACGCAGCGGCAAGGCTCATAACTGGGGTTTCTAAATATTCTCATATTTCAGAACACCTTCGTAACCTTCACTGGCTCAAGTGCCCTGAGAGAATCCAGTACAAATTGTGCTGGATGGTTTTTAAATCAATCAACGAAATGGCCCCACCTTACATCTCCGAATTATGCGTGCCGGAAAATACCGGTCCGAGACAATTAACCCTTAGATCTATGCAACTTCATCTGCTAAAGGCAGACTAATAGAACCTAAACGAAAGCCAAATACTATGTTTGGAGATCGTGCTTTCGAAGAATCTGGGCCTAAGGCTTGGAATAGACTCCCTCCGGAATTAAGATGCATAACAAGCCCAACAGAGTTTAGGTCCAAACTAAAAACCTTCCTTTTTGGGCTCTCATACCCGTAATTTAAATATACCTATTTGAGAGTATCATACTTGTATTGACTGTGCTATGTCTTAATCACACTTTTCTTACTGAATTAAAGTTACTCGATTCCTTACACATCAATCTGTCTCTTGACGAATCACATTTAGAAAGATCAAATCCTTATAGGTACTACTGCACCACCCACCTTTACATGTTGCTTTTACTTTCCAAAATACACTCGTCAAAGAATACATTACATATTAATATTAAAATATTTTTCAGGATTAAATAACATGTGTTCACAATAATGTCCTCTGCGTGCGAACTCTATCTAAATTTATTTTAATGGACAATATACGGTGTTAATTTCAAGCGACCTCTCAGGTAAGTATGGTCCTGTTTTCATTAAATTTTAGGCAGCATCGCGTTCATTAGTCAAAATATTGTACATATATTTTCGTATCGGTGATCAATGAACCGGCGTATGCAATTTTTAGCCATAAGTTGTTTTTAATTGTTTGTCTAGCTTGTAGTTTTTAGATTTTAGAAATGTATTATAAGTTTGTACAGCGCCCTTGAGGTGATTTTTCACAAAAACGGCGCTATATAAATCATCCAAATATTATTATTATTATTAACGCAGGTAAAACTAATCTTTACGAAGATCCAAACGATTTTTCACAAACCTTATTATTTATCGTTGGGGAAGTCAAAACCTCTGTTTGATTTGAACAATGAAACGCTAATCGACAATAATTTCAGAAAATCCCCCAAGACCAGTAAATACCGTTTTCGATTCTCGACCACTAGCATTTTTCATTTCCCTAGGTAATTTTTTTTTCATAGAAACAAATTTTTCTCTCCAAAATATCACTGGTTTCGTCTACACGACGCGACGCCGTGATATACGACGAATAATTAAGCAGACAAAAGGGCGAAACTAAGCATATGGAATCAATTACTGTGGTTTTTGTCGACTGACGTGGTCTAGGGTTAAGGCTCTTGACTCGTAATCTGAAGGTCGCGGGATCGAATCCCGGCGTGTGCAAACAAATTTTGTTTGATTAATTTGTGTTATTTCACCATTAATTAATTTTAAATAGTGGAAGATACTCTCAGTATCGCCCTGGTGTAAGACCACCATTCAAAATTGAAACGTTGCTAGAAATGGCCTGTTAGGTGACCAGATCTGAATAGCCAGGTACTTCCCCTCCTTCGTCTTCCCTATCTCCTTCCCCTTTCCACTACCTTCGGCCTCACAACAAACCCCAATAGGGTATGCCATGGTCTCACTGGCTCCAGACGGGAGCAGCTGAAACTCGTGTTGTGTTCACATTAAAAAAAAAAAAAAAAAACATATTCAGACCTTGCCATCAAAGGATTAATCTTTTTGACGACATCACACAATTTCTTATAATGATATTATTATTGTTTTACACAGTGTGTTAAGAGATGTACTTATGATCAATGGCGTTGATTAAAAATGTAAATGATTTTTTTTCCCTCCAAAACCAAACAAACAAAAAATTCTTCCACGTGTGATCACTGGTCAATCAGCCGAGTAACCGCCCAATCCCCTACCGGTCTAACACCAACTCATTTTGTATATGATAAGTTGAAAAAAAAACTTCAAAAATGTCACTGTAGAAAAAAATGTCAGGAATTACTGGTTAAGAGCGTTTAACCAGCCAGCGGACGAAAATCCACATTTCGTCGAAAGTTGTTCTTACGATCGTGCAGGGCGGTTACAACGAGAAAGATTAATTATTCTCCGTACCAGCTTTTTAAATTATAACTCAATATCGAATTTATTTCAATTCAAATTAGCTTTAATTTATACCTTCGTCCAAAAATGCTGAAAGGCGTGATGATAAAACTATTAAAATAATGTACTTTTTGTTGTTATTTTTTTATTATAAGTATTTATCATTTTTCAATAATGTATAACTTTAATAAGAATGTTAAAAAAATCTGAAATATATTAGTTTGCAAATAAATACACAAATGGACCAATTTTCGTCAAGAAACACATGTACGTACATATTTTTTAATGATTTTATTGAAACTAAAATTAAAATTCTAAAACATGCGTTTGCTAGATAATGTATTGACTTTTTTACTGCATGATTATATTATTTGAAATGGGTGTGGTATAATACAAAATCTTTTTTGAAAATTTAACAAATCTGCCAACGACCTATGGAATAACTTTATTATACTAAAAATTAAAAAATTTTCTCAAAATATATTACATGCGAATGCTAGATAAAAGAACAATCTTTCTAAATCCATTTATAATTTTTTGTGGAAAACAGTCAATACGTCTAAAATCTGATTTGAAAATGGCATATTTCTGGTTTTCTCTGGTAATGCCCTCTTAAAATAAGTCAAGACCATCCCTTATAGTACAGTCAAGGAAGGAGGTGTAGAGTGCATGAGCAGAAATCTAAGCGATTCCCATTCTTCAGGGGGCAGCTCAATCCCGAGCCACTGCTGAACTTGGTGGTAGGTGCACAGGGGATGCTGTTTAGCTGCGCTCTCTGTTGGAGGGAGGGAGCTGATGTCAGGCTTCATATTTTACACCAACCAACCTTGTGAACGACTGGAAGCAGTACTGGTTAAGGGAGGTCTGTCTTTTTGGCGCCGCATACCATTACAGGAAGCATCTTTTTCAGCCTCTTCAACCTCGTCGTGAGTAGAGGAGGGGTTGTACATTGCCGCTTGCTTGATGATTTTTGACTCTAAGTACAATTTTGAGTAGCCCACCTTGCTTCTCCTAAAAGTTGCAGATGTTGTGTCGTAGTCGGTAAATAAATGTACGAACAGAATTTGTTCAAATCCACAGTGCTGCATCTCCTGGGTGAACAGTGCCGTTGTTTTGGTTTTCTCTCGTCCGGGTTTTAGCAGCAGAATATCTAGGTGGGAGGAGTGGAAGCAATCGTTGACCCATAGCTCACCACCTAGAAGTCAGGACTTTTAGTATGTTCACACCCTAAGCATCCTGAACAAGTTTCTGAAGGAATCGCTAAGGTTCCTGCTCACGCACTCTACACCTCCTTTTGGACCATTCATTGACTGTATAATAATTATGCTTCCAGGTGACGCTATCCAGGTTACAAACAAATTCTTAGAATGACACGTTTTAAGATTTTCACGGCCAAAAGTATATTCGTTATTTGTTTTGGGGTGTAACGCCGTGTTGCGCTACCTCCTTCTTTAGCCAACGTTCCGGACAGCGTTGCGGTGTCCATCATCAGTGCGTTGCAGTGCCGGATCTGCCCTGATGATGGACACTGCAACGCTGTCCGAAACGTTGGCTAAAGAAGGAGGTAGTGCAACACAGAATGACACCCCAAAAACTAATAACGAAAAAAACCCGCAACCCGAATTTATACCGATTTCTTACATATCTCCCTTAAACACGGTAAGTTTTAAAGCTCTTAAAAAAATATATGTTATTCTTGAAGCTAATATTTAGACATTGCCGCGCCGAAACGCAAATTATATAAAATTCCCCCGATAGAAAAAAATCGCAAAGTTTGCTCCAAAAATTATTATGAACACGTTTGTTTAAGTTATTTTACAAGTTATATGTATGAAAAAATTGACAGTGTTTCTTTAAATGCTGTTTAAGACAATGCCCGCGAGATTTTTGCTCTATTTTAAATGAGTCGTGTTTTATTAAACGTTTTCGCAATTTTCGCATCGATTTTGTCGCTGTAAATGTTAGCTCTCTCCTCTAACATTCGTAATTTAGTATCTCTCCGTCTACTTCTTTTCGAGCCCGGTTGCAGAGCCTTAAAATAAAAAAAGGGTAGTTGCCAGTAATATAGAAAAAAAAATTGTTGAAGATACTTTTGTTTATTCTAAAATTTGAAATATGAGATTGAAAAATATGGTGGTTTGACAGAAACTGGTAAGAGCAAAATTCACGCACGTCCCGGTTAGATGAGAGGTCTAGATTCGAGTCCCAGTTGCGACCATTGTCTTTTTCTGTTTTTCTTGTTCTCTTTCATATTTTCGTTTTGATTATTATTGTTATCTTCTTCTTCAATGATGTATAAAAATTATTTTTTATTGAGTCAAGCAATTCCTTGTTTAATTATACTCGTAAAAAAGACAAACGAAAAACTTATTTTCGGCAACAAAGCATTTCAAACCGTTTTGCACACACTATTATTCCTATTATATTACTAGATAACATTTTCATCGTTCTACTGCTTTATCTATTCACATATTATCGCAGAAAGATACACGTTTTAAAGATACAATTTTATCCGTTTTCTTTTTCCTTTTCAGGCATTATTTGTGTAACATGTCGAGCAATTTAGGGACTGTGACGTCAATGAACCAAATACATCGATCTTAGTACTAATCTAGAATTAAAGTGAAAACTTTTTAAATGTTGGTTTTTGTATTATTTGGGGACTAAGCCAGCAAAGAAATTCAACCTGCAACGCCTGGGTGCAAACTGAGAGCTTTAGATAACTCGAAGAACTTACTATAATGAATATATGTGCGCATTTCACACGTGGTAGAAGTGAAACCTTCATAAAACTAAACTTCGAGAGAATAAGACGAATGCAGAGTATTGGGGGAGAGGATAATTGAAGGAAGGGTTTATTTATTACTTGGGGCAGTAAAAAAGTAATGCCCCCTATTTTTTTATATTTAAATAAAGTTAATTAAGTGAAAATTTTGAATTTGAATTTCCTGAAACCTTCTTCTACAATCTGCTACAGTAGTAACTTTTTGCTTCAACAGGTGGCAGCATTGAAGTCGCTTGCAAAATGGCAGACATCGATGTTCGTATTAGACAGCGTTCTGTGATTGATTCTTCACTGTAGAAGGTGAAACGCCTTTTCACATTCATGAAAGACTGAAAAATGTGTACTTACCATGATGCAACAGTGGACGTCAGCACTGTTAGACGATGGGTCCGTCACTGTAACGAAGCTGAAGGACAAACACCGCAGGCTGACGAAAAAATGACTGCAAGCAACATTGAGCGAGTTGATGGCATCATTCGTGGTAACCTCAGATAACTACAGATGTCGCATTCTCTTTCCCAGTAAAGGCAGTGTGATGACGTGGACGTGACGTTCAATAAAGAAACAAGAAAAACAACACTCGCCTGGTTTCTGAAAAAATGTTGTGACCGGAGACGAAATATTTGTTCATTTTTTAATCTGAATCAAAGAGGCAGTCAATGAAATGGCATTACACAAACTCACCAAGGACAAAAAAATTCAAAACTGTATAATCGACGGGGAAAGTTATGGCGATGGTGTTGTGGATGTGACCATGTTTGATACATGCCCTAGTTGAAAGATAGACCAAAGCTGTGAAAATGGATGAAGATTTTATTGAAAAGTAAAAAAAATAATCGTCAATAGTTGTTTAAGTTTGCTTCGAGTAAATCAAATGTAAATTTTAGGTCTTTTAACTTTCAACAAGAACTCCAAGGTAGATCAAAGATAATTTTATTGGCAAAAGAATATACAACAATCCAATATAAATCCTGAAGTCCCCCCAATGGACCGATTATTACGTTATATTTGACGTTTCCTCTTTAAGGCAAACTAATGCAGAAGAGAGAGAAATAAATTAATTCATCCTATTTATTAACATACTACAGGGTCCATTGGAGAGGGAAGACTATAGCCACTCCCGATGTCTATGTGAAAAACCCCGAACTACAACTGCGCCTGAAATCTCTGTCAGGAGCGGAGAAACATTTCACCCCTTACCCAACTAAATACTAGCTTTATTTCTTAACAATAGTGTAGTTTTCAACCCATGCAATTGCATTTTTTATATCTCGACTATTAAAGGAAAAAAAATAGGAGGCATTACTTTTTTAACTGCCCCTAGTATAATATTGTAACCAAGTTAAAACATTATTTTACATTTTATTCTACGAAGGGGAGGCCGATAGGCTATGAAGAACCGCCAAAAAGGACACCGACAAGTTTATCTCATTCTCTCGCAAGGTAAATCCCATTGATGTATGTGTTTGTCTCTTTTAAGTGTCGCTAGTTTGCGTTTCATCAAGTTTCAAAGCACAACGGTGCTAAAAAAGTTTTTTACTTCAATTAGCAATAATCCAGTGGCCAGGTAATATTTATCCTGCAAAAGCTAGTGTAGTTCTGGTTTTTGGTGTGTTGTGTGGATTTCGGAAAGTATTACAAAAAATTCGTAAGTCATTTTTAAAAAATTGTGGGACGCGCTATTAACCAGTTATTTTGCGAAAACCTAAAATAGTGAAAATTGGAAGGCAGGTATGGGAACCACCTTCCCGGAAACCATCTACTCGATTACCAACACCTCTGCCATATACCACTTAAAGTGAACTACACAAGTTCGCTACATTTGGTGACTTAGCATGGGCGCCCGGGTTCATGGGTGAAGTTTGTCCGGATCTTCGCGGCGATGTGTCTGTCATCGACGACGATGATGACGACGACGACGACGAGTGATAGAATCGTACCTTTGTCGCTCCAGGATACATTGACCCCCAGATTCCTTCCCATCCCTCATATCTGTATTATTTTCTCTATTGAGGAAGGGAGATCGTTAGGTGGAAATGTTACCTTTAAATAAATGCGCGTGGTCGAATATAAATCTGTATTTGCACAACGAGACAACAAGCGTGTTGACTAACTGAGAGCTGCCTGAAGAGAGAGCGAGTACTACGATAACATCACTTTTAATACCAAGGCGTCTCGTTCTTGCACTCTAGTGGTCAGGCTGACCACTAAAACAATCTTACAATTTTCCATCCCAGAACTTCTTCTCCTTAATTTCCTAAAAAGACTCTCCACACAACATACCCAATAATGACACAGGCCCTGAGAGCAACTATTTTCCTCAAACCCCCTTGAGTGGAACCAATACATAAAAAAATTGATACACATTTTATCAATTTATCAAAAAACTTGGATTTTAAGTACAACCCAGGTTCGTACAACATTCCAAAAACATCTTTTTGCGAGATAACCCACTTTTATGACGACCTATATTCACGGCTATAATTCGAAGATAAAATAAAAATAAATAAACTCCAGACAGTTTTTTTTAAGATACATTCTTTCACAAAATGTTTTGCTCACAAGGATTTACTAATTCTAAGAAAACAAATTTTTGTTTGTTCAAAAACAACCTTTAATATGTTTGCACACTATTTATATTTTTCTTTTATGATCAAAATTTATATTTTTTACAAAGAAAGATTGAATACTTAATTGAAAATAATTTTTGAGGCGTATTTTTAAAAAGTTTTTAAAGTCTTACTTTCCCTTTGTGGAACTGTCAAAAACATAAAAATATCCGTTGGGTAGCAGACCATAGAACAGTGATTCAGAAAGTTAAAAATACAAGGAGGCGCAAAATTAATCACCCTATCGGAAGATGTTATAATTTTTGCAAATGGCGTCGTATGACAATGACAAGCAAAATCTTCGTTTCTGGGGCATATAAAATCCAAGTATGATGCACGAAGACCCATTACATCCATTCAAAGCCACTATGTGGTGCGGCGTTCACGCGAGAGGAGTGATTTTTTGAGGACTCCATTGGCATTACGGTCACTGTTACTGGCGAACGCTACAGGGCAAAGATAAACGGCTTCTTACTGCCGGAATTAGATGAGCAGTCCTTGGAGAACATGTGGTTTCAACAATATGGTGCAACCGCACACATAGCACGAGCCACAATGAATATTGTGAAGGAAGCGTTTCCTGGTCGCGTAAACTTCAGTTTTGGAGATTTGGCATGGCCAGCAAGATCGCCCGATTTAACATCCCAGACTTCTTTCTTTGGGGCTACTTGAAGTCGGGGGTTATGCCAACAAGCCTCAGATAATCGCAGCCCTTAAGGAAAATATTCGACAGGAATGCGAACAGTTATCACCGGAAATCTTGCGGAAAGTTATGGAAAATGCGATAAAACGGGCACAAATGTGTATCAACACTGGCGGCAGCCACTTGACGGATATCATCTTTTCTACTTAACAGAAAAAATTATAAAAGTCCAAATAAGATTTTCATTACTGAAAATCATTTTTTTTTATGTGAAAAAAAAAGTTATTCAAAAACAAAATTGGATGATTAATTTTGCGCCATCCTCTATGTAGGTACTTATGAGGTATTTTAAATTCAATCGTTTAATAAAATAATGTATTTTGAAGGTTTTTGGTTATTTGTTTTTGGGGTGTTATGCCGTGTTGCGCTACCTCCATCTTTAGCCAACGTTTCGGACATCGTTGCAGTGTCCATCATCAGGGCAGATCCGGTAGATGTGTGATCTGCCGGATCTGCCCTGATGATGGACACTGCAACGATGTCCGAAACGTTGGCTAAAGAAGGAGGTAGCGCACACGGCATGACACCCCAAAAACAAATAACGAAAATGCTTTTGGCCGTGAAAATCTTAAAACCTATTTTGAAGGTGCTATTTATCAGTTTATTCATGAATAAAAAAAAAACACAAGGTTTAGGTTTTATTTACATTAGCTACACGCAGAAGGCCTTGAAGAAAATAATTGCCCTATTTCATCTTTGGGGATGCTGTGTGGAGGTTCTTTTCTGGGAAGGAAATATATAAAGTTCGGGGAAGGAAAAGGGTATTAGGGGTGGGTAGGAATCGGGGGGGTGAGTGTGTCCAGGAGTGAAGGATGTTTGAATCCATCCTTAACACTGCGGTGCAAGGCGATGTTCGGAGAGAGTACAGCTGGAGAAGTCAAAGGGACTCACTCAACCATTCTCTCCCGATACGGCCTGCCAGGCGGCTGGTGTGTAGAGGATCGGCTGCCAAGACCCAGACAAACTCACCCCATGAACCAGGGCACCCCTGCTAAGTCACCATACACAACGAACTACTTGCGGTGACCTAACTATGGCAGAGATGTTGGTTATCCAATAAATGGTTCCCGGGGCGGCGGTACCCAAACCCGTACCCATACCGGCCTCTCAAATAGATACAACTAAGTTAAGTTTTTGGCTACATAAAAATAATACCGTTAATAAGAAATAAAAAATCATTATTTTTAATTGTTTAATCAAAACGATTTTTTTATAAAGAAATATCAGCAAAAGATACGGTCGTAGGTAGTTACCTAGGCCTCGCCGGGGCTCTGCTCTAACCTCTGAGGTAATTCGACCCTATCTCCTTCAGTCATATTTAACTGATTTTTCGAGTAAAAAAAACCAACATTATTTTCATTTTCTTTTTCTTAACGTACGTTTTTATCGGCTCCTATCTTTGTGTGTGATTGCAAGTTTCTTCCCAAAGTTAATGCAACCTGGAGAGTGTCTTGGATAAATATGTCCATTTTTACTTAGATAAGATGTGAAATAATAAAAATAAAAATAATATTTTATTTTTTAATTTAACTTTATGAGTAAAACCTTAAAATTGTAATATTTAAATAAATGAAGACAATATAAGCGAAACTCAATCGAAAATCTGGAAACAGAAAAATCAGAAAAACATATTGACACCTCTGGGACTCGAACCCAGGATCTCTTGCTTTCCGGGCAAACGCGCTAACCACTGCGCCACGGTGTCGATATGAAATTCGGTCATGTTTAACTGTACCAATAATATATGCGTTAAAGATAGTGAAGATAATGTAGGTGGTTCTTAGTCGAAGTATGGAATAGTTAAACATGACCGAAAAAATACAAGTAAAGTACAAGTAAATATATAAAAGAATTAATATTTATTGTTATTAAGTTTATTTTGAAGAACTCCATTTTAATTTTTAATTTAATTTATATATTTAATAATATTATTATTCAATGTATAAAAACAGTTTATTATAAACAAGTTCTGCTTCTGCTTCGTAATTATTATTATGAGTTACAGCTGTTTCGCCCTCTGAAGGCATTATCAAACTGCCTTCAGAGGGCGAAACAGCTGTAACTCATAATAATAATTACGAAGCAGAAGCAGAACTTGTTTATAATAAACTGTTTTTATACATTGAATAATAATATTATTAAATGAATAAAATAAATAAAAATAAAAAAATAAAAAAATTTATATTACTGAACGTACCTTTTTCTGATACGTTTTAAGATTTTCACGGCCAAAAGTATTTTCGTTATTTGTTTTTGGGGTGTTATGCCGTGTTGCGCTACCTCCTTCTTTAGCCAACGTTTCGGACAGCGTTGCGTTTCGTCACGTTTCTCTATTCATTGTGATTCTATGTGTTATTTACAGACTTTAGTGTAGTGTAGGCGTATGATGTATGATCTTGCAGATCTTAATAATAGAAGAGTGTACGAGATGAACACTTAATGGTACTATACAAGTTATATTGCTAGCTAACGGAGCTGTCTGTAGGTAAGGAGAGCGAGCAGGTACATTCATCACCTTTTATACTCAGTTCTGCCGTCTCGCTCTTGCATATTTGAAAAGGCAGGCGTGCCACTAAAACCATTCTCACACTATGCAACATGCAACATCTTAAAATTTCTTTCACTTACATTGTAGGTAACCGATTTTTAAATAAGGTTTTTAAAAGTGAATCTAAAATCTAAGGCTTTAAGAAGTTCCTCTGGCCAAGAGCTAGTCGCAGTTCAATTACGGTGCCTTGTCTTCAATTCCCAGGTATTGATGGAAATTCCAGACCAGCGTACAACTTTACCTCGCTGGAGTGACTTATGGAAACAATTTGAATTGATTTTAGGCACAGCCTTGAAAGTTTTAAACTGTTTTAATTGGAAAGTCTAAACTTTTAGGACTTTTTTAAAATTATTGTGTACCTGTTTCGAAAATAAAACTTACATATATTTTTAATATTAGCTTTAACATATATGTAAGCTTATTTTAATAACAGCTCCACACAAAAGCCCTGAGGAAAATAATTTCCCTCAGCGCCTCTGTTATCTTTGGGTATGCTGTGTGGAGGGTCTTTTTAGGAAATGAAGGAGATGAATTTCTGGGAAGGAAAAATCTAAGGGGCATGTGTAGGAATCTGAGGGTTATTTTTTACATTAACTCCACACAGGAAGCCCTTAGGAAAATAATTTCCCTCAGGGCCTATGTCATCTGAGATGCTGTGTAGAGGGACTTTTTGAGGAGAGAAAGGAATGAACAATGGTCTTGAAGAGACCCATGTTGTAGGAAGGAGGAAACACAAAGGCCGGCTTATCGTTCCACAGCCTAGCTGTTGAACACTGGTTGCTGGTGTATCCAGTGGTGACAAACGTCAAAATCTATCCCTCTCCCTACGGTGCAAGGCGATGTTCTGAGAGAGTCCTGCTGAAGAAATCAAAAGGTTTCCTTAGCCAGTCTTTCCCGGTCCGGCCTGTTACGCAGTTGGTGGGTGGACGCATCTGCGGCTTTTTTTACATTAGCTCCACACAGGAGGCCCTGAGGAAAGTAATTTCCCTCAGGGCCTACGTCATGTTTGGGGATGCTGTGTGGAGGGTCTTTTCTGGTTGAAGGAGAGGAAGTTCTGGGAATAAAAAATGCGGGAGGGATGTTTAGGAATCTGAGGGATGGTGTGTCCAGTAGTAAAAACGTATGAATCTATCCCTTCCACTACGGTAAAAGGCGACGATCCGAGAGAGTCCTGCTGAAGAGGTCAAATAGTTTCCCTTGACCAGTCTCTTCCGATCCGGCCTGCCGTGTAGTTGGTGAGCAGACGCTTCTGCCGCCTAGTCCGGACATGTACCCGGACACCCCTGCTAAGTAACCAAAGCTAACCACTTGGGATGACCTATGGCAGAGGTGGATATGATTTTGGATTTTGGCAGCCAAAAGTATTTTTATTATTTGTTTTTGGGGTGTTACGCCGTGTTGCGCTAACTCCTTCTTTAGCCAACGTTTCAGCCAGCTTTACATCATCACATCAGCCCTGATGATGGACACTGTAACGCTGTCCGAAACGTAGGCTAAAGACGGAGGTAGCGCAACGCGGCATAACACCCCAAAAACAAATAATAAAAATATAGCAGAGTTGTTGGAAATCCAATAAATGGTGCTCGAGATGGATGGATTCATTTGTTTGACATTCTTGGAAACATTGACGCCAGATTCCTTACCACCTCTCATACCTTTTTCGTACCCAAAACTTTATATCCTTCCTTTCCTAAAAATACCCTCCACACAGCATCACAAAGTGGGGAATTCTTTACTTCATGGCCTCCTCTGTGGAGCTAATGTAAAAAAAGACAAGAGTTATGTAGCTATCTGCCCTCTCCGTCTAACAGCGTGATGTTAAGTTAGTTAAGAAAATTAATGCCCACCATAACTTACTCCCATTTTAGTTAACCCCTCAGGCCTCGACCGTATTTTGTCAGAGGGTTAAAATATTCCGATTTTGCAGTAAAATTCAAATAAATGTAATATTCCTGAACGTTTCCGAAAACCAAAAACTGTAATTAAAAGATATAATTTTTGAAATATAAAAATTTTTCATGCAACCATAAAAAGTGTTAAAAATGGTTCGCCTTAAGGAAATCATAACACACACATATTTTATTAGGAAAATGTATCACGAACGTTATCGTCTACTCACTTTTTTGTCGTTTCATGTAAAAAAGATTAAAAATAAAATTCTCAAAGTATCATATTTTGAAGTGAAAACTTCTTTAGCACCGTTGTGATTTGAAACTCCATGAAACGGAGGCGAGCGACACTAAAATGCATATATCTATTTATTTATTTCACGGGTACTTGGTTCCAAAATAATACGATAAATTCACGGTCTCACGCAAGTCTCCTTTGGTCCAGTGGAATAAAGCGTCCAACGAATATTAGCGGCCAGACATTCAGCGGGTCAAGGGTCGAATCCTCTCCGAAGAAGAAAACACAAATATTAATAAGATGACCAAATGTATGAGAAAAGGTGTACTGGAATTCGGCGACAAAAATATGTAAAAAAAAATTCCTTCACCTTGAAAAAAAAAGTGCTTCGTTGTCTCCCACCTCTTGTCTACTTTAGTTTTCGGAAGGTTTCTCTTCTACCGCGTGTGAATAGCACACTCTGATTTATTGTTTCAAATTGCAGTCGGAAATTTGGATTCAAAAGGATGCATTTTAATTATTTTGCGGTAAACTTTTAGATTCGAGTATACATTTTTTTCTAGCACTAATTAGATTATATTTCTAAACATGATAGGAAGGGAGACAACGATTTCTACAAGTTATCCGAAAACCGAAAAAGTAGACCTGACGGGTTAAGAACACATTTATAACAGCACTTAAAATATATGCATGTTCTTATGCACCAACCTAATGTAATGAAGGAGCTAGTGCCCGCCAGTTTACCTAAATTAAAGTGAACTGCGCCATAAAGCACGCAGACAGTTGCGGCGACTGTCCCAAAGTTGGAGAACTACTGGAATGCATGTAAATTCTGTGACCATACTGCGGCCGCTTGCATCCCCTTTGCGGTTTTGTCTCACCGATTCAGTGGTTCTAAACCTAGAATACCTCTTCAAACAAAGAACTGCTTTTGACATTGTCCAAACCGCCAGAGAACCAGAGAACCAAACAGCACAATCACTTATTCCTGTCACTAAATCAACTTTTGGCCAAAGAAATTTTAAATTTGAAACAAAACTGTGTAATGCACTTTCACTGGTCATTAGCCACTAGAACTAGAGCGACAGCCGAAATTGAAACTTTTTTCTTGGATTACTCGAAATTTTTGGTGACCGTTTTGAATATTTTCCGCCCACCTTAAAATAATCATACTTTACCTATCTTGTAATTTATCACAAATACATAGGAATTATAAAAAAAAAATTGCAAAATCGAAAACATTTGAAACAGAAATATTCTCAGGATTTTCTATAATCTCTCGTGGGGAGTTCAATTGTGCCTTCACGTTAATCTACAAATACATATATATATATAAATATATAAGAATGCTGAATTTTGTTAAGTTGTGAAGTGTTTGAACAAAATTTTCACAGAAATTATGGTCGAGAAATGGTGACATTTTAAAAAAAATAACATGCGACCTTTCAAAAATAACTGCAGCAACTTAAACAGATACATTCATTATATTAAATCTACAATACCAATTAACTCGATTATTGATTTATTTATTGAAAATACTGCATTGTACATAAATCACAGTCCGATGGTCAAAAAATATGCAAACATAACCACAATATTTTTTTTTCAAATATTCATTGAATTTTAAAGATTCAAACACGATAAAACAGGTTGTATGCATCACTAATTCAATCATTATTAGAAAAATCCAGTCCCAGTCTTTAATCGACCATCGCCGCATGAACATCTCTAGTATACCGCTTACCGCATCCGCAATTAATCCCGCATACCGCATACCGCAACTATAATAGCCACAAGTGCAGAATAAACCCAGCCAAGATAGCAGAGTGCCACGAGGTTCCGCAGTGAGTCCTTTTTTTCCTTTCCTTATGTACATTATTTTTATTTGTTCATATGAAGCGAATACTTTGTGATGTGACATTATTAATTAATAATAAAATAAAACAATAACTTTGTAAACACCACTTTTATTTTTATACTTTATGCCGACCGGGTTTCGCTACAACCGTAGCTTCCACGTAACGTAACGTTACGTTGTTAACGTAACGTAACAAACCAGCATTTTACACTAATAATAATATAGGCAAACTTTTAATGAACGGTAAGGATAAGGAAGACAGTCTATCTCACTCGGGAATTTATTCACTTTAATGCAGCGACTACCCATTTTTTTTAATATTGGTAAAATAGCGCGCAACATAAACACCCATGTCAAAGAACATCTTAGATGTTTACACAGCTCTGGCTTTTCAGAATTTGCAAACCACTTGATCGAAAACGATCATAAATTTGACAAAAACGCTTGCGCCAAACTTATTCATAAAAACAATATCGGTATAAGGTTGGATAATTTAGAGGCACTTGAACTTAGGAAAGCCATAAACACTAATAGCAAGGTAGTTAATAACCAACTAAATTTAAATAAAATTCCCATACTAAGATTGTTCCCTATTGATAAAGAACACGTCCGTTCCCTTCCCAATTCTCCATCTATGCCTCCTTCTTCTTCCTCCACTTGACGAGTCCAGCCCATTTTTGGTAAATTATATATTATAACACAAATGTAACCTAATGTTAGTAGTATTATACTGCCCTGATGAAGCTACGGTTGTAGCGAAACCCGGTCGGCATAAAGTATAAAAATTAAAGTGGTGTTTACAAAGTTATTGTTTTATTTTAAATTACATTATTTTTACTTGTGCTGTGGTCAAACACATTTCAAAACACATACAAGGTTCTTCGACATCCACATCCGCACATAAAATATACACCATGGTAATTTAAATTAATTAAATGTAAAAAGCCGCATTTTACACTGAGGCATTTTGACAGTTGAACCTTAATAGAAATCTACAATTTTGAAAAATGACATAATTTGTAAATAACTATAGTACAATACCATATGTTGAATATGAATATAAGTAGTAACTTTCACATACTAATAAATGACAAAATTGAACCGCGGGCGTATTTCAAAATATTACAAAAAAATGTTTAATGTTTGAAAGAAAAATTTGCCAAAATTCAGCAGCAAAGCACACCCAGGTATTTTAAATAGTGCCATATTGTGGCAAAAAGCGCTCCAGTGGTTAGACAAAAAACAACTTTTTAAAAATATAAATCAGACATCGTGGATCATCAGCCAAGACAGATCTATCTTAAAAGCTTTTATAAAAACAAATTATAAGCTTGGATTAATCGTACGATGATACGGTGTCATTTTATTTTAAAAACAACATTGTGTGGTTATTTGTAAAAGTGACCGGACAAACCAGAATGAAATGAACACTTTCTTTGAAAATTCGAGAAAAGTGATTAAAAAAATGGTTAATTAAGTGACGTTAGGTTTGGTTATGGGATATTTTAATTATTTGTAATAACACCTTTTTTATCATGGAGGTCATTCTTTGTAACTTATAAAAATGACGACAACATCTCTTTCAAAATGTTTATTTTTCAAATGTATTTTCAACTTCGTTCTGATATAAATCACCAATAAGTTCTTGATATGATTAATACCAACTTAAGAAAACTTATTTGTTCAACAAATAGGTTTTCAGAACATTGAATAAATCATTTATCGTCTTAACTTTTAGGAATATTTTAAGAATAATATTATTTGTTGAGGTTCATATTGAGGATTGTTTCCGAAAACTTTATTTGGGTCAGTACGCTTCGTTATTGAAATTTTATAAAAACATTATAATATATCGAATAGAAATGTATTCCCGTATAAGTTGAATTTTTCAGCTTGTCGATAAAGCAGTGCTTTACAGTTAGAAAATAAAAAAAATAAAAACTGACCGATAATTTACTTCGTGGAAGATAAAACAGAGAAACCAAGTTGGTGATTTTGCCTTTTATATTATCAAAAGAATGAAGGTTGTTAAAAAAAATCATAAAAGGAAATTGACTTATTAAAATTAAATGTTATTTCTTTGTTTTTACGGTGTGTGTTTACAAGTGTTTTATTAATTAATTGATGCAATATTATATAACATACTTATAATGGAATCAACAAAGTTACTTAGATGCTCCGAGGAAAGGCTCTGCGCGTTTTCATCCCGCGACAAAACACCCACCGACAAAATATCCTACGGACATAACCTCCCCCAACTAAATATCTACTAAAACCTAACCTAACAAAAAAATTAGACAAAAATAATACAGACATATTTTAACACAAGAAAGAATTAACAGTTGCGGAAATACATTTTTTTCTTGGGATATTGAGGGATATTTTGTCGGAGGATATTTTGTCGGGGATATTTTGCCGGCGATATTTTGTCGGGAATATTTTGTCAGAGGATATTTTGTCGGGTATATTTTGTCGGGGATATTTTAATGGTGATATTTGTTGGGGATATTTTGTCGGGGATATTTTGTCGGGGATATTTTGTCGGGGATAATTTATCGGGGATATTTTGTCAAAGGATATTTTGTCGGGGATAATTTATCGGGGATATTTTGTCAAAGGATATTTTGTCGGTGATATTTTGTCGGGGATATTTTGTCGGCGATATTTTGTCAGAGGATATTTTGTCGGGTATATTTTGTCGGGGATATTTTAATGGTGATATTTTGCTGGGGATATTTTGACGGGGATATTCTGTCGGGGATATTTGTCGGGGATATTTTGTCGGGGATATTTTGTCGGGGATATTTTGTCGGGAATATTTTGTCGGGGATAATTTATCGGGGATATTTTGTCAAAGGATATTTTGTCGGGGATATTTTGTCGGGGATATTTTGTCGGGGATATTTTGTCTGGGATATTTTGTCGCTGGATGAAAACGCGCATTACTCTGAGGAACAGGTGTCATTGATCCCTTAAGCACTGGTGCCTAGTCGGAAACATGCCAATCAATTGTTTAGACCCACGGACATATATCTGGACCTGCCCTAAGTGATAAAAACGTATTATTTCCCCCTCCACATGGCGCCGGCTGGAGCTCCTCCTTGGAACCGGCTCGCTCCATGGGGAGGGGATAGAGCCTCGCTTGAATCTAAAATTTGTGACGTCATCATTCTTGCCGTGAACAGCGAGAAGCTAACATCCATACATTTAACGAAATAACACGCCAAAACGGCAGCTTGTGCTATACAATATATCTACATATCAATGTGCACATAGCGAATGTGGGCGGTTCTCCAGTGTGCTCGTCGCTGGTTACAGGGGTAAATAAATTATGAAACATTTGTAAAAGTTTTTTAACTAAACACGGCAACAAAATATTGCTATGTGTATTGGGGCGAGTCTTTTTGAGGCGAGCATTTGGCCTTAGCAAATATGTTATTAACGTGGCAAGCAATTCGCGCCCCCATGTAAAAAGGTCTATTCATTCAAAGCAGATTTTGCTTTTAAGAACTAAATGGTGATATTTAATGCGAGATGCCTATATACTGTCAGATTGATTGTTAAACGAATCACAGTCATCTTTCCCCTCTTCGCCCTCCATAGTTTGGTTTTACCCCTCATCTGTAACTTCTTGTCTATCCATTTGGATGTCTATGTTTAGACCCGTGTTTACTCATTTCTCACTTCAAAAATACAATCCACCCCGCATTTCCAACGATTACACACTACACAGGCCCTGAAGGAAATTGTTTTCCTCAGTGCCTCATGTGTGGAGTTAATATAAAAAAAATACCCCAAATTGGGATGCCATGGTCTCACTGGCTCCAGACAATTGGGACTCTTGTGCATTATACACTTAACAAAACCAGCTCTACATACAAGTACTTGAGCATGCGGTGAAGATCCGCTTGCACTTCCGGACCTAACGAACAGAGTATGTATCCGTTAATTGGATAACCAACACCTCTTATATGGGTTATTCCTAGTGATTAGTTACATTTGGTGACATAGCTGGGATGCCTGTGTTCATGGGGCGAGGTTTGTCCAGGTCTTGGCGGCCGATGTGTCTGCCCACCCACCGTGGCGGGCCGGTTAGGGAGAGACTGGCTCAGGGAGACCATTATTTGACAGAACGGCAGGACTTTTTCTCGACACATCTTCTTCCTGCACCCCAGTAGGAAGGATGGATTTATACGTCCGTCATTCATGGACTCACTGACTATCAGATTCCTACCTACCCCTCGTGCCTTTTCCTTCCCAGAAAAATACCCTCCACACAGCATCCTCTAAGATGACATAGGCCGGTATATTTAAGTGTTCTTGTGATGTTGGGATGGCAGACAAGTAATAAATGTAAAGTATAATCGCGGATGACAGGCGATAGAGATGGCCTCCGTGGTTGGGTGGTTACAATCCTTGGTTAAAATTTAGAATAATTAAGAATGAGGTATGAGGAACACGTTATAAAGAGGTCACAGTGGTGCTATTCGAGATTTCGTCTGTTGTATCATATAAAAGATTATATTATTAAAAAAAAATACTTAAGATTATTATTACTGATAGTTTTGTTCTTTCGGTGCTGGACTATGGAGACACAGTGTATGGTCCCTCTTCATTAAAAAAAAACCAGAGTATGTAATTCACACGCAGAGAAGTGAAACTAGAAAGTCTGCCTTTTGTCTGTTTTTTTAAAGTGGTTTGAAAATTGGATATTGATTTCACAAAATAAAAATGTTTTTTTTTTGGATTTCGTAGGATTCGAACCTCCGTTCGTTTGATATCTGTTTCTCTGGCCGCTGAGACTTGTCAGGCACCTTGCCCATTGCGACATCGAAGGCACGCGCCGAAGCGCGAATTTACCGCATTATATTAAAATCGAGTGTTCGCGTAGAACTGAGTTGTGACGCATTTCTGTTTCATCCGAATTTCAAATCACCAACGGCGAAGAAGTTTCACCTCAAATAACCCAAAAACAAGTGCAACGTATCCAAAATGTCCCGAGACCCGAGCATATCTCATATTATACCTCCAAAATATACTAGACGAAATATTTTATTTTACAACAATCTTCGCTACGAATTCTGTGATGGAAAGAATACAGAGGTTGGGCAATGAACTAACTTATGTCGCTGACATTTTTAATTTAAATTTCGTTACATTTAAAGCCAGATTAGTCCACCACTTTTTAGATGTAAATAATGAATAGTGAAATCATTTAATTTTATTTCGATTTTCTTTTGTTTATTGTTTTTTTTGTTCTTATTCCAAAAGCATACAACGAGTAATTAAGTAAAAATTAATGTGTTTTGATTATCTATCTTCTATCTATATAAATAAAAATGAATCGCCGAAAAGTATGTACGCGCATAACTTCCGAACGACTGCACCAAATTGGATAATTCTTTTTTATTGTGTGTTCGTCATTGTCAGGACAAGGTTTGTATAAAACTATTGATGAGCTCTGACGTTAAGAAATTTGTTTAAAAAAATTGCAATAGGTTGCACGCGAGCTGTTTGAAAGCTGAATGTACAGGGACTGAATGCATGGAATCCGGGAGGGGGGGGGGTTAGCGGGGAGAGGGAAGGTGGAGTAGGCGGAGTGGGAACACAAAAGGGGAAGGGGACGCGGGAGAAGAAGGGTAGGCGGAACGGGAACGGGACGAATGGGAAAGGACACGTAGAGAGCAACAATTTCTTTATTAAATGGCATAGCAATGCATGCCAGGAACCAGCTAGTTTTTAATATTTTTGTTGCTCGTAGGTATATGAATTGCTATTCCTACGAGTTCTCTAAAGTCATCCATTAGCATTAGATGTATTCCTATTTTTTACATTGAGTTTATGCTTTATTTGTATATTTTGTAATCTTTTTTATTTATGTTATACTGTTGTTATAAATGAAATTTGTATTTGATATGTAAAAGCCCAATAGGGCGTCAATAAATAAGGTAAATATCTCGCCTTATCTCTATTGGTATCGGATCTTAAATATGTCAAACAGAAGGGAGTTATATCAAACGTGTCAAATATGCAATTAGATACATTCGAAGGTTCCTTACTATAAGTTTGACAGACTGCAGTGGTCCCGTGACTCTCATGCACACGGTCCATTTAATCACTCTCCCCAGACGGAAAACTGCTGGATTTGAGGGTAGTTTCAGCTATTCATCAACAAAACTTTGGAATGAAATACCACTGTCTATTCGAATATCGACATCGTTTCAGTGCTTCAAAAAGCTCTGCTTCGATTGGTTGCTGACTGCACAGTCAACCGCACAACATCTCATCATCATCATCATCTGTGGCTCTACAACCCAGGTCGGGTCTTGGCCTCCAGCAGAGCCTGCCTCCATGACTGTCGGTGTTGTGCTGCGTTGCGCCAGTTTCGGATGCCGATGGTGCTTGCATCCTTCACCACTCCATCCAGCCATCGAAGCTTTGGTCTTCCAACTCTTCTCCGACCCCCAGGTGCACCATCCATAATTCGCTTTGGGATATCTCCTTCGCTCATTCTCTGGATATGTCCAGCCCACCTGAGTCTTCCAGTTTTGATTTCCTTGGAGATATTAGGGTCCTCGTAAAGATCGTATAGCTCCTGGTTGTATCTGATACGCCATTCTCCATTATCACAGACTGGGCCGTAAATCCTTCGCAGCACCTTCCTTTCAAAACTTTCTAGGGCTCCTTCATCACCCTTACTGATTGTCCAGCATTCCGAACCATACATAAGAACAGGTCGTATAAGGGTCTTGTAAAGCAGGACTTTAGTTCTTCTGGTAAGATGGCGAGATTTCATATGCTTCTGTAGCCCAAAGTAGTATCGATTTGCAGCTACTATTCTTCTTTTGATTTCGCTGGATACATTGTTGTCATTTGTCACCATAGTACCGAGATATACAAACTCAATTAATCAAATTAACATCAAATTACAACATCTCAATTAATTAAATTAACAATTACAATTATATTATTTATTTTGATCACTTTTTATACTAGCTTTTCCCGCGGCTTCGCTAGCATGGTATTAGGGGATTCCCACTCCGCCTCCTCTACCTTCCCTCTCCCCACTTCACTCCTCCCTTCAACCCCCTCCTCCCTCCCCCTCCATCCACCCCTCCCCCAACTCCACTACCTCATCAACCCCCCTCCCCCCTTCCCCTCCACCCACCCCTCCCCCCTCCACCTTCCCTCTCCCCATTCCACTCATCCATCAACCACCCTCTCCCCCCCTCCATCTCTACCCCTCCCCCTCCCCATACCCCTCCACAAACCATCTCCCAACACCTTCTTCCACCCATCCCTCTGCCCCTTCCATCCCGCCCCCCTCTCCCACCCCACTCCGCCTCCTCCACCTTCCGTCTCTCCACTCCACTACCCCCACCTCATTTTTAGAGATAGTTATTAAGTACTACGCCAACACAGCACTCTTTTTAGAGTGAATTGCCTAATTATAAAAAAATAAAACAACGTTTCCAAGGCGACAATTGGTTTGCTTTTTTTGACGTTTGCAATAAATCGATTTTGTTAGGGACAGAAAACGTATGGTAAATAATTTCATAACGCCAGAGATTATTCATAACGCCAGAGCTTACCAATATATATAGCCTATAGATCTCGCACATAATGTAGCTTTCTATTAGAGAATTTTTTTTTTTAAATCTATTCAGTAGTTTTTGCGTGAAAGAGTAACAAACATATATCCATACAAACTTTCGCCTTTATAATATGAGTTGGATTACGATTTGATTATATTTGAATTTTAATATTACAATTATCTACTTTAATTTGAACTCTGAT
Organism: Limnephilus marmoratus; assembly: GCA_917880885.1. Taxonomy (NCBI): domain Eukaryota; kingdom Metazoa; phylum Arthropoda; class Insecta; order Trichoptera; family Limnephilidae; genus Limnephilus; species Limnephilus marmoratus. The sequence continues at coordinate 12,840,111 of OU862926.1, forward strand.
TTATGTCTACTATTTTTTTTTTACAATTTGTTATTTATATTATACTAGCAGCCCCGGGCAGACGTTGATGTGGCTAACGAAACACAACGCTATCTACGGACAATTTGGGAGGCGGGTACGAGTACCGCCGCGCCACGGGAACCAATTAATGCATAACCAACACCTCTGCCATAGGTCACCCCAAGTGATTCGCTACGTTTGGTGACTTAGCAGGGGTGCCCGGGTTCATGGGGTAAGATTTGTCCAGGTCTTGGCGGCGGATGCGTCTGCCCACCCGCTGCGTGGCGGGTTGGCTCGAGAGAGACTGGTTGAAGGAAGCCTTTTGACCTTTGCAGCCGGACTATCTCAACCTATCGCCTTGCACCGCAGTAGGAGGGATGGATTCATAAGTCTGAAACTCATGGGCACACTGACCTCCAGATTCCTACCCACCCCGCTTATATAATATATTTCCTTCCCACAACTTGCTGTCCTTCCTTTCCCTTAAAAGCTCCTCCACACAGCATCCCCAAAGATGACAAATTCGCTGAAGGGAATTATTTTTCTCAGGGCCTCCAGTGTGAAGCTAATGCTAAAACAAAAAAAACGCCATTACACATCCTTTACAACCAACGTATCTGTTAATTTGCATATATATCAAATCCACACCGCCCGCTTGCCAGCCCGCTCCCTTTATATATTATACATTTAACCGATTTACACAAAACCGTGACAAATTACATTCCTAAACCTTCCTCATGAATCATTCTATCTATTGGTGAAAACCGCATGAAAATCCGTTGCGTAGTTTAAAAGATCTAAGACAGCGGGGGCGACTTTGCTTTTCTACTATGTACAGATTACTTATTAAATTAGAGATTGAATTTAATTATTTATTTTGTGTATTATATTAGAGCAGGGTTTCCCAACCAGTGGTCCGCGAGAGGCTAGAAGATGATCCGCGAGTCAATAAGCAAGCCAGTGCGCGGGCGATCCCTAGTCGAGAAGTCTGAATCTATCATTATTGTACCTTGTGGTCAGTGACCATTACGGTATTCCGTTTCACCCCACCCCATCCTACCCGTTCTACCCCCTCCGTTGTGGTAAATATGGAGGCGTCTACTAATATCTACAGGAATTCCAAAAACTGAAAAAATCGAACTAATATCTATGGGAATCAAAGTGTTGACGAATATCTACAGCTCAAACTGTTGATTAATATCTATGAGAACCAAAGTGTTGACGAATATCTACAGTACTGTCAGAGGTTGGATTTGCAATTATGTATAGCATATTGGAATAACGTAATATTGCGTATGCAGTTTAAAAAACTTAATTTATGTAAGTATGTATGTAAAAATCCCTAATATTGGACTATTGGACACATTTAGCTGATTAGTCCAACCTACGCTCTGTAGATATTAGTTCAACCTACGCTCTGTAGATATTAATCAACACTCTGAAGTTCGTAGATATTAGTTCAACATATGAGCTGTAGATATTCGTCAAACATACGGGCTGTAGATATTAGTATCTGGAGTCGTAAATATTCTGCTAGAACCCGTCCCACGCTATCCCATTACGCCCTTCCCGTTGTGCTATCCTCCCCGGGTGCCACCCATGCTAGCCTAAAGCTAGGGGTGGCTAGAGAATTGAAACTGTGTCGGGTGGCACTCGGATTACACTACCCCCTCGCTACGCCACTGCTTGTGGTCCGTGTCGAAAAAATAAACGTACAAGTGGTTCCGGGTCAGAAAAAGGTTGGGAACCACTGTATATTAGAGGCACTGCTGTAAACCAGCTTTATTCCTGGAGACACCTTTATGTTAATAGAATCAATGATGCTCGGAAATAAACAAAATTTATAAAATTGTCAAAATCTATTGATGAATAAATTCATTTATTATTATTATTATATTTAACAATTTATTAATATAATATGATGTATTGTGTATTTTCAACACTTTCCAGATTGATTTAGAATTGAAATGTGGCTTGAAATGTCTTTAACTATGTTTAGTGACCATGACCATGTTTAATGGTTATTAAAAAGATCAGGGTATGCAATTCACACGCGGTATAAGTGAAACCATCAGAACAAAAACAGACAAGAGTGGGGAGACTACGAAGCATTTTTTTTTTATCAATGTGAAGGATGATTTTTGTCATCAAATTCCAACGCACCTTTTTACTATACATTTGGTCATCTTATTAGTATTTGTGTTTTATTCTTCGGAGTCGAAAGATGTCGCTTTTTTTTGTTTTCTTTTGCCTGTTCATTTTGGAGTGTTTTGAAGATTGGATATTACAAAAATAAAAATATATATTTTATTTTGGATTCGATCATTGGTCCGCTGAATGTCTGGCCGTTGAGGTTCGTCAAGCCAAAAGAGACTTACGTGAGACCATGGATTTATAGTTTTTTATTGGAACCGAGTACCCGTGAATTAAATAAATATTTTATTGCTATCTCATTCTCTCACAGGCTAAATCCTGTAAATGTATGTTAGTCTCTTTTTAGAGTTGCTCGTTTTCATTTCATCGTGTTTCAAATCACAAAGATTCTAAAGAAGTTTTCACTTCAAAAATCAGATCAGTGAAACTAGGAAGTGGTTTGAAGATTGGATATTGATTTACAAAAACAAAAATGTTTATTTTTGTTAGATTTCGTAGGATTTCTCTGGCCGCTGAGATTTGCGACGCACTATACCGCTGCGCTATGGGAAGCACTCAGCGAGGCGCGAATTTACGTATTATTTTCCGACGACCCGTAAAAAAATAAAGCGGCCAATATGCGCAGACCTATCGTCGTTTCCGTTTTATATCTCAAGCGATAGGAACCTTGAGCGCGGTTTGATGCTTCGCAGGTGCCGTAGTGCTTCATTTCCGTTTCATCCGAATATCAAATCACTCTAATAAGGCTAAGGAAGTTTAACAAAAAAAAAAACTTTTTACTTTGCTGCAAATCTGTGCAGGCGGTCACATGCGGAACTAACGAACAATCTAACAAAAAAAAATTACCTACAAATCTACAGTTAGTATTGACTATCAGTCCCATCTACACAGATAAGTTAGCACATCAGTAGGAGACAACCAACTTCAACAAACAGTCAGAATTAGAATTCAACCCTTCGTCAATATGTTGACGGAGTAAATGCGATTGTGGCCTCTGCCGCACGGATCTGTCGAGGGAATTGAAAAACTTTTTCGCTTTTCCAGAAGCTCCCCAAACTAAATTCATTATTTGGGAACTAAATAAGGACCCCAACTTTGTTTCGGTACAATTTTTTCGGATGCTCTTTTTATTCGGTACCTACATGGATTAATTTAGGATTTAGTATCTGCGTGGCAGAATAGAGAACGCCAGTCCAATTTTCTTATTTTTTTAATGAATAATGACCTTCTTACTTAAATAACTGCATTTTTATTTTTATTTTTACAGTTAGTTATCAATAGTTAAAATAATTGTCAAAGTTTTAATTATTCAAGACCCCCCGAAAACCACCGTATGTATGGTGAATCATGTGACGTCATCACTCCTGAAAAATTACTATAGGATTGGGCAATCAGCTGATCTACTGCCGCCATTTTGAATTCCGTTGTTCGAAGTATTCTCCCTAGAAACAGCATTACTATTTTTTGTGCAGTAGTTTTTGAATATTTTCAATAATAGAGATTAACTAATAAGAGATACCATTATATTTGAAACATTATTTAAGCCTCAATAATGTTTCAATGAAAACAACACCTAAAGCTCTATAAATAGTATGTAAATAAACGAATAAATTAATACGATGGCTTGTGTCACATCATACATTCCCATACAATGACTTTACGGTGACGTCACCACTAAAATTTCAATTATGCCAACTTGAGGGCTTGTTTAAAAATGGATTAAAAATGGACTTTTTAATAATTTTTTAAAAACTCTGCGTTTAATATTATTAAATAAAACTTATATATTCAGAATCAGCGTTTATTGGTCTATATGAACATATTTTTTAAAGCCATAATATTTTTCACTGGAGTTCCTTATTGTGGAAGAGGAATTTTGTAAGTTTTGGAAGCGAAGCTGGCAGTCCACAATGGAGTGCTGGTATCTACCCTGATGTACGACAGTGAGGCATAAAACTGCCAGAGAGCCAATGAACGAAGAAAGTAGTGTAAGAAAAATATATGACGCAAATGTTAATGGTAGAAGAAGTCGGGGACATCCAAGGAGACATGGCACGATCAGAGAGATGGGTGGATGAATCAGATGCTTGAGTCGGGTGGGAATGCCATACTTGTACTACCGGTATTTCAATGGAAGATGCTCCCAGGAACTAGCGTCATTGATCCCTTCAGCACCGGTGCTTAGTCGGAAAACACGCCAAACGCGTGCCCAATATAAGTACACGGTTGACATTCGTCACATGCGAACGGGTCGCTTCTTCGACTCGTTAATGTGTTCAACAGCTCGACTGTGGAACGATTTGCCGACCTTTGAGTTTCGTCCTTCCCACAACACGGGTCTCTTCAAGACCAATGTTCATGCCTTCCTCTCCTCAAAAAAATCCTCCACAAAGCATCGAAGATGAGGTAGGCCCTGAAGGAAATTATTTTTCTCAGGGCCTCCTATGAAGAGTTAATGTAAAAAAAAATACCAAAGTCAGAATGATATAGGGGAGTACATATGGTACGCATGACGAAAGACATCCGTTCGTGAGTGAGGCAAAGAGTGTGTGCCAAGACCGAGTTGTTTGGCAGTCCGTCCTCTCTGCCTACCCCTGCGGAAAAACCATGTGATGGTCAGTTAGTTAGTTATAAAACCGGTTTTGGGCAATAAAAATACAATTCAATTTGGGAGGCCAGTATGGGTACCGTTGCTCCGAGAATCATTAATTGGATAACATCCCTGCCATAGATCACCCCAAGTGTTCGGATGACTAAGAAGGGGTGTCCAAGTTCATGGGGTAAGGTTTGTCTAGGTTTTGGCGGCGTGTGCTTTTGCGCACTTACAGCGTGGCGAGCCGGATCGGGAGAGATTGGTTGAGGCTTTTGTTTGAAGCTTATGACCTCTCCAGCCGGACTAACTCGATCTATCGCTTTGCACCGTTAGTCACTCCTGAAAACAATAACCCCCAGATTCCTATCCACCTCTCATACCTCTTTTCTTCCCAGAAGTTCCTCTCTTTTCTTTCCTTTAAAAGACATCCCAGAAAATACATAGGTTTGGAGGTAATGTAAAAAAATGCATATTGTTGTCGTAAAAACAAGTACTATTTTAAAATAAAATAATTATTCAGAGGTTTGCATTTGAAATGAAAGTGGATATTTCTAAATAACAACATTTTAATATCAAACATGGAAACATAATTAAAAAAAGTTACCGAAGAATTTTGGTATTAATTTTCAAAACATCGATGTTTAGAAAACGTTTTATTTTTTCATGGGGAATTACTAAGACCATTATCACTTCTTTGTTACGCCGCGCCGTTCACAAACAAAAATATATAAAAATACTTTTTCATCTTTCAACTCTCAACGAAATTAATAATCCTGCCAACGAATCCACGAATATAGAAAAAAAAGATAAAAAATTGTTTAGGTATGAACGCCTCGGTTAGATTTGACCTTCAGAGACTTTAATTGAAAAAGATGTTTGATACCAGTACCTATTAATGTTAAAAAGGGGTAGCCAGTAATATCAAAATAAAGGGTTAAAATTTTTGTAATGCACACGAACTGTATTTCTTATAATATGATTTTGATAGTATGGGGACCACACTATTGAATTGTATTCTAACAAGCTGCGTAAAAGCAACAAATTTTAATAACTACAAATGATCGATTGATAGTTCTGACTGTAAATGCCTGTGTATTTCATGCCTTTGTTTTAGTTATTTGTTGTAAGTGATTCACAAAATTTTATTGGATGTCAAACATAACTCCAAGTTTCCCTATTCTTTGACGTTTTCCAATTTATTTTTTGAACAGCAATTAAGATAATGAGCCTTATTCACGGATATTACGGCTTTTGGAAATTTTAATTGTTTTTCGGGGAATAATAACTAATTACGCAGATTGTAAACATTTAAATAAAACACAAGTTTAGTATTAATTTAATCTACATCTTAATATTATACAATTCCGAACACATCAAAGGGTTTAGTCGATTTGACGTTTGCACGTGTATGAAGTGAGGAGTGTGTGTTAAATTAAATACATATATGAAAAAAAACGACGTTTGAATGTGGATGAAGCTAGGCGTATGCGCCTACAAAGTTGACCGTTCAATTTTGTACACCTGCTCTTGTAATCTTACTATCTTACTAATAATATAAAGGCGAAAGTTTGTATGGATGTATGTTTGTTACTCTTTCACGCAAAAACTACTGAATGGATTTTAATTGCATTTTACAATATAGCTCATACATTAGAATAACATATAGGCTATAATTTATAAAGCTAGCTAGAAGGGGACGTGGGAGGGGAACGGGAAAGATGATTCTGAGGGAGAAACAATGTATTTCTTTGAATATGGCATTGCGACGCATGCCGGGAACTAGGGATGTTGAAAGTGAAAAAAAATTATCGATATTTATAAAATATCAATATCGACGTCGATATATCGAGGAAAAATATCGATATATCGATAAAATTTTCAAAAGATTTTGCGTTTTTAAAATAATAGTGTATTCATTTTTAGTGGATTATTCCTTTTTATTAGGCAATGTACCTACATATATAAGATAGTGTTAATCACAAATACTAATGCAAAGACAATAGATTTTTAAGCTATTAATAGTTAAAATTTCAACCGCCAGATGTCACGACCCAATACAGTTACTTTTTTACAATCGTTCATATACGGTTTTGGATTCTAGTGACTTTAGACACATAAATAAAAAAAGAGTGGGCTTTAGACCACACGACTGAAGTAAAACTTTACTTACTTATATCTCCCTCTCAACTTCCGTTCGCCTCGCCCAACAGTTCGCCTCGCCCGATCACACTTTTCATAACGCTCTCGTCACGCATTCACCAGTTTACTACTAAAAATACAATTTTCGATATTGGATATTTTGTATCGATATATCGATATACCGGATCAAAATATATCGGCTAAAAATATCGATGTATTATAGTAAAAATATCGATTCATCGATGTATCGATACTTTTTCAACAAGCCTGGCGGGAACCAGCTAGTGTATAATATTTTATTTAAATTTTTTGGAAATCATCCTTTTCATGAAGATCTCACAGAAACGCTCACTCGTTTTCAAAGGTATAAAGGTCAGTCCAGTAGGAAGGTATTTGGCAAATAATAATACATTTTAGTAAGTATTTACTGTGCAAATCTTTTCAGAAGGTCTTTGTTTGTCTTTCTCAAATGGCTTTTATTTCTAGAAATACTCTTTCTAGACACTTAATTTAAATTCTGACCTTCTCAGTCTAAACACGAGAATGTGCTTTGAAGAAATTAATGAAATTACGTTATTTTTACTTTGAGACTGGCTCGTTATTTTTCCGTCTGACTACCGCGATATTTTGTATTTTATTGCAAATAATATTTAGGATAACTAAATAATATAACAGTCCCAGAGAGAGGTCGTATGTACGAAATGGACGATTGTCCTCTTCCTTTTCACAGGTCCAAAACCATGAATATAAAATCGATAGAATAAACTTTTTTTACATTAACCCCACACAGGAGATCTTGAGGAAAATATTTGCCCTCGGGGCCTGCATCACCTTTGTTGACGATTTGCGGATAGTATTTTTAAGGAAAGGAAGGAGAGGAAGTTCTGAGAAGGAAAAATATGTGAGCGGTGGATAGAAATTCTGGGGTCAGTATTCAGTATGTCTAGGAGTGAAGTATGTGCATATATATACGATTTTTTTTCTTTGTATACTGTTAATTATCCATCAATTGATCTATATGTATATAAAAAAAAATATATTATTTAAACTTATATTTGATAATGGTGTGAATTTTTTTAAAAAAAGAAAGAATGTAATGGAAAACTAAGGATATTTGTAAGATTAATTGACAGTAATTTTTTTCTTAAGAATATTTTTAAAATGTCTCTTGACAGAGAGCAGTATTCGGGTAAAAAAAATAATAAAAAAAAAATATAATATAATATAATATTATTTATAAAAATTAATATCTTAATTCGTTGTCTCCGCCTTTTTAACACGAGCTTTGCTCCAAAAAAAAGGTGTAAGACGTATTAAATAATGTATATTTTTTTTTTCAAAAAACTTTATACACAAAAACATGAAATTTTTGTAAAATTTATTAAATAAAAAAAAAAAAATAAAAAAAATGTATGAATCCATCCGTACCATTGCGGTGCAAGGCAATATTCCAAAAGACTATGTTTGGAGAGGTCAAAAGTTTTCCCTTAACTAGTCTCTTCCGATCCGGCCTGCCACGCAATAGACAAATCTTACCCCATGAACCCGGGCATCCCTGCTAAGAAACCACTTGGTTGACCTATGGCAGAGGTGTTGGTGAATAGTAATCGTAGCAGCGGTACCCATACCCGCCCCCCAAATTAAAGGAAGTGAGTAATTTCTGAGTAGTGGAAGTTATATGTATATCCGCGATCATGAAAATCACCCCTAGATTCAAAAGCGCCGAGTTTTATTTATTTTCTTTATCAGCTACCAGAAATTCTCATATCCACTCATTTATTACTGCACTGCGCTAAAGCGAAAAACAGAGCGTATCGAACCATCTATGCAATATACTATTATGTATTTTCTACCTCTATGATTGTACCGGCGAACGTAACGGTCCGCAATCCCGCAACCCCGCAATCGCGCATCCAGGAATCCCGCATTCCCGCATCCTGCAATCCCGCGGGTTGCGAATTCCCGCATCCTGCAATCACGTGAGTCGTATAAAAAGTTTATTAAAATACTTATTACGTTACGCAATAAATGTATTTTTACAATATTACTCGTACCAAAGATGATTGCTATCGAAATACTGTGAAGAGTCCTGTCAGTGACAGTGATGTTTTTTTCTATAAATATTTGAAATATCAACTTTAAATCATTGAAGAAGAAGATATTACTAATAATTCTAGAAAAATAAAAATAAAAAATTGGGACTCGAACTCTGCCATTAGGATCTCTTATTTTGAAGTAATTTTTGTCGATATCATATTTTAAATTCAGAATTTACAATTTTACTTTTGTGTAGGTCGAACAAGGACACCGATCTGCAGTCTCACGGCAATCCAATTGGTCTTCCATACACCGATAGGAATCAAGCCTTATCTCAAGTCACTCTCACGCACTGTAACAAAGATCATCGAGATCAATCTACCTCAAACTCCCGGCTAACACACTGTCTTGTAAATCGTACTTGTTCGCTCTCCATTTCCATATACAATTGTTCATATTTAAATATTAAATTGTGGTGCGTTATGTTCGTTTATAATTTGTTAAATAAACCTGTAATTAAAGTAACTAAGATCTACTTATTTGATTTACCACACATCATCCACACGTAAACACATCTCCATATCTTCCTAACCTTTAAAAGTTATTACAAGAGTTATTCCAATAAAAATTAAATCTTCCACAAATACTAATACGTTTAAAAGTAATCTTAAATGACTCACTGTGTTATTTTTGCAGTTATAACGATGGGTTGATTTGGATGGGCTTGTTCACTAATATTTATCCGTGGCCGATCCTTCCATGTTATTTTGACTCTTTTATAGGGTAATAAATAAGAAGAGGTCATGTGTTATATTGAACTGAATTTAGATATATTTACAACTTCACATTTTATGATTTAAAATTCCAAGTTTAACAGGAGTAAAAACTAAGAGATGCACGATTGCAACCCACCAAGACCAAAGCGCCTTCAGGAATGATTTTCAAGAAAACGAATTTTGCTAAATCACCGGAACTGTCATTTCGAGGCTTGGGTTTTGGTGTTGCCAAGTTGTAAAATAATATTTGTGGCTGTTATGTTCCGAACAATATGTAGTACCTACGCAGTCTATTTTTATAAAATACTAGCAAGTACCCGGCGTGCGTTGCGATGCCATTCAAAGAAAGAAAGTGTTTAAATTGTGTATTTTATTTCTATTCATCGAAGTGCAATTGGATACAATTTTTTGTTTTTCCGACTGGCGCGTACACAAATGAATCTGAAGATTTTCTGACGCGTGAGCACGCCACGTACAGTTGTCAGTTTCAGAAGCATGGATTTCCAAAATTACCCCCTGCTCTCTCCTACCGCTAGTATGTCTCCTACCGCTAGCATATCTCCTTCAATCCCTCCGTTATCCCTCGTGAGTTCTTTCCCTTGCATCCCAGTTCTAGCTACCGTTCCCCTCCCACGTCACCTTTCCCTCCCCTTACTTTTTCCCCGCCTTTCTACCCTTCCAGGTTCTGATATATTTCAAATAACTTGCGCGGAACCTAATGTATTTATTTATAAACAGAAACAATGAGTACATTAGTTACATAGGTGAAAAAAAATTACAATTATTAGGTAGATATTTCGTGGTGGGTACCTATTATGTGTTTCATTGTAGTGCCTTTTTTGTGATACGTGCATATTAATTAATTACCGGGTGATGTGTGTAATGGGAATGTGTGTGTGTGTGTGTGTGTGTGTGTGTGTGTGAGGGAGAGGGTGTGTATGTGTTTATGTATGTGTGTATTTATGCGCATTGAACTCTTTTTAAATTTGGGCAGTGGATCGGAGAAAATGTCGATGGTAGAATTTAGACCAATATTATTGAACACAAGAAGAGCACGATTGATTGGCGAATTAGTTGCTGCATTTGTCTTGTAATTAAGCGTGTGGTATAGTTCTGTATGGCGTGTACGTCTTAATGGTGTGTTAAAATTAAACAGGGAAAGAAGTTCGGTACAGTCAATGTTATTATTTAAAATTTTGTGTATACGTGTCATATCAGCTACAAACAAAACACAAACTAAACAAAGAAAACAACAAAAATGTATATATAAATATAACTAACTAACTAACTAACCATCACGCCGTTTCCCCGCAGGGGTAGGCAGAGAGGACGGACCGCCAAACATCCCGGTCTTGGCACACATTCCTTGCCTCGTTTACATTCATACAACGTCTCATACATTCTCTTCTATTATTCTGACTCTTGACATGGCCCGACTCAAGTATCTGATTCACTTGGTCGTGCCATGTCTTTCTTGGGCGTCCTCGACTTCTTCTACCATTCACATTTGCGTCATATATTCTCCTTACACTCCTTTCCTCGTTCATTCTCTCTACATGCCCAAACCATCGGAGCGTTCCTTTCTTGATCTTACTCATCACGCTTACATCAGCCTTGCATTCTTTGCGGATTTCCACATTTCTCACACGATCATACATGGTTTTACCACACATACGCCTCAGGGATCTCATTTCTACAGCGTTCAGTCTACTTTCATCCTTCCTCTGCCAATTCCATGCCTCACTGCCATACATCAGGTAGGTACCAGTACTCCATTATGGACGGCTAGTTTCGCGTCTTTGGACAGTTTTTTGTTGCTGCCAACGGCGTTCAGTCCCCAATTAATAGAGTTACCTGCATTTACCCTTCTTTCAATATCTCTATCAGCCTTCCCATCTCTCGTAAACATACTTCCCAAATAAACAAACTCATCCACCTGCTCCAAGTATTCATCATTCACAACTATATTGCATACTGTTTTCGTACTCTCTCTTTCAAACACCATGACTTTAGACTTACTTACATTCATCATTAACTCATTCTTCATGCATACTTCGTTCATTCTTGATACGAGAGACTGTAGATCTTCCATACTGTTAGATATCAGCACCGCATCATCAGCATACAACAGGCAACATACTTCTAGATTACTCAATTTCGCACCCAATCCCATCTCTTTCAATTCTTGCATACAATTATCCATATATAGATTGAATAACCACGGCGACATTACGCAGCCTTGTTTAACACCTTTTGTGATGTCAAACCACCCCGTAAAACCGCCGTTCACCCTAATACATGCAACGCTTCCCTCATACAGAGACGCAATTGCCTGTATGAGATACTTATTCACTCCATACTTGGACAATACCTTCCATAGCTTTTTCCTGTCAACTCGGTCGTATGCTTTTTGTAGATCTACAAAGGCACAGAAGAGTTTCTGTTTTTTTGCAAGAAACTTTTCAGTGAGCATACGCAATGAGAAAATCTGGTCCATGCATCCCCTTCCACTCATAAAAGCACCTTGCACATCCCATATTTTATCTTTTGTTTCCATTCTTACCCTTTCAATCAATATTCTACCATACAACTTGCCCACTGTACTAAGAAGGCTAATAGCCCTATGATTCCCACATTCCATACGTGACCCTTTACCTTTGTACAATGGCATGATTACAGCCCTATGTATAAATATGTTACCGTAAAAGCCCGAATATTGGTAAATCCTAAGATTTCCGGTAAATCCTAAGATTTACCAACATAATGGTAAAAGTCCGAACCGTTCTATAATCATCGTTCACCAACCTAACTTAACCTAACCTAACCTAACCTAACCTAACACAACCTAACATGTACTAAATTCTAATGGTAAAAGCCCGAAAAAATCGTTTCTTATTTAAATATTATAAACGATTTTTTCGGGCTTTTACCATTAGAATTTAGTACATGTTAGGTAAGGTTAGGTTATGTTAGGTTAGGTTAGGTTAGGTTAGGTTGGTGAACGATGATTATAGAACGGTTCGGACTTTTACCATTAAGAGTTGGTAAATCTTAGGATTTACCGGAAAATCTTAGGATTTACCGTAGTTCGGGCTTTTACAGTGACATATATAAATATAAATTATCTCAGCTCACCATTATATTATTTACCAACCTTCACGGGCAAGCGCTTGGCAACTCACCGAAGTTTTATCGCAATTAGAGTATACGTGACAAACAAAGAAACATTCATTTTTATATATTAAGATTAGTACTTTTCGCTAAATTGGTAATGAAATGTTTTTTCCAGATTTTTAAATTGTACGCTGAATCCCGCGGGATTTAAAAAAGATGCGGGATTTGCAAACCCTAGTTACGTGCGAATTCCACAAAATTCATCATTAAAAAAAAAAGATATCAACATGGCATCTACCAAAGTCCGATTTCCATGGAAATATTTCGGGAATTTTCCCAATCTGTCTGTTGGAGTATGTGCATCGTAAATCATGTTCGTTATTCGCCCCTCAATATTCTGCCAACATCCCACGTTGTGATAATGCTATTACCATTTCTCTACAAAACTCTCTCTGAAAAACCTTTATCTCTCTGCCATATTACAGAATTCTTAATGCTCGGAATTGCTCTTTCGAAACTTTCAAAGAAAAACCATTTCGTATGAAAGATAATATTGATGTAGGTAAGGTATGCATCTATTCTATGTTTTACTGAAAAAAATATTTAAGGTCCGGTAATAAGCGCTCAAAATGAAGAAGTAGGGGAGATATGTAAATGCGAATGTTAGAGGAAGCGCGAATAATAAAAAATCCAATTTATTTCAATTGCAACAACAAGTCAATAACATTATTCTCGAATCTGATGCTGAAATTAATGATTTAGGTTTTCGACACTAAACTTAGCTTCATATCATACATTGAAAATATCTCAAAAAAGGGTTTAAATGTTACGTTTTGTACTAAGAATGGCTACAACACTGAAACATTAAAACTTCTCTATACATCACTAGTGAGCAGTCAGGTTGAATATAACTTGACTGTATGGTCTCCTCATTATAACGTGCATTTTTAAACAATAGAACGAGTACAAAAAATTCCTAAGCTGTTTAAATTATAAACTAAAAATACCGAAAAAACAATTGAACTACACCTATCTTCTGAACTGTTTTCGATCTAGTATTTTTATTTAAAATCTTGCATAATAAAATTAACAGCCCTGAAGTCTTGGCACCCATAAATTTTAATGTGCCAGCCAGAAGTACAAGGTCAGTACTACCGTTTTATTGTGGCAATACTACGACCATGTCCCATTTCAATATACCACTACGCAGAATTCAAAACTTAGGCAATACGTTTTCGCACATAGATATTTTGAATATGTCGCCGATCAAAATATAAGTATGAAATAATAAATCATTATTTATCCTCTTTAAGATAAGTTATTTGCATGTATTATATACAAATATATTTTTTCATTGTTACAATATTGTAATATTTAAATATCGTAGCATTTATTTTCGTTTTGTTATCTGAATATCCACGTATGTCTTTCTCAACTATTACTTTCTGTTTTACAAAATCACTAGAGCTGTATTTTTCATGTTGTTGCTATACACCACGTCATATTATGTAAAAGCCAAGAGGCGTTAAGATTATAAATAAATAAATAAATCAAAAACGTTAATAATTAAGTGAATATTGTGAAAACTTTAATAAGCACGAATCGTTTAAAATTCATTAAAAATCTCATAGGAAAAGTCGAAACATTTAAAGGAACAAAAAATATCAGAAAAAAACGTTTTTATGATAATTTTCGGAGCATACGAGAAGAGCAATATAGGAAAAGGATAGGAGATGCTCCCGATAAGTTCCATACTCTCATATTAATAATAATAATAGTATGCGTTACTTCAAAAATATCGGTATTTCTTTAGGTTATTACTAAAAATGTCAATGCTGTGAAAATTTGTATTCATTGTGTACATACAAGAGGAATTGGGGAATTTTTTTCTAATATTTGTTTTACATGAGGGCAAATAAAATAAATCGGATTGTCGGGTTGATCTTGACGGAATACGAAAATACATTAAGTTGGTAAGCTCTGGTGAGTCCAGGCCATTACTAAGAATTTTAAACAATAGAAAATTAGACGTCATGTTTGGAGGGAGTTTAAATTGTGAATTTTAATGGATTCGGTATAATTTGAGAAGTGCAAGTTTAGTTTAAAATTGATGTGTTAAGTTATAATGCAACGTGTTTATTAAAATGTAGGTCTTTAGTCTTTTATAGTAGTCTTTTTTCGTAAAATTAATTAATAATGGTTTTGAGTAAATTCGATTTTATGCGACTTCTCAAAAATGGATGGTTGCCTACTATCGTGGATAGTAAGCCCAACGTTAAAAATGCTTCCGGAGAAAGATAGACTAAAAATTCATTCTTGAATAGGGGACTAAATATTGAAAGGTCGTATGTCAATTTAGCAAATCAGTTTTCTTTAAAATTGGTTTACACTTCTAAGAAATTTCCGTTCAGTGGACATAGTACAACATTGTTTGAATCAGGTTTCTTGCAGGTTTCAAAGTTTTTTACAGGTTGTAGTTTTTTTGGAGTTTAAGTTTATTAATTACAAGTTTTCTATGCAGATTCTCGTACAAAACTAGGTAGCTGTGGATTGGTGAAAGCAAGATTGCTGGTATTCACTGAAGAGTACAAAAAAAAGTTCTGTTTAAAGAAGGAAGCAACTTCTCTGAAAAAAAATATTCTAATTTCATTTTTATTTACATTAGCTCCACAAAGGAGGCCCTGACAAAAATTATTTCCCTCAGGGTCTGTATCATATTAGAGATGCTGTGTAGAGGGTAATTTTAAGGAAGGCAAGAATATGAAGTTCTGGGAAGGAAGGTATGAGGGGTGGGTAGTAATCTGTGGGTTAGTATGACTGACGTACGAATCCATCCCTCCAACTGCGGTGCAAGGCGATGGGTCGAGAGAGACCGGTTGGAAAGGTCAAAGGACCTCCCACAACTAATCCCATCGATTGGACCCGCCGCGCAGCACGTGGTCAGACGCATCCGCCGCCAAGTCTGGTCAAACTTCACCTCATGCACCCAGGCGCCCCCGTAAAGTCACCAAATGTAGTGACTTATGGCAGAGGTGTTGGTTATCCAATAAAGGGTTCCCGGGGCGGTGGTACCCATACCCACCTCCCAATTTAATACTAATTATGCTAGTGGTTACCGCACAAGCGTCCCTATTGCTCACGTCTGAAAATAGTGAGACTATGGCTTCCCCAATTGGTGTATCTTGTGATGCTGAATGAAGTGGGGAGTGGGAAAGAAGAAAGAAAAGCACCTGGCTGTTCAGATCTAGTCACCAAACACGATTTGAGCTATCTGAAGCAAAGTTTCGATTCTGAATAGTGTCTTTCACCAGGGCGATACTGAAAGTATCTTTCACTTTGAAAATGTTATGAAACAAACCATTTCTCATTGTTGCTTTAACGGATAAAGGGAGATTTCAAAACTCTAAAGCTCATGATGAAAATGAAACTACCATCAAAAATTATTGCGTCGATCTTGAAAAGCCAGACTAAAATAAAATTTACAAAATTTCATAACGCCAGAGCTCACCGTTCCCGTACTCTTTTTGTATATTTTAACCAAGGTATTTTGTTTTATAGTTAGATTGTATGTTTATTTTAAAGCAAAACTCATACTACAATCATCATATGCTGAAAATGCTTGCGCAAAGAGGATTTAGCTTAGAACACGCGAAATTTGGGTGGAAACCCGACGCACATGTTCACTATGCTAACCTGCCAATTCTATACAATGATCTGTTTTTCAAGCATAAAATTTTGGCGTACTTTTAATTTTGGTTTTCAATATTCCTTTTTGTGAGCGAAAACACCAATTCTAATTTATGTGAATCACCATCGGTTGACTTAACCCAGAAAACATTAAGCAGAATATTTTCTTGTTTTTCGAATGCTCAAACACATTAACTGTATGATGAAATATAACCCAACATTTTGCTAAGAATAATGAGGTTTATTTTTATCTCGTCTTTTCTCATTCCAGGGGAAGATTTCAATCCGTTTTCCACACTCCCTCCGTTCATAAATTATCGCGTACAAGCAAGGAGCTCAGAATAATGTGGACGCCTATGCTATAAGTGAACATGTTTGAATACCGCATGATAATAGTAGAAAATTTAGTTTTGTGACCGTGTTAGTGTCCAAAATCCTCGAAGTCAGAAAAAATGTGGCAATGCTAAAAATTGGAGTTCGCGATAAGGATTATAAATGAAGGGGGAAAGTTTTTCAACAGTTGCAATATGGAACATTTTAACTTGAAATTTATGGACTAGGTTTATCTATGTCATAGGTTCTCAACGTGGTCGATAACGCCCCCTTGGGGGCGTTTTAGACATTCAGGGGGGGCGGTAGAAGACCAAGAGAAAATTTGGGGGCGTTTCAGACTTTCAAGGGGGCGGTAGGAAAACCCATCCCATCAACAGCGACTGCCACAATTTTTTTTCCCTATCCCATTACGCCCCCTCCATTGTAGCAAATGTAAACCTTTCATGGTATCCCATTACGCCCTCTTGGTCGTGGTATCCCGTTACGCCCCCTCCGTTGTGGCAAAGGTAACCCCTCATATCCTATTATGCCCCAACCGTGTCGTGATATCCCGTTACGCCCCCTCCAATGTGGTAAATATAATCGTGACGACAATTGCTGTTTTGCTGTTTCGAATTCATGAGTTAGGGGGCGCTAGAAATAAAAATATTCTCAAAGTGGGCGGTGGGCAAAAAAAAGGTTGAGAATCTATGGTTTATGTGATCTTGGTGGTCGGGCCGAAACGGGAGAGACTGGTCGAGGAAGACCTTTTTTCCCCTCCAGCTTTTTCGCTCTTTCGTTTCATTGCCTTGTACCGCAGAGAGTGGGATGGATTCATACTTCACTCCTAGACCCATTGATCCCAGATTCCTACCCACTTCTTTTTTCCTTCCCAGAACTTTCTCACCTTCCTTTCCCCAAAAAGACCCTCCACACAGCATCCCCAAAAATGACATAGGTCCTGACGGGAACTATTTTCCGCCGGGCCTCCTGGTTAGAAGTAATATATAAAAAAAGTGATTCAAATTTGATCGATTTATAAAAAAAAATGTGTATTAAGCACAACCCAGGTTCGTACAACATACCAGAAAATCAAAACCACATCATCTTTTCAATGTAACCCCCCCCTCCATTATGACGACTCATTAAATACTATATTATTCACCCCTCATACATTTTTTCTTCTCAAAACTTCCTCTCGTTCCTTTCCCTAAAAAGACCTTCAACACATCTGATGTGTTGATGGTGAAATATGACACAGCCTCCTGTGTGAAGCTAATGTAAAAAAAGTTATATTAACATCAAAAAACGAAATCTACTGGGAACAAAATGAAACACCGCCTTCGTTTCGGTTTAGTCACAACAATTTTAATTTCCAGCTCCCTTCTAAGCATCGCGATACGTTCCAACATTGGCCTGATGTTCTTTTATTATGAAATGTTAAATGAATGATGTTTTCAAAAACCTGCTCACATTTTAATTATCTAAAAAAAAAATTTTTTGTGCATGGTTTTATCATTAATACATCACTAAACTTAAACTACTTGGCTTCATTCGTAGAATTATCTCTGACTTAAAACATATAAGTATACTTAAAACTCTTTTCTTTTTGAATAGTGGGGGGGTCAAAGAGGGACATCCAGATCTGCGAGCTAGTCCAGGTTCTAAAGCGTAACCCTGTGGACCTCATCAATTCCACTAGGGAAAGTATGGAGCGGGCATTCGTCGACCACACGTTCAGTGGTCTGCATTGCACCGCATTCGCACAATTCACAGACTCTTTAAAGCCCCATATACGAGTATGTGGACAGAACGGCTATGCGAGCATCTTATCCTGTTTATTTATTTATTTGTTTGTTTGTTTACGCCTTGATGGCTTTTACATATAAAATAAATTGTACAGGAGCATTATAACAAGTATGCAGTATCATAAGTATATAGTACATAAAATGATAAACAGAGCTAGAAAGATATAAGTAGGCTTAACATAAGTAGGTATCAATATTCGAGTAATTGTTTACAAAGGAGGTCAACCAGCGGATTCGTATTTGGGCTCACGCTACATTATATTCAATAATTATTGTCACAATATCACACAAAATGTGATTCCAAATATACTCGAAGCATACCGGTATTGCAGTGGTGTAAAACATTTTTAACGATTAATATAAAAGTAGGTAATTTTCTTGTAATTAATTATTTTTATTTATTTATTTTTTTAATTATAATTTTTTTTGTTATCATAAATGTACGTATGTTTGTTATTATTATGAAAAAGAAAAAAAAAGAAAAGGTACACAGTAATTACATATGTAAATAAGTAAGTAGGTACTATGAATGTAGTTATCATGAATGTAGTCACAGAGCAGTGGGTATTAAGTTTGTTACTGTTAACAGTGAGAAACATTTAAGGATTTTTACATTAGTTTGTGGCAGACCAGAGTTTACGAGGTAATGAGAATCCATACTGTCTCTCAGTGAGTTCTTGTATGAGACGGGCATTTACCAAGTTGGGCGAATGCCACTCAAATTTTCACCTATCTTCTGGGATGAGAGGTAATCAATGTATAATAATTCTTCTTGAATATGCTGGTGTCATTAATTTGGTTTCCTTTCCCAGCTTTCCATTCTCACCATATCGAATCTTAATATCGTGATTTGCGAGAAATTTCTTGGAGGTTAGTACTTTAAAGCATTTAATAAAATTATATTACTCAGAAGTTCCAAGGCCAAGACCTACGTCACTTCTGGGGGAGCAATACGAAGGTCTCGTTCAGTAGAAAAATGAGCGAACCTGAGTTTTTAAGGGTAAAAGGTCATGATTAAGCGAGTCCATTTATTTAACTTGATCCGTGCGAACCATCTTTTATAACAATTTACGAATTCACTTACTCATATCTTTCAAAAAGTTAAATCATTTGAGATTGCTCCGACCAGTGATTACGAAAAACTAGAATGGTTTTTGTCGTCATAAAAATGACCTCAATTCAAAGACGACAAGTCTGATATGCGTCATTTATAAGTACTGAGTCGACGTATGTAATGTCGTTCGTGTCATTGATACGAAAATTATTCGTTTCATTTTTGGATCAATTTTGGTGGGCGGCATGTTGGGCGCAAAATAACTCATCTTTGTGGGGAATTAAAAAAAAATCAGTTGCATAAACAAAATCTTTAATTTAAATATGTAGAGAATGGTTAAATTGTACGATGTTAAACCTGACAGAAAAGAGCGAAACTGACGCCAACGTGCAATAATAGGTCAAACTAACAGTTAAACATCGATCAGTTAATATAACTCAACACTAAAACTGATAGTTAATTGTTAAACTAAATAATACATTTGTTAATTGTTAATGATTGAAAACGTCAAAGTGACAGTAAAATGTCAAACTGACCTAAAAATCGAATTTCTTTTTTTATTTTGCTTTAGCTTAGGTAGCCAAATTTTTCGATAAAAATGCAAAAAAGTATTTGTAGAAGATAACGTATAAAACTAAAATAAAGTTTTTTAAAGTAATCGTTTGAGATTTTCACGGCCAAAAGAATTATTTTGGTTTGTTTTTGGGGTACTACACCGTTAACGTTCGGACAGCGTTACAGTGTACGAAACATTGGCTAAAGATGGGGGTAGTGCAACATGGCATAATACCCCAAAAACAAATCATGAAAATATGTTTTTTTCGCAAGAAACTCGCTAGCACGAAATATTACATTTTCATGTGGGAATTTTTTTGGACAGACGGAGCGAAATTTTATTCATATAATTCCCGTGATGTATTTGGCTCCACTGTTGCTGGTATTTGGTGTTATGTTTGCTGCCATATTAATTTATTACGCTATTTACCACATTCCGTTTTTACGCAATGCTAACCATAAGAATGGCTAGACTTTGTTGACAGAAAGAAATCATTTAAAAATGATGCCTTAAACTTTTCACGTCCATACATCGTTTCATAAATATATACTGTTCTACTAGCTGATCCGGCGAACTTCGTACCGCCTCAGAATCAAAAACTGTTATCAACTTATTAGCTGAATTGATCTAAATTATTTCTCCCTGCGTATACCATACCTTGATCTAAATTGTTTCTCCCTGCGTATCCTTTCCCCTCTCGCGTTCCCTCTCCCTCTCCCTACTCCACTTCTCCCCTTCCCCCGTCCCGCTAACCCCCCTTCCTGAGTTCCTTTCCCCCCTCCCCCCTCCCCTGGTTCACAGTTCAATATTATACCCCTTACAATATTGCTGCAGTTCTTTCAAAATAGGAGAATTCGTTCCATACAAAATGTATGGGGAAAATAATTTTCTTCGGAGTGGAACACCCTTTACTTTTAGGGGTATGAAAAATAGATGTTGGTCGATTCTCAGACCTACCAGATAAGCACACAAAATTTCATCAAAATTGGTCCAGTCGTTTCGGAGGAGTATGGTAACAAACACCGTGACACGAGAATTTTATATATTAGATTATTCTGGCCCTACACAAGTATGTGATTTACTTGTTCGTGTCATATCTATGACGACCTCCGTAGTCCAGTGGCTAAGACGCTTGACTCACATTCTGGAGGTCGCGGGTTCGAACCCGGCATGCGCAAATAAATTTTATTTTGATTAATTTGTGTTATTTCACAATTAATTCATTTAAAATAATATATAGTATATTTGCGGCATGTTCCAGAGTGGAAGATACTATCAGTATCGCCCTGGTGTAAGACCACCATTCAGAATTGAAACGTTGCTTGAAAATGGCTTTAGCCGTGTTTAGTGACCAGATCTGAATAGCCAGGTACTTCCCAACCTTCCTCTTCCCCACCTCCTTCCCCTCCCCACTACCTTCAGCCTCACAACATACCCCAATTGGGGATGCCATAGTCTCACTGGCTCCAGACGGGAGCAGTTGAGATTCTTGTGCGGTATTCACTGTAAAAAAAATATATATATATATATCTTCCTCGGACGTTCTGACTTCTTCTTCCATTCATATTTGCGTCATGTATTATTCTCCTTACTCTGATATCTTTGTTCATTCGGTCTACATACATTACTCATTTCGCTTACATCAACCTTGCATTCTTTGCCGATCTCTACATTTTTCGCACAATCGTACGTTGTTTTACCATTTATGCGCCACATGGATCTCATCTCTACAGCGTTCAGCCTACTTTTGTCCCTTTTCTGCCGGTTCAATTTTTTAATTTATATAACAGATTTAAAGAAAAGCATTTTATGGTTCTTAAAACTAATTATAATACACTATACAACTCAGTAGAGAAAACATTTCTCGTGTTTGAATTTTAGAGTAGTGCCATTGTAAAATTCGAGTAGGTACAGAAAGCATGTTATTAAAAGTAATTATAATAGAAAATATATGCATACATTTATATATGTCGCAGGCCGATCATAAATCAGACAAATCATGATGGCCTCAGGCACTTCGCGATATGCCACCTTCACACAATGTGGCTAGGCGCATCATGTTCTGCCTGGTTTAACGATCGGCCGCCGACATATATACAGGAAGACATGTCGACATAATGAACTTGAATAAAATAAGAGTTATAATTAGATATACCATGTAGATAAAACTTGCATAGATATAGCAGAAATAAAAAAAAATATTATTGCATTTACTTAAGAGCGTTTAACCAGCCAGCGGATGAACATCCACATTTCGTCGAAAGTTGTTCTTACGATCGTGCAGCGCGCTTTGTAAATTATAACTCAATATCGAATTTATTTCAATTCAAATTAGCTTTAATTTATACCTTCAACCAAAAATGCTGAAAGGCGTGATGATAAAACTATTAAAATAATGTATTTTTTGTAGTTATTTTTTTATTGTAAGTATTTATCATTTTTCAATAATGTCTAAATTTAATAAGAACGTTAAAAAAAATCTGAAATATATTAGTTTGTAAGTGCGCAAATAAATACACAAACGGACCAATTTTCGCCAAGAAACACATGTACGTACATATTTTTTAATGATTTTATTGAAACTAAAATTAAAATTCTAAAACATACGTTTGCTAGATAATGTATTGATTTATTTTACTGCATGATTTTGTTATTTGAAATGGGTGTGGTATAATACAAAAACTTTTTTGAAAATTGAACAAATCTGCCGACGACCTATGGAATAACCTTATTATACTAAAAATTAAAAAAATTTCTCAAATTTTATTATATACGAATGCTAGATAAAAAAAACAATCTTTCGAAATCCATTTATAATTTTTTGTGGAAAAGAGTCAATACGTCTAAAAACTTTTTTGAAAATGACGTATTTCCGGTTTTCTCTGGTAATGCCCTCTTAATAGGTAGGTTAGGTGGTAAGTACATAGCGTTGGTTTAAAAACATGTATTAAAGAAGAATCTGAGAAGAATACGGATTCAAGTCCAAAAAGGTAAATGTTCAGGAGAGCTAAAACACTTTTTTTTCTGCGACTGCGGTCTCAAAAATTCTTCAGTTAATAAAAAAAGTAATTATTAAATTAATTAGTTATGTTTTAAAAATGAGTAAAAAAAAATTTGTTATAAATTGATAATTCAGCAGAAGGACGTCAAGTAAAAACATCTGGTTTCAATGGAGGAATTCCTGGTTTTATTCACAAAGCACATTTGCTACAATAATTTGTCCCGACCCGACAAAACACTAAATTTGGTCACTTTGACCACTTGCTAGACAATGCTAGCTGTTTATAGGAGATCCACGAATTAAGAGAGAGTTAAACTAGAAAGGCAGACTATTTATAATAAGTTTTCTAACACAATCAAAATAAACAACACTTTCGTGTCACCATAATATACGATATAAAAAACCAGAGATCTACTTTACCGTCTAGTGTTTACCTTTAGTTTCGAATTACGTCGCTAATCTGTAAAATCCCATATTAACTGACAATAGGCTACAAAAATACGCCGCTAGATGGCAGTAGTCTTCACTCTTTTTAACATACTGCCCGGCGGGGAATGAGAAAAAACAACAAGTTTTTTTGAAATTAAAAATCAAACTACAAATTCCTAAATCTACACACAATATACTAAAAATTTACAAGATGTGTAACTATCTAAATTTGAAGGGTCCGGGAACCTAACCAACAATTAAAATAACCTAAAAAAAAAAAAAAAAATTAAAAAAAATTTCACAAAATCATGCAAAAAATTAAATTATAAAATAATAAAATCACAACATTAATAATAATTTTGTAAAATTGACAAATCAATAATGTCTCATTGTTTCTATGGAGAAATTTTCACTTCAATTATATTTTTTAACCAACACCAATTCACAAATAGCAATAAATTGTTAGTTCGCTATTGACTGATTATCAGTTCATTAACTTTCACTGGCATGGCACTGCCAAAAAACCGAATGAACACTTCACCGGGTAGACTACTCGGCCATCTTGTCCAGGGTGGTCATCATTTTAGAAAAGTACATCAGCATGTACTTCTGTATGTCATCATTTGGGTAGATCATCATAAATCAAGGGGCGGCCGTGCCCTGGTAAGCAGATAGTACCATTGGATCTGCAGCGAGGATGATCATCTCGCGGTTGTTGACTTGAAGCCCCAGTGGCTTCAGGCTGGATACAGTGGTGTCAACAACACCAATACCGATGCTCCATAATTATTGACGTGGTTTGGTTGCATCGGTTCAGCCCTAATTACAGTTAGGCTGTGACCTTGGGAAGGTCAGTGATTTGCCGGGTCGGGAAATTTGGATCCAAGTTTGATTCTATTGGCATCAAACATATTTTTGTGATGGGTCTCACAAAAGTGCCTTGTGCTGTTTTGAGGGTAACTACCCTCACTACTCCATCCGGGCCTGGATGAGTAGATAATATGCGCGCCATCTTCCATAATGCAGGAGGCATATTGTCTTCCATCAGGATTACCAGATCGTCCTTCTTTATGGCCTTTTGGTTGTTGGCCTGCCATTTGGTCCGTTTTTGCAGCTCAGCAAGGTAATCTCGTTTCCATCTGAACCAGAAATTTTGAATTAGAGCGTTTAATTTTTGATATTTGCTTAGTCTGTTCTCCGGGAGCTCGCGGACATCCAACTCGGGAATAACCGAAGCATCCCTGCCCATGAGGAAATGGTTGGGGGTTAGAGGGAGAAGGTCGTCTACGTCATCAGACAGGGAAGTTAAGGGACGGGAGTTCAAACAAGCCTCTATCTGACAAAGCAAAGTATACAATAATTCAAACTGCAATGGGTTATTTTTAGTAATTCGATATAAATGAAACTTGGTGGACTTGACGGCGGCCTCCCACAGCCCCCCGTGGTTCGGCGCCCTAGGCGGTATGAAACTCCAAGATATTCCCTTATCAGCTAAAAACCTATGGATTTTGTCATTGTTCAATCTTAGACTGGCATATAGTTCTTTGAGCTTATTAGAAGCTCCTCTGAAAGTGGTTGCATTGTCAGAAAATATTTTTTCCGGTTGACCCCTACGGGCAATGAACCTCTTTAAACAATTTAAAAAAGCATCGCTTGATAAATCTGTTACGAGTTCCAAATGAACCGCTTTGGTAGAAAAACAAACAAATATGCAAAGATACGATTTAATGAGCGGAGATTTTCTCAGCGCTCCAGCCTTCGTGTCTATCGGTCCGGCAAAGTCGACACCTGTGACAGAGAACGGTAGACTGGGAGTGATTCTCTCAACTGGAAGGTCTCCCATGATCTGCCGGCAAACCTGAGGTCGGTATCTAAAACATACAACACACTTATGTAGGATACGCTTAACAGTGTTTCTCCCAAATATCGGCCAATATTTCAAGCGTATTTCCGATAACAGCGCTTGGGGACCTGCATGTAAATGTTCATAATGATAATTACGTATAATAAGTTCAGTTAGCTTATGTGACGGTGGTAATATTACAGGGTGCCTTTGATGATGCGATAAATAAGTAGCTAATTTCAATCGTCCACTTGCACAAATTAAACCATCCATTAAACAGGGATTGAGAGCTTTCAATCTACTGTTTTTGTTTACTAACCCATGCTTCTTTAGGTCCTTCAATTCTCTTTTGAAGGAATGTTCTTGCGATGATTTCAGTAGACATTTTAAAGCTGCTTCCAGCTCGGAGACAGTTAAATTGCCATACGTTTTATCCTTAGGGTTGCGACAATTATTTATAAATCTTAAACCTTGAGCGATTACTCTTTTTAATTTGGTTAGCGATGAGAATTTTTCGAAAATATCCCATTCTTGAGTATCAGTTACCAGTAGTACATTTTTACTTTTTATTTCCGGGGGATCCAAACATGACATCTTGGATACTGGCCAAGTGCTGACATCTTCCGTCAACCAGCTTGGCCCCTTCCACCATATTGAAGTGCTGACTAACCTTTCAGCTGTGGTACCTCGGGACAGTATATCCGCAGCATTTTCTGACGATGATACGTGCCGCCACTGGGTTGGATCGCTGATTTCCTGTATCTCAGCGACTCGGTTTGCCACGAAGGTGTTCCAACGAGCTGGTTGTCCTCTCAACCAGCACAACGCTATTGTTGAATCGCACCAGTAATAGGTGGCCGATTCCTCTATACTTAGCGTCAACTTGATATTTTTTATTAGCTTGGCCAATAGTAATGCACTACACAACTCTAACTTGGGTAGTGATATACACTTTAATGGTGCCACTCTAGACTTGGAGGTAACTAACTGTGCGTGCCTCTTACCTTCCGAATCTGTTGAGACGATGTAGGCGCATGCTCCGAAAGCTTTCTGAGAGGCGTCGCAGAACCCGTGCAATTGTATAGTCTTTGGTGTTCCGCTAATAACTCCTCTCGGGATTTTTAACACATTTAGTTGCGATAATTGGTCTAGATAAGCCCTCCAAGGTAGTAAAATTTCATCAGGTAGTATGTCATCCCACGATGCCTTGGACTGCCATAATTTTTGCATAATTAATTTAGCTACCACTACGATGGGCCCTAAAAGTCCTAAAGGATCAAAGGTGGAAGCTATGCACGATAATATTTGACGCTTGCTCTCCGTTTTACCTGACGGCTTTGTAATTTCATATGACAGGTAATCTAATTCATTATTCCAAATTAATCCAAGTATTTTTTCATTCTTGGAATTGTCAGTGATCATTTTCTCACAATTGCCCTGTTTGGCAATTTCACCTTGGCTCCGCCCAGATGACAATTCCAAAATATTTGATCTCCACTTCCTCAGGGTCATCCCTGCGGACAGCAAGATATCACTTATTTGTTTCTTTAACTGGAAACAAACTTCCAAGTCATCCCCTCCAGTCAATAGATCGTCCATATAAAAATCATTTTCTATGACTTGACTTGCTACTGGGAAATTAACTTTGTTATCCATACCGATTTGTCGAAGACATCTCGTTGCTAGGAAGGAGGAAGGTCCCAGCCCATATGTGACGGTCTTCAATTTGTAATGTCGGAGTTCCTCTTCTTGTGATTCGCGCCATACAATCTTCTGAAGGCTGCGATCCTCTGCGCATACGTTGATTTGACGGTACATTTTTTCGATGTCCGCAGTCATGACGTATCGATGTATTCTGAAACGTAATAAATGGCTGTATAAGTCCTTTTGAATGACAGCTCCCACCATCAGAGCATCGTTCAGGGATATTCCGGTCGACGTCTTTGCCGAACCATCAAACACTACACGCACCTTCGTCGTGGTGCTAGCTTCTTTTATGACCGCGTGATGCGGCAAAAAATAGGATTGCTCATCCCCTCTCCATTTATCACATAACTCCATATGACCTAGTTGCTCATATTCTTGCATAAATTGTACATATTGCAATTTCAATTCAGGATTTATTAAAAATCTCTTTTCTAAATGCTTAAATCTTTTTTCCGCTGTGTTTAACGAGTCACCAAGTTGACTCACACATGGGCGGCGCGGCAGACTTACAACGTATCTACCATCGCTCTCTCTAGAGTGCGTGGCGACGAAATCCGCTTCACACGCCTTCTCCTCGTGATTTTGAAATCTCGCAGGATTCACCTCCTCCATTTTCCAAAATTTTTCTATCTGATTAGATAATGTGTTTATTGATAAACTACAAAATTGCGGTACTGGCCTTTTTTTCTGATGAATGTTGATCGGGCCCGATATAACCCAGCCTAATTCAGTCCTCTGCAGAGTAGGTCCGGTATCCAATCTCAGCCGATCATCTTGTAGTATATCCCAAAAGCTCTCAGCGCCTAACAGGATATCAATAGGCGCCGCTACGTTGAAATTTGGGTCCGCCATTTGTAATCCCGGCGGCAGCTTAAAGTCTTTTCTGGCCACTGTTGCTTGAGGTAGGTTTGTGGTTATTTCCTGCAATATTAGACAAGTGATATTTTGATTATAATTTGTCCTCAGAGATTTCATTTTTATCGCAACACGTTTCTTTATATGGGTAACATTGTTGTGTATACCTAACACAGGCTTGTTTATATTTTCGCATCTCAAATTTAACTTCATTGCGAACTTTTCGCACATAAAATTGGCTTGAGCTCCAGAGTCAATTAGGACTCTTGCCTCATGCACTTTATTATTGTGACCTACTACCCCAATGATAGCAGTCGACAATAAAATTGTTTTTTCAGCCTTCGCTAAAGCTGAATGGTTTGATACTGAAACTCGTTCAGCATCCATTTGGCAGTCACCTCCTGGGTGATATTCACCTTTATTCATGGAGTCATCGCTCGGATGCATCTCCCTGTGCAATAACGTATTGTGGCTCTCGCTATCACAATGCTTGCATTTTAAATTAATTTTGCAATATGGGGCCGTATGTCCTAACCTCAAACATTTGAAGCAGGCACGGTACCTCCTTATTGCGTTGGCTCTTTCTCCTGAATTTAATTTTAAAAATTTTTTACAAAAATATATTTTATGCCTTTTGTCATTACAACAAATACAATTATTGTGGGTAGCAGCTAAAAATACCGATTCCTTTTTGGGATTATTGTTGCTACCACTTGCTTTCGGGTAGGTAGGAATTTTTTTCGAATCTGAATTTAACATTAATTCCAAAACTTGCGCACGCGAGGTCAAACATTTAAGAAATTCCTGTAATGTAGGTAGCTCATCCTGCAATGGGTTTTGTTCCCAATGCTTTCTAGAACTTGCATCCAATTTATTAGAAATTACGTATATAATTAAAGCATCCCATTGTTCGATTTTCAAGCCTAAATTTTGCAACGCTTTCAAATTTACATTAGTTTCATCAATCAGATAACGCATGGCTACTGGATCCTCATGTTTCATCTCTTTAAGTTGAAACAGAGCTTGGATGTGTCTTTGTACGGTAGTTCGCAAATTTGCAAACCTCTGCTGCAACAATTCAAAAGCCGATATATAATTCAGGTCTGATACCTCGAAATTGGCGATGATCTTTGCTGCATTCCCCTTTAAACAGGATTGCAGATAATAAAACTTCTGTACATTGCTTATGGCAGTATTGTTATGAACTAATGTCTTAAATGTTTCTAGAAAATTAATCCAATTTTTGGGATCTCCGTTAAATTCTCGTAACTGAAGGTTGGGTAACTTGATTTCTAATTTGGGAGTCTCTACAGACTGAATTGCTCCTTTAGCAGTCGCCAAGGTTGAATAATATTGATTTTCAAAATTCTCTCTTTGCAAATTATTATCAATTTCGTTGGAATCCGGAAGACTTTCGATTTGTTCCTGGACCTCTTCGAAATCATCAATTATTTTTTCAATTCTCGCATAGCGAATTTTAATTTCGTTAACTGATAATGCGTTTAATGAATCCGCAAATCTCGTGAGTTTACCTTTCAACACTCCGCGTTTGTTAATCAACGATTTTAAATTATCCATTTTTTATACGTTTGACAATAATTCAACACAACAAATTCTAAAAATGTTCCTTAAAAAATAATTTCTGTGCAATAATCGCGTAGAAAACCGTAGTAACCAATTCAAGCTATGAACAATGACAGAATCTTACAATAATCATCTTCTAAAACAATTAACCTAAAATAATTCGCATGACTTGCATTTACACTGCGGGTAGTTAGTTTTTTTGTTTTTAAATAAGTACATTGACACACAAAAAATAGCACTTGTTTGAACAGGAATTCACGGAATAGAAGGAAATAATGGGCAGGTGATACTTATATTGATGTCGATCCTTGTTCTTCATGTTTTCATCTTTTCATCTTTCTGGATTTTTGGATAGCTCGCTGGTTCATTTTATTGTTTCCTTTTAATGCCTTAATCCGATCGTAAGGTAGATGCGGCTGGAGGACCATGTTATAAATTGATAATTCAGCAGAAGGACGTCAAGTAAAAACATCTGGTTTCAATGGAGGAATTCCTGGTTTTATTCACAAAGCACATTTGCTACAATAATTTGTCCCGACCCGACAAAACACTAAATTTGGTCACTTTGACCACTTGCTAGACAATGCTAGCTGTTTATAGGAGATCCACGAATTAAGAGAGAGTTAAACTAGAAAGGCAGACTATTTATAATAAGTTTTCTAACACAATCAAAATAAACAACACTTTCGTGTCACCATAATATACGATATAAAAAACCAGAGATCTACTTTACCGTCTAGTGTTTACCTTTAGTTTCGAATTACGTCGCTAATCTGTAAAATCCCATATTAACTGACAATAGGCTACAAAAATACGCCGCTAGATGGCAGTAGTCTTCACTCTTTTTAACAAAATTATTGTCAAACTTTTAAAAATATTGTTTAAAAAAAACGCTGACTTGAGTCAAACAATTTGGGAGGCGGGAATGGGTACCGCCGCCCCGGGAACCTTTATTGGATAACCAACACCTCTGCCATAGGTCACCCCAAGTGGTTCGCTACGTTTGGTGATTTAGCAGGGGTGCCCGGGTTCATGGGGTGAGGTTTGTCTAGGTCTTGGAGGCGGATGGCCAGGACACACTGAACCCCCATCCTACCCAGCCCTTAAACCCTTTTCCTTCCCAGAACTCTCCTCTCCTTCCTTTCCTTAAAAAAACCCTCCACACAGCATCCTCAAAGATGACATGAATTTTCCTCAAGAGGGAAATTATTTTCCTCAGGACCTCCTTCGTGGAGCTCATGTAAAAAAAAAAACAAAAACACTGACTTGAGTCCTTCTGCTTCAAAATGAAGTGGAATTTTTTGTTATGATATGTGGTGTATTATGAAACAATCAATTTTTGAAACTTGTTTTCTTCCATAGAAATCGTAATAATGTATTATTTGAGACATAATACTGAATAATACGTAGGATTTGAGTCATAATACTCAAAACGCAACTAAATCATAAAGATGCAAGTCCATGTACATCTTTCTGTTTCTAAGATAGTTGTTGCATCAAAGGTAGTTGCACCCGTTTTTTTTATCATCCATACAATTTTGAAAATCCTATTTTTCTTCATGATAGTACCAGTATCTTTCTGCCACGGATAAACATGAAAATTGACTTAAGTCTGCATCAAAAACTCATTTTTTTAATTTAATTTTGAATTTGCTTCCGTATGCTTCTCGGGTACAGAAATATAATGTATTTAAACAAAATGTATTAAATCTGTGCAATAATAAATAAATCGATGTCGATCGTCCAGTTGATTAGATGAGTAAAGAAATATTCGAATGCTCACCGTAAATCAAATAAAGTTTAAAAATCTGTGTTTTACTTATTGATTATGCTGTAAAATATTCAATATCTGGATGCATAACGATCCGGTATATTAGTATGACGTTTTAAAATATCCCACTAATGACCCAGAAAACATCAACATTTTCTTAAATTCACTGCAAGTTTTTCCACGTCATAATCTAGTCATCTGAGAATTGTACCATATACTTGGGCATTCAACTGCGTAATCAACTCAAATGACTGACTAATCGACTAGATGATCAATGTATTTGTTATATACTTAATTAAGATAGTCAGTTAATTTAACGCTTTTTACAATTACGTAAAAATATACTTTATGGTATTATTTTAGTGGACTTTTTGAAATTGTCGCCTTTCCCGGGTCTCGTGAAGTTGATTGGTTTGTTGCCTTCATCTGTCCTCTGGGAGCTGAAACGTTTCTACCTTCGCTTGTTGTCATTCTTCATAACTGTGGGATTTTATTGCTACGCCATTTTATTGCCATCCAACCGCTATTACTAACTTGGGATGGTATCGTAGTTAACCGAGGATATGCTTTAACGATGAAAATTTTTCACGATATTTTTGTTCCGTACTTATCGATCGCAATTTTCTTCGTGTTTTTACTACAGAGGATCCACCTTATAAGTTTGAGAATAACACGTTTTAGAGGCAGTATATAATCACTGGTTTTTGGCCACATTTTGGCCCATTTTCAAACACTCTCGAGCGTTTTCTGGCTAAAATGTGGCTAATTAGAAGGGATATTTAAAAACGTTTATTGGAATTATTTTAAAACTTCCCGCACCTTACAAATTTCTATTAATAATAATAATAATTATATAGGAGGCTAATTTATATAGCGCCATTTTCGTGGAAAATCACCTCAAGGGCGCTGTACAAATAAATATATAAAAGAATTAATATTACTGGCTTATAACTAAGATTTACAATTACAACTAGTGACTTACATCTAAGACTTATAGCTACTTATATTACTGGCTTACAACTAAGATTTACAGTTATAACTAGTGACTTACATCTAAGACTTATAGCTAGTGACTTATGACTAAGACATATAGATTCTGACCTAAAACTTGTGACTTAATAACATAGATTAGCGCCGGAAGAAGTAGGTAGTTTTTACATATTATTACAATTCGAGAACACGGGTGTAAAAATGATCGTGGGTTATCTGGATTTACGGGAAGGTATAGATATTTTAAATAAATTAATAAAATGAATAGTCGATTTTTACTGCATTAAGGTGATTCATCGCTCAACAGTAAACAGATTGAGGTATTACAATTAATAGATTACATTAAACAGATTGAGTTAACTATAAACAAAGGGAAAAGAAAAAAAACTTTTAAAAATTGCAAAATTTAAATAGAATGATGAATTTTTGGAAATGAGTGTCGGAAAAAGTGAGTTTTCAGTTTGGATCTAAATTCTGCTGAGTTGGTTATGCATCTCAATTCCATAGGAGGTTTATTCCAAGCTTCAGGGCCGGATACTGCGAATGCACGATCATCAAACTTAGTGTTCGGATTCAACCTTCCAATTGCAGATGATGTCGCTGATCTAAGAGTTGACTGCCTTGGACCAATATTTTCCGGAATGCATATTACATAGAAAACTTAGTAGTTAGTTTGTTTTCACTTTTTATTAATACGTTTAAATAATATTAATATTAATCTCTTATCATGACGAAGAAAACATTGTTTTTTAAATGTGTCGATAATGTTAATAATGCAGAGGTTAATAATAATGTCGCTACAAAGTATATTTGCGAGGTTCAAAGAAAAAGTAATTTTATTTAATATTCCTAAAACAAGTACTACTTACGTACGAAATTTTTAAATTACATAAATACTGTGCAGAATTCTTGAGTTTACACATTAAACGACTTTTAACAATTTTTTAACCACACCTAAAAATATGATATAAACGGTTGAAAATAGATACATCGAATGGCTTTTTTACAACATAGGCAGTTTATTTATCACGATATTAAAATTCGGAGACACGATTTTTTAAACAGGGCGGGAAATTCAAAAACTGAAGGTACAAAAATTCCCGAAAACTCAAGGTTAAAATCGATTACATAGCGAAATGCTCCGGTGAATAATAGATGGTAATCGATTGCTCTTTACAACAGCAAAATACGAACTGTCAAACTTAAAGCAAATCAAAATAGCGGACAATTAACATGGGTCTAGCCCGTTTTAATCACAGGAGTCCGAATTTGTCCCAACGCACATAGGTCTCATATAAAATGCTGTAACTCCCTTAAGAGCTATGCCGGTCATTTAAAAATATCGTCGATAGGTATTGTAACCAATGTCTTCTGTTACACTCCGCGCTCCCCTCAGGGGAACTGAGTGAAAGGGACAACTGCGTATCGGGCCGAAAATACCTAAATAAAATCGTCAAAATCGATGTTTTGTATTCCCCATTTTTCTTCTCCAAAACTGCACCGATTTCAATTTTTTTTTTCACTAACTGTATTAGAAGAAAATATTCTATGTCGGTACGTTTTGCTTTTTTTCAAAATACATTGTTTAGTTTGTATACGGAACGTCTTTTGACGGCGTTTAAACTAGGCAATTTTATTCATTTTTGGAAGGTCCTAACTTCTATAAGAAGTAAATTATCAAAAAAAGCAAAACGTACCGACACGCTAATGGTCAATATCTATATTATGTAAAAAAAAAATTTGCTCTAGGGTCAAAATCCAGAGAGATAAATGGGGAATACGTTTGTATGGAAAAAACGCCGCTGGTATTTCCTCTTAATATCATAGTTAGAAATATGTTCTAACCGGTGTTAGAAAGGAAAAACACCACGCTTTATATTACAATCTAAAAAATTGCCACCAAATAAGTAAAATGTGTTTGTGTTTGTTATACATTTGTCCAATAAAATATGTATGTATTTTTTATTGTTTTTTTATTATCAGTAACTTTAGTTAGAAAGTGAGCTGTTTTGAAAACTTTTTTATGTTTGTCTGCAAAATTTTTATAATTACGAAAAAACATTTTTTTTCCGAATTCTATAATTTGAAAGCGTATTTTATCACCTTTTTAAAACAGTTTTTGGTTTTTGAATGTGCTCAGAAATATTTCAAATATTTGCATTTTATTGTAAAGCGAAAATATTTTGACCATCTGAAAAAATGAAAAATTTTTGAAGGGCTAGACTATGGACCTACCTACCTACATTATTTTTGGCACATCACCATACTTTTGTTTAGTCTGGCATTGCAGAAATAGCGGCGTAATAAATGTTTGTTTGATTTTTTATACGAATCTACGGTGTAATCCGAGAAGGATGAAATTTTGCATAGGTAGGTACATAAATTTCAAAAGGAGAGAAAGGTATACATGGACAGGTATACAAATCCCTTTTCTAACCCTTACGGCATTATTTTAATAATTCTTGACGAAGTTTTGCTCAATTCACCTTCAAAGTAAGAGGAAAATTAATGTTCACTGTCCAGTGTCCAGGTAGTTTATAACTGGATAATTTGAAGAGCGCAGTTTTAAGGACATATGTAATATAAAAAAAAGTGTCTGTAGCGGGCCGGTATGTTTTGTTTGTAGTTTTTAAAACAAATTTTGCAGACTTACCTAATCTTCGGAACAACAGGAAGGTCATTGCCGCCATCTGTTTTCGAAAAACTAAGTGTAAAACCCGGGTAACGCAGGGGATTGTTAGTCAAATAAGGAGAAACGCGGAGGGGAATGGGGGCGGAAACCGAGACACATGGGAAAGGACACGCAGGGGAGGGATGGGTACAAGTGAGGGGCATCGCAAAGGAGACGTAATAGCGGTAGGGTATAGCATGGGGTAAATTTGGAAAATCCATGATTCTCACAGAGATAGCTGTACTTGGCCTGATCAAGCGTCAGAAAACTTTCAGATTTATTCGTGAATGCACCAGACGGAAAAACAAAACAAAAAAGGGTCTCCGAAATCACTTCAGTAAACAGCATTAAAACACTTTTCCATTGCAACGCTTGCCGGATATTCGCTAGTAGTGAATACATCTGAGAAGTTTACTTAGATTTTTTTTTCAATGAACCAAATAGAAGAATTATATTCCAGTTTACTTCGAACTCGAGAAGAATATATAATTTTTAATATTAAAATGAGGTCGCACTTTACGATGTCTAACTACGATGTCACACACTTTATTTTTATTTCATCTCCCCCTGAAGTTATCAAGTTTTCGCAGTTATTGAAGGAAGGCAGCAAAATGCTTTTGAATGAGAATCGTTTGTTAGAGATTCGAAGAAAAGAGAACAAAACATCATTTTAATAAAAAAAATATCCAAGGGAAAATATTCTTTCAATTGAAAGCTCAGAGAAAAATATACCGACTTAATTATTCAGTTGTCTATTCTTTGATTTTGTTACTTTTAAAAAACTTGTCAAGTTTCTTTTTGATGGGTTTAATTTGACGATCGCTTACGAATAGATTTTTTCAATTATCAATTGTTGGGATACCATTTTTAAATACTTTAGAAATAAATGTCTCATTTTCGTGTTTTCTTCGGATAGCTTATTTTAAGATGGTTTCTTTGATCACTTGTCTTCTCAGTAAAATAATCTAGATTTTCGGATGAACTGATATATAGTATTTAAATGATTTCTACTATTTTATGTAAATGTTTAAGAATGAGCTTTCTTTGGGACTCTAGACTATAAAATAAACATAATTTTTGCAAAATTATTACTAAATTTGGGAGGCGGGTATGGGTAACGTCGCCCCTGGAACAATTGAACACATTGGATAACCGACACCTCTGCCGTAAGTCACCCCAAATGTTTTTTTATGTTATCTCCACACGGGAGGTCCTGAGTAAAATAATTCCCCTCAGGCCTATGCCATCTTTGGGGATGCTGTGTGGAGGATCTTTTTAGAAAACAAATGAGAGGAAGTTCTGGGAAGGAAAAAGTATGAATCCATACCTCCCACTGCGGTGCAAGGCTACGTTCCGAGAGGGTACGGCTGGAGGATTCAAAGGGACTCCCTTAACAATTCAATCCTGATCGGAAAACACACCCGCCGCCAAGACCCGGACAAACCTCACCTTATGAACTCCAGGCAACCCTGATAAATCACCAAACGCAGCGAATCACTTGGGGTGACCCAAGAATAAATGGTTAATAATAAATAAATAAATAAATGGTTACCGTGGCTATGGTATCCTTACCCGCCTCCCAACTTGAAAAAAATTGCCACGAGCGTTTGTCGACTTAGTAAGGTTGCCAGGGTTCGTGGAGTGAGGTCTGTCTAAATCTTGGCGGCGGATGCGTCTACACATCAACTTCAAATTGGTAAGACTGGTTGAGGGAGACCTTTTTATCTCTCTAGCAGGACTCTCTCGACGCAACGCCTGGCACCGATGTAAGAGGGATCGGTACATTCATCCGTCACTCCTGGACACACCGATCCCCACTCCTTATACATTTTTTCCTTTCCAGATCTTCCTTTTCCAAAAAAAAAACCTCCACACAGCAATCTAAAAAGATTACGTTAGCCCTGAGGGAAATTATTTTCCTCGAGAGCCTCCTGTGAGGAACGAACGTAAAAAATAAAAATTCGGAATATGGGGTCTTCAAGATAACCCGTTAAAATGTTTACAAACCATCGTTAGTCAAAAATATCCAAACAACCATAAAAAACAGGGGATTTCGAGTTCCATAAACAAATTTCTGATAAAAAAGAAGAACGTAATTTATGATGGGACTTAGCCTAAGGTGATCCCATATATTGTATAACGCCAAGTCATTTTTCAGGATCAAAATTCTTAGCAAAGCTTTCCGATATGCGTTCGGATTTTATAAACACACGTAAAAAAGGGTTCCTGAAAAAATATATCTTTTCTAGCCGTAGGTTTAGCAGATCTACAGTCTCTCGTATCTAGGACAAACGATTTTTTTATTGTTTTTCAAGGTAAATCCCGTTAAACCGCAATAAGCAGTTTGTCAAGAGGGTGTTTTATATTTAAGTATACATACATATTATTATTACTATAACTATACAGATTGTCACAATTACCACACATGACTTAATTTAGACCATCTCTACTTAGTAACATTGTTTCAGCATATATCTTAATCTAATTGTATAATCGCAATTTTTTATATTATTTGGTAACGTGTTAAATATTTTCAGCACATTATATTCCAAGTATCGCTGTCCGTAGTTATTGTTATATTTCTTCATTCTTTGTGAACCTAGTATTATGTTCATTTTCCACTTTCCTCTTATAATCAGACTCAGATATATGCTGAATCAATATTTTGTACCACAATAGGGCCTGTAAAGATAATTAAATTCCAAAATATGTTTCGTCTCAGTGAAAAATTATGATTTGGAACTACTAATTTAACCATAGAATTTTGTATTGATTGTAGATGGTTTAAATTAGTTTTGCAAGAGTGTCCCCAAGTGGTTAATCCATAACGTAAAGTTGATTCTGCGAGTGCAGCCTAACCACTATCACCCTCAGCCTATAAGTCCAGTCAACGTATGCTCCAAAAGGAGGTGTAGAGTGCGTGAGCAGGGACTTAAGCGATTTTTTTTTTTTACATTAACTCCACACAGGAGGCGCTGAGGA
Source organism: Limnephilus marmoratus (assembly GCA_917880885.1). Lineage (NCBI taxonomy): Eukaryota > Metazoa > Arthropoda > Insecta > Trichoptera > Limnephilidae > Limnephilus > Limnephilus marmoratus. The sequence continues at coordinate 12,878,174 of OU862926.1, forward strand.
AAATAATTTCCCTCAGGGCCTATGTCATCTGGGATGCTGTGTGGATGGTCTTTTTGAGGAGAGGAAGGAATGAACATTGGTCTTGAAGAGACCCATGTTGTAGGAAGGAGGAAACACAGAGGCCGGCAAATCATTCCACAGCCGAGCTGTTGAACACAAGAACGAGTCGAAGAAACGACCCGTTCTCATGTGACAAATGTCAACAGTGTACAAATGTTGGGCACTCGTTTAGCGTGTTTCCCGACTATGCACCGGTGCCGAAGGGATCAATGATGCTATTTCCTCGGAGCATCTTCCATTGTAATACTGGTAGAACAAGGATAGCCTGTGCTCTAAAGATTGCAATACGTCTGTTAAGATGGGAGAATCTATCAAACGGACCGCCCGTTTCTGCACAGAGTCGAGGGTATTTTTCAGGTATTTTGGAGGTCCAGACCAGAGATGGCTGCCAAATTCAACCATGGGGCGTACTTATGATTTGTACAAGGTTAGCAGTTGTGTACTATTAAAGTATCTGCGGGCCCTGTACAGTAGGCCCAGTTTTTGGGAGACTAACTTTACTCTGGCTTCGATGGAGCCCCCATACCTAAGCTGGTCACTTAGGGTTACAACAAGCATATCAATGGAGGGCCTGTTCGGAAGATTGCTTCCGTTGAAAGAGACTAGATTTTCATTTCGATCCCTTTTAGACGTAATCAGACAAGATTGGGTCTTTGAAACATTAAATTCAACGAGATTATTTTTACCCCAAGAGAAAACACTCTCGAGGTAACCGTCCATTCTTTGCTTCAAAGCCCTACGAGCTGTTGGAGTTTGTGAGCCCTTTGGGGGCTTGTCAAACAAAAAGCTATCATGAACTGTACTGTCATCCGCATAACAGTGAATTGGTGCACATGACAAAGGTCGTTGATGTGCAACAAAAACAAAGTCGGAGACAGAACCGATCCCTGCGGGACGCCAGCATTTATCGAAAGTGAGGAAGAGGTAAACTCATCGACTACCGTCTGAATCGACCTCTCTCTCAAGAAGTCGGCAATCCACGTACACAAGGATGCGGGAAGTCCGTAAGAATGCAGTTTGTTTACAAGTCCTCGGTGCCAAACCTGGTCAAAGGCCTTGGAGATGTCCAGTGCAACCGTTTGGGTCTCACCGAAACGTTCCAGGCATCGCCCCCAAACATGCGTCACATACGCAAGAAGATCACCGCACGAGCGGTTCCGCCGGAATCCGTATTGACGGTCGTTAATAATTTTGTTCTTCTTGAGGTATGTGAGCAGTTTGTCGTTGATCACACGTTCCATCACCTTAAGGCGCGCCGCGACCGAGACCGGAGACCGAGACGGGAGACAGAGGCAGGCGACCGCAACGGGTACTTGTCCTTTAGCTTTGTATGGGGGCCAGTTGGTGCGCGCGACCGAGACAGCAGACAGAGACGGGAGACGGGAGACAGCGAGACGGTCGCTGCCCTGGACAAGTAGTGTCTCGCGTCGCGCTTGATAAGTATGTGTGGTTGTTGTAAAAAATGACCGCTTTTTCTGACTAATACTGTGAGAAGCTGATTGAACTGATCAGACAGCATATACAATGCACAATTAGATTCCGAAAAAAATTAATTAATTAAATTAACAAATTAAAAAAAATAATAAATTATTAATTTTTAAATTAAATTAAATTAAATTTATTTTCAATGATATTCTTCCTTTTGTAGACATTGTCTTTTTGTAACTATGTTTTATTCATTCTAAAATAAGTCCTGAACATATTATTGTCAAACAATAGGTGATAGGTAAACTAAAAATCGCCTAAAATATGTACAAATCATCGTCTTCTTCTTCCTCCATTAGTAACTCTACTTGGGTTTCCATTAGTGTAAATTAATAACAGTACAACAATACCGACCTCATCGACAGACTGCGCTATACTGAAGGTGAAGGCGGTCGCGGTCTCGCCGTCTCGGTCTCTACCCACAGTAGTGCCGAAGAGACCGAGACACTTGTCGCTGTCGCCTGCCTCTGTCTCCCGTCTCGGTCTCCGGTCGCGGTCGCGGCGCGAACCGCCGCCTTTAGACAGAACTGATGTGATCGCTATGGGGCGGTAGTTGGTACCTAGTATGTTAGCCTTTTCGGTGGCGGTGTTTGCTAGTGAGCCGTCAGGTCTGGTAAGAGGTGGCAGACTGGATTTGCAGAAATTGCGACCTATTGAGCCCGCAAGCGACCAGAATTGCCTGCTGCCATGCGGGCATGCAGTCAGCTTTCTGCTGATCTGCTGGTCGTGCTCGAATTTTGACCTATTTATGATTCCTTCAGAAACTTGTTTAGGGTGCTTAGGGTGTGAACATACTAAAAGTCCTGACGTCTAGGTGGTGAGCTATGGGGGGAGGGAGGGGATGAATATTTTAGACGATATGAAGTAATGTTTGATGAAAAATGTGAGGTAAAATGATTTTTTTCGAAAATATCCACATTTGTGGAGCGTGTAACTCAAAAACGACTGGGATTTAAAAAATTACGTATTAAAAGTTGTATAGAATTTTATAAGCTTTTTATTTTTAGAAAATTTTCCTCTGCAACGCACCGTTTTTGAGATACAAAATTGGGACTTCCCCCCCCCCCCTCCCCTCCCTCCCCCCATAGCTCACCACCTAGACGTCGGGACTTTTAGTATGTTCACACCCTAAACAAGTTTCTGAAGGAATCACTTAGGTCCCTGACTGGTTAGGTCCCTCCTTCCTTGACTGGACTATATGTACTTAAGCAAAATTATTTAGTAATGATTCAGTCATAAAAATCAGTCTGAAGTCATGGAATTTCAAAGAGGGACAACCAAAACTCTGTGCAATAATAATATAACTGTACGATGATTATAATATTTTTTTATCTTATTTTTTCTCAATAAATGTACAACTCGAGTGTATACATTTAAAAACATTAAATTATACATTTAAATTATTAAATGAATATAAGTAATGGGAACCCACTAGATGTACTTTGTGTGCTTAAAAAAATTACATTTGCTCCACACAGGAGGCGCTGAAGAAAATAGTTCCTTTCAGAGCCTATGTCATCTCTGGGTTTGAAAATGTATGATCAGTTGGTAGGAATTTGGGGGTTAGTGTATCCAGGAGTGACGGACGAATCAATCTAACCCTCCCAAGGTGGAAGGTGATGTTCCGAGAGAGCCCTGCTAAAGAGTTCTAAAGGTATCCCTCAACCGACGTCTCCCAATCCGACCTGCCACGCAATAAGTAGGCAGACGTAGGGGCGGCAGTACCCATACTCGCCTCCCAAATCGCTAAAATATAACAAAAACACTAAAATACATCATCATACCAATGAAAAGTGAAACATGAAGGATTACAAATTAATAGATTATAGGGAAAGTGTTTGAATGAAATGAATCATCCACCCGTAATTATGATTACTTGGTGTAATTTGGTAGATGATTAAAAATGTACTTGGACCATAGACATCCAAATTTAATGGAAGAGAAGATACAGATGAGGCGTAAAATCAAACTATGGCGGGCGAACAGGGGAACGATGACTGTGATTCGTTAAAAAATCAATCTGACAGTATATGGGCATCTCGCATTATAATATCACCTTTTAGTTCTTAAAAGCAAAATCTGCTTTTGAATGAATAGACCGTTTTACATGGGAGCGCGAATTGCTCGCCACGTTATTAACATATTTGCGAAGTCCAAATGCGGCAAAGTAAAGTTCGCCACTTTTCACAGACGAATATTTTGTTGCCGTATTTAGTTAAGACACTTTTACAAATGTTTCATAATTTACTTACCCCTGTAACCAGCGACGAGCTCACTGGAGAACCGCCCACATTTGTTATGATAGACATATTTTAGGTATAACACAAGCTATCATTTTTGCCGTGTATGGGGAGGGGGAAATAATACGCTTTTATCACTTAGGGCAGGTCTATATATATTCATATGTCTATGACTTGGAACAATATGCCAATACCAAATGCTTCTGGATATTTGCATTAGTTTGATATTGGTTTGGAGGGTGTAAAATATATTATTGGTCCTTTTATTAATTCCATTAGTATTTAAAACAAAATTATTTTTTTATAAACTTGTATTTCATAATTCGCGTTGTGAATAATTTATAAACATTAAATATTTTAGTTTCTTTGTATAATAAACTCGGCCGAATATTTTATATCTTTTATTCATCTTACACTTATATCTTATACATCTATAGCTTTAATAACGTGCTTTTGAAATATTTGTAAAGGCTTAATAAATGCATCACGCGCACCACCCCATCCTATAATACCGTAAACAATTGAAGATTGCAGCGGGGAAAAAAATGATAATTCTTAATTTGTACGAGAGTATATTGAGTACTTCCTTAAGTTTGTATTGGTTTGTGGTTGTTTTTCAAACGGTTTTAACTTCTTGGTGGCTTTATTTATTTTTAAATGCAAATAACTTTTGTTTACATTTTATTATTATTTTTAACTTCTATGAGTAAAACCTCAAATTAAAATATTTAATTAAAGGAAGATAATATTAGCGTAACTCAATTTAAACCTAAGAACAGAAAAATCAGAAAAAGATACGGTCACATCTAGGACTCGAAACCAGGGCCTTGGCCCGGAAAGCCGAAGGTCTTGGGTTCAAGTCCTAGATGTACCAATATACTTTTCTGATTTTTCTGTTGCCAGATTTTTTAGCGTGTTTCTCAAATATTGTCTGAATTTAATTAAACTTTATTAACTATAAAGATGATTCGCAATCATTATGTTTCTTGGAATATGTTCATTTCTTCGGGCATAACTTTATTGTAAATAAATTTAAAATAGGTATCAACTATTATTTGGGAGGCGGGCATCGGTACAGCCGCCCCGGGAACAATTCATGAATAACCAACACTCCTGCCATGGGCCACCCTAAGTGGCTCGCTAGAATTGCTGAATTAGAAAGGGTTCACGTGGTGATGTCTTGGCGGCGAACGCGTCACCGCCTACTTTAAAAATTATACATAAATAACTCACAAGAGTCCCAGATGCTCCTGTCTGGAGCCAATAAGATTATGCGTCCCCAATTGAGGTATGTCATGAGTTTGAAAGTAATGGGAGGGAAAGGAGATGGGAAGAAGAAGGTGGGGAAGTACCAGGCTACTCAGATCTGTTAAAAAAACATGGCAAAAGCCATTTCAAGCAACGTTTCAATTCTTAATGGTGAGCTTAGACCAGGGCAATACTGAGAGTACTTTTCCACTCTAAAACGAGCCGCAAGCATGCTATATATTATTTTAAATGAATTAATTTTTAAATAACACAAATTAATCAATTAAAATTATTTGCGCAGGACGGGATTCGATTCCGCGATCTTCGGATTGTGAATCAAGAGCCTTACCCCTCGACCACGGAGGCTGTCACTCGTTGAGGGAGACCTAACCTAGACCTCTCCTGCCGTCATGTCACTGCTAGGCACATTGACCCCCACATTCCAACCCACCCCTCATACATTTTTTATATTTTCCTTTCCACGAAAAGACGCTCCAAACAGCGTCCTCAAAAATGACATGTGCCTTGAAGGATTTTTTTCCTCAGCACCTTCTGTGTAGAGCTAATGTGAAAAAATTAACATTGTAAGGGATGGGGGTAGAGGGAGGGGGAGGGGGAGTGTTAAGAGTGGGGGGGGATTTTTATGGAAATTTTTAGGAAAATGCCGCTAAAAAATAAAAATTTAATAAAAACATTTTTCATAATCCCATTCTTTACCAACTCGGTGACTGAAAAAAAGTAAAAACTCTCTCAAATAAAAATGTGATATACTCGTAACTTCTCTTTTCTGAATGGATTCTTTATTGTGTGTCGCTCCTGAAACATTTTCAAAGAGGTTTGATTTCAAAATAACAATGAAATACGTGATGTTGTTGGAATGAAGCGTTAAATATTTTTATTTCAGATTCCTGAATAACATTTTTTTCGTGTAACGGATATTACCCGCAAGCTTTTAAAAGCTCCCCAAGTTGAAAGGCAGCTTTTTTGTCGATTTTTCAAAAGATTGTAAACAATGGGCGTGAATGAAAAACTGAGTATAGTATTTTTTTTTGTTTTCGTTTTTGGTGTATGTGACTGAATACAAAGCAATTTTTCAATATTATAAATCTGACATACGAATGATTTATTGATATGTTTTTCATAATAAGATTTTTTAAAGTTGGGTTTCTATTCAAAAATGATTTGGTCATAAATGTAAAGCCTTTCAATTTGAAATGCGGGTACCGCCGCACAGTGATTCGTTTCATACATGCTAGACGCTAAAAACTCTTGCATATGATTAAATTATTTTTAACCCTCTATTGAGGTGTAGCCAATACTAATTTTATGAAAATTAATAATAATGAATAAAAAAAAAAATCCTATCGTTTTTTTTAATTTAAATTTTTTTTTTATAATTTTTAAATAACGTATGAATAGAGTATTTGAGGTTTATAATAAAACAATTATATGTAAAAAGTGTTAGATGGGATCCTTCAGTTGAAATCAAATGCCGCATTGAGCAAGCTCGTGCAACCTTTATCCGCATGAAAAAAATGTTCTGCAGTCATGATCTCAACCTTGGATTACGAATGCGAATGGTCAGATGCTACGTGTTTTCAATATTATTTTATGGAATGGAAGCATGGACGCTTACTGAAGAATTAATTAGGCGACTTGAGGCATTCGAGATGTGGATCTATAGAAGAATACTTAAAATAAGCTGGATGGACAGGGTCACAAATGAAGATGTTATGGTTCGGATGAATAAAGAAAAGAAAGTAATTAAAACAATAAAAATCCGAAAACTTCAATATCTTGGACACGTGATGAGACATCCAGAGAAGTATGAGATCTTGCATCTCATAATGCAGGGAAAGATTGCCGGAAGACGGGGCCCTGGAAGAAGGAGAACCTCATGGCTGAAAAACCTGAGACAGTGGTTTGGCCAGTCTACCGTGAAGCTGTTCCGGGCCGCAGTAAACAAAGTCCGCATAGCCAACATGATAGCCAACGTCCGTTGAACGGACAAGGCACAAGAAGAAGAAGAATGTAAAAAGTAAACAAAATGTATTTTGATTGTAATAAATTGCTAAAATTACCGTCCATTTTTTTTTTTTTTACATTAACTCCACACAGGAGGCTCTGAGGAAAATAATATCCCTCAGGGCCTATGTCATCTGGGATGCTGTGTGGAGGGTCTTTTTGAGGAGAGGAAGGAATGAACATTGGTCTTTAAGAGACCCATGTTGTAGGAAGGAGGAAACACACAGGCCGGCAAATCATTCCACAGCCGAGCTGTTGAACACAAGAACGAGTCGAAGAAACGACCCGTTCTCATGTGTTAAATGTCAACCGTGTACAAATGTTGGGCACGCGTTTGGCGTGTTTCCCGACTATGCACCGGTGCCGAAGGGATCAATGATGCTATTTCCTCGGAGCATCTTCCATTGTAATACCGGTAGAACAAGGATAGCATTCCCACCCGACGCCTGTGCTCTAAAGATTGCAATACGTCTGTTAAGATGGGAGAATCTATCAAAAGGACCGCCCGTTTCTGCACAGAGTCGAGGTTATTTTTCAGGTATTTTGGAGCTCCAGACTAGAGGTGGCTGCCAAATTCAACCGTGGGGCGTACTTGTGATTTTTACAAGGTTGGCAGTTGTGTACTATTAAAGTATCTGCGGGCCCTGTACAGTGCACCCAGTTTTTGGGAGGCTAACTTTACTCTGGCTTCGATGGAGCCCCCATACCTGAGCTGGTCACTTAGGGTTACACCAAGCAAATTTTCTGCTTGTATTCAAAGATATAAGTCTTATTTGGTTTTTCAACTTTTTTCACCACTTGCACTGAGCTTATCAAGTTCAAATATACTTTAAATTTTGTTAAACATTCCCTCAAGCTTTTCTTTCTTCGGCAAACTCTTCCATGTCACGAACAATTCCAACCTGGAAATCTCGTATGTGGTTCCTGTAAAATGAAAAAATAATAATAATGTGGATTAGTGTGGTTTAATATCGAAACTGATATGAATATAATATTAGTTGTACTATTTAAAAAAAAGGAAATTATAGTATGATTTTGATTTACTCTCTGAGATAAACTCTCGAGAAGTTAGAAATTTAATATTTTTTAGGCCAAAAAAAATCACAAAATTTACTTATTATTTAAAAAAACAACTAAAATTAATTACACTAATATTAAGACAAAACTTTAATACATACCTTCCAAAGTAGCCACCATTTTACAGAACCGAAAAGAAACACTTTTCAAACTTTGTACACAATTTTAAACGTCGAGCTGCGACAAGCGAATAAATGCAAATGATAATTTCAAAACACATTATTCGACTATAGGCCTCTCTCAATGCGTGCACTAATCACCCCAATTAAGCATGCATTTATTATCCTGTCTATCTGGTAATGTCGCCATGACGTCATTGTTTGGGATTTCAAAAGTGACTTATTAGCGTCTAGCTTGTATGAAACGAATCACTGTGCGCCGTCCCGTGAAATATTTTTTGGTTATCCAACTGTCTTAGGCCACTCCAAGTGGTACGCCTGGTCGGGTGACTTAGAAAGGGTGCCTGGGTTCATGGGTAAGGTTGTTTGCCTAGATCTTGGCGTACATGCGTTTTTTTACCTTCTGCGTGGCCGCTCGGATTGAGAGAGACCTTTCTACTTTTCCGGCCTTGCGCCGCAGTGGGAGGGATAGATTCAAACATCCCCCGTTCCTGGCCAAACTGACCCTCAGATATCTACCTACCCGTCATACCTTTTTCCTACAAGAAACCCCTTCCTTTCCCTAAAAAGACCCTCCACAGATCATCCCCAAAGATGACGAATTTTATCGGGGGAAATTGTTTTCTTCCCGGCCCTTTTATCGAGACTAATGTAAAAAAAAGAGACCTGGAACCAAATCCGACGAGAAGACGCTTATTTGGTTTGAACAATTATGTTGGGTAGATGTTAAGTTTTTCTTTTGTATATTCAATAATATAATACAGATCATGGAATTATTTTGAAAGAAAAACTAAGTTTCATTAGTAATGTCCACAAAGTTATAAAAACACTTTGCTTCTTAACAACGAAACACTTTAATTCCTTATGAGCCATTAAACGTATCTATAATTTATATAAAAACATCGGTTTCATGGTAACATACCTTAGCGTATAAATTTTTTTATGGTAAATAACCTTACCGTGAAAAACAGTTTTTACGGTTAACCTAACCTAACCTAACCGTATAAAAAAAGATGGTTTCATGGTAACATACCTTACCGTATAAAAAAGACGGTTTCGTGGTAACATACCTTACCGTATAAAAACAGTTTTAATGGTAAATAATCTTACCATACAAAAAATACGGTCTCATGGTAACATACTTACCGTATAAAAACAGTTTTTATGGTAATTAACCTTACCGTATTAAAAATACGGTTTCGTGGTAACTTACCTTACCGTATAAAAACATTTTTTATGGTAAATTACCTTACCGTATAAAAACAGTTTTTTTGGTAAATATCCTTACCGTATAAAAAAGACCGTTTCATGGTAATAGACCTTACCGTAAAAAATCGGTTTCCTACGGTAAATGACCATGGTGAGATCATTTTGCGTAAGAAAGTGTTTTTATACGGTCAAATAATTTACTATGAAAAGCCAAAGAAAAGTCAGTAAAGTCATTCCATTTTTTTTTTTTATTTTTTTTTTTTTTAACTTTATTTATTCTCATTTCTTTGTACATATAATGTACAATAGCAAATAGTATACTTATAATAACATAATATATAATAACAAATAGTATGAACAAGAAATGAAAACCCACTAAGGCACTGCCTGAGTGTGGGTAATATTAAAACAAAATTATATTTCCAAGTACCCAAAGTATAAAATAGACTTAAAAAACATATAAAATATAAAGTTAGTATAAAAAGTTAGTATTACATAGGTAGAATAAGTGAAAAAGGTTTTTTTCAGCTATTATAAAAATAAAATAAAAATATGGAAAAAACATACTGATTTTTAATTTTTTTTTTAGTTATTATAAAAAATTAAACAGAAAACATATTGTACTACAGTTTAGAAAATTACAGGAAGTGAGTTGTAGAAGGATGAATAAATTTATAGTAAAAGCGTTTCAATATCTACATTATTCAACCATAATTTTACCTCTTTTACATATTTTATAATTTTATTTATCATTTGAGTTTGTAGTGGTAGAAGGTTAAATGAACGAGGACCAATGAAACTGCTATGTGTCTGCAATAATTTGTGGGGTGTAAAATATATTATTTATTATTTTGCTCATTCTCATTTTGCTCATTCACCGTGAACATCTGGTTTTATAAAGCAAGGTCATTAATATAGGAATCTGTCTTTTTTATAGGGTAAGAAAAACGTTTTTCTTACGGATAACACATAAAAAAGAACTCAGTAAATATTTTACATGCTAATTAATGCTCCAAATAATAATTCCGCAATGGAAAAAATCCCAAGAAAATGCTCCCCGTCAACTTAATGAGGAATACATAAAAGCGTCTAACAATTTAAAATACTTGGGGCCCATCATTTCTGAAGAACTCTCGGAATACGGCGATATTGTACGACAGAGTAGTATCAGTGTACTTAACGTGACCACTTATTATTACCCCCAAACCAAATTATACTGATACTACTCTGTAACAACACAAATTAACTTACAAAAAAAAAGCCAAAGTCGCCTCCAAAATCACCCTAAATTGTGTTCGTCAATGGCCTAGAGTCTAGTCTTTTATTAGTACTACATAACGTACTAGAAATTTGCTACATCTTTTGATTTAAAAAAAAATCAATTTTGTTTTGTATCCCAAACCCAAATTCAAGTTAAGTATGCAAATGACCGCGCAGTCTTTCCTTTTAAATTTGTCAATGTCTTCTCAATATTGGTTTCCTACAGGACTCCAGATACTAATATCTACAGCCTGTATGTCTGACGAATATCTACAGCTCATATGTTCAACTAATATCTACGAACTTCAGAGTGTTGACTAATATCTACAGAGCGTAGGTTGAACTAATATCTACAGAGCGTAGGTTGGACTAATCAGCTAAATGTGTCCAATAGTCCGATATTACGAATTTTTACATACACACTTACATAAATTAAGTTTTTTAAACTGCATACGCAATATTACATTATTCCAATATGCTACACATAATTGCAAATCCAACCTCTGCCAGTGGTGTAGATATTCGTCAACACTTTGATTCTCATAGATATTAGTCAACAGTTTGTGCTGTAGATATTCGTCAACACTTTGGTTTTCATAGATATTAGTTCGATTTTTTCAGTTTTTGGAATTCCTGTAGATATTAGTAGACGCCTCCTCCTACAGTGTTGTATCGGAGAGCGAGGAACGTAGTTGTGCTGCAGTATTTTAAAGAAGTAAATCATTTCTTTCCTTTCTTTGTGTGCACATTTTCTACTTGTGCAGTGGTTCAACCACACACACACATTTTAAAGGTCCTTCGATATTAATTCACACAAAACACACATCAATTTTGGTTTTCCTAATAAAATAAAAATTTACCCGATAATAAGACCACGGAAAACAATCCATCAATCTAGAACACCTTGTATTTGGTGTTGAGTTATGATTTAATATATTAAAGTACGTCACCCACAGCTAGCAAAATAATAAAGCGAGATTTAGCGCCATCTAAACTTGCGCTATTTTTAAATCTTTTTGTGCAGCTTCTCCCTTCTCTCTTCTCTGCGCGCTCTTCTGGGAACAGATTTATGACGTCGTGCAGTTGCGAAAACAATTCGCTTAATATATCACCCCTCGTTGCACTGGACAGAAAAAACCTAGAAACGATTTGAACGAAAAATTTTAAAATTTTAACCCTGGAAAGAAAGTCTACGTAAAATTTGCGCATTCATGTTAGAATTATTGCTCTCTCATTCTAATTAGTGCGAATCCGTCGCTGTGCTTTTCAGACATCTCACTCGCTACTTACGTAGACCTTCCGTGGGGCGCGCGCGTCGCATACGTACATAGGTCTTACCAGTTTTGAGACATAACGACCGCATGAGTCAAAAAGTATAAAATTGATACGTTCCAAAGCTGTGTCTAATTGATTTTTATATAACAACTAGCTGACCCGACGAACTTCGTACCGCCTCAGAATCAATAACGGTTGAATTTAATTAAGTATTTTTATTAAGTTAAAAATTACACAATGAAGCAATTATCGATGCCCAACTGTCCGTGTTTTGTTTTTGTCAGTATCAGAGACGGCGTTGTGTATTTTCTTACTTTTCCACTTACTTACGGGAATTTTTGAAAGGAAGCGGGTACGGGTGCCGCCGCCCCGGGAACCATTTATTGGATAACCAACACCTCTGCCATAGGTCACCCCAAGCGGTTCGCTACGTTTGGTGATTTAGCAAGGGTGACTTTTGTGCGGGTCTTGGCGGCGGATGCGTCTGCCCACCTGCTGCGTGGCGGGCCGGATCGAGAGAGAATTGAGGGAGGCCTTTTGACCTTTCCAGCCGGATTCTCTCGACCAATGGGTCGAAAGAGTCCGGCTGGAAAGGTCAAGGTAAAAGGTCAATTCCGCTCAAGGCAATGGTCTTGCACCGCAGGTGGAGGGATGGATTCACTCCCGGATACAATGACCTCCAGATTCCTACCCACCCCTCATGCCTTTTTCCTTCCCACTTTTTTACTCAACAGAGGTGCATATGGTACCACCCAACGATTGTCAATGTCAATGTCTACGTTACTGATATTTTTAATGAATGATTGTCCGCCGTTATCGGTATTTCTTCGACGATATATTGCATATCCTTCAACATGTGTGACCGTATCGTTGGTGAAATCTTTAATAAAACCCTTTGTACAATTTCCGTCTACCATGCAAGGCGATTAACGATTCAAATTACCGCATGGACCGTGAATCATGTTTTGTAGTAACAATATCAAACAGTAATTGATTAGTAAAAATTTTAAAATTAGAGAAAAGAAGCCGGCTTCTTTCTCATCGGGTCAGAAGTGACACCGGTTTGAATTACTAATATCACTTTTAAAAAATAGAGGTTAATGGTAGAAGGGTGAAAATTTAGGGCTGCATGTATTTTTTTGATGCCTCACCATAAAAAAAATTAAAAATTTGTCCAAAAAAAATAAAATTAAAATTCGGAGTGGAACACCCTTTACTTTTAGGGGTATGAAAAATAGATGTTGGTCGATTCTCAGACCTACCAGATAAGCACACAAAATTTCATCAAAATTGGTCCAGCCGTTTTGGAGGAGTATGATAACAAACACCGTGACACGAGAATTTTATATTAGATATTTTATTATTAAATAAAATATGTACATCTTAATTATTTAGTACATTAGTCAAAATGGCTGGTTATTAGTAAGAAATAAGTATTTTGAGAAAAAAATATATTACTTAGTTTTTTTTATAATTACACTTTACCCGCGGGAATCCGGCCCCTGGCTAATCCGGTGCCCCCTATAATCCGACACATCAGGATTAGAATATTACAAGATTACAAGAAAAACCTGCTTCCGAGAGCCGTATCTAAGGACCAGCCTATAGAAAAAACGTTAACAGAACTCAACATGAAAGATTTGGTTTTTGCTCTTTATCAATCTTGGAATGCATTGCCCCCAGAAACAGATTTCTTCGGGAGATTTGGAGATCTAATATATATGTGAAGTATGATTCGTAGTTCAAATAGATTCTTTGATTTGTAATTTGTCGGATTACAAGGTACCCTTATTCAAAAAATTCCGGACTGTAGGTATATATACTGTTGGGAATTTGAATTGGCTAACCGTGAAACAGATGTTGACCTTTAATACGATGATATTTATACATAAAATAATAAACAACATTTTACCAAAATACTTCTCAAATATAAATATATTCAACAAGGACATTAACAAGGACGTGCAAGGAAATCAGGCTTCAAAAAAAAGAGAACGCGAATACGCAGAACAGTTTACTGTACAAATGAAGTTATATAACAAGCTACCAGAAACTTTAAAGTTCACACCAATTGGAAGGTTCAAGATGTATCGTAGGAGCTATATACAACTACATGAAATTTATTTTTATTTTTATTTTAACTTTATGAGTAAAACCTCAAATTTCCCAGATGTGTCAATATCTTTTTCTGATTTTTCTGTTTTCAGATTTTCGATTGAGTTTCGCTTATATTGTCTTCATTTAATTAATTAAATACATGAAATTTAGTTTGCAATATGAAATATTATAATTGATTAGAAATTTTGTAAACTTAAATGTACAAATAACTAAAATAAAAATTCATAAATAATTAAAAAAATAAATTATTCTTCTGCCGATTTGGGTTTTACCTCCCACAACCCCCATGTTTTTTATCCGCTCTCCCAATGTTTTCTGTATTTAACTTTAGTAAACTCTTATCCCACAAAAATGTTCTTGAAACATGCAGATTTTGTTACAACTGACTACCTGTTAGACCACTCAACTCAATACCTCTTTGAAAAGTCACTAAAAATCATGGAAAAAAATAATTGTCTATCACCTATTATATGATTTTTTTTTTAATTTTCAAAGGAAGTGTTGAGTTGTGATGACGGCCTCCGTGGTTGAGGGGTAAGGCTCTTGACTCGCAATCCAAATGTCAGAGGTTCGAATCGCGACGTTCGCAAACAAATAAATTTGATTAATGTATGTTAATTTACAATTAATTCATTTAATACAATAAATATACTTTCAGTATCGCGCTGATGTAACACCACTATTCAAAATTGAAACGTTGCTTAAAGTGGCTTTAGCCGTATTTGGTGACCGATCTGAACAGCCAGGTACTTCCCTAACTTCTCTTCTCTCCCCATCTCCTTCACCTCTCCTCTACCTTCAGCCACAACATACCTCAATTTGGGATGTCTTAGACTCACTGGCTCCAGACGGGAGCAGCTTCTTGAACTCTTGTGACGTATTAATAAAAAAAATTAAAATATACAGTCATTCTGAGTTATCCGGTCACCATTTTGCTATTTCTAGTAAAGAGGGTTAAAAAAAGTAATTATTATATTGTTCTTAGTCAAATCTGTACCTACTGTAAATCTTTTGTTGCATGGCTTATTATAAAAAAAGTTGATTATTTACTCTGTGTTATCATTTTTCAGAAATAAGGAAAAATTGTGATCACATCGCACACAAGAAGAAACCAACAACACCCTTCCACCAGTTTACTTCTTCAGTGGCGTGCATTAATACAGCCTGCTGGCATATTTTGTAATATGCAAGTCTCAGTTGGAAGGCATTATTACTTAACCAAGTGGTGGATATGAAACAAATAAGTGCAGCAACTAAAGTGAAGAATGGACTAATCTGTTTGCGAGGGGTAGTGCTATGAAAATAATACAATATGAACTAGTGATGTGATAAAGTGATATAAAATGATGTTTTTAAATATAAATGTTCTAATGTTGGCAGTGCTGTCGAGCGAGATTCAGCAGAGCACGCTGATTGGTAAGTGATTTTGTTTAATTTTCGAAAATGTATGCGTATGCCATCTATTTTTTTTCTAGGATTTAAACAAAACTTAAACACCTCTCCCTTCCATCCAACATCTCATCTCTTGTAGGCCTGAACTCGACTCCAAACTTGAAAATGGTATAATAAATTAAATGAATGTATAAATAATTCATCTTCCCGTTCTTCATAATTTGAAAGGTGGCTGTTAAAAATGTAAGGATCCTTTTATAAATAACTGTTTTCACAAATAATTTCACTTTTTATTTGAATCACAGGATAACATGTTTTACATGTATAAAATAACGGTGTGACTACTAAATACACCGGGCCCAATTGACGTTGCTTATTATTTACACTTTGCGTAGTAAAAGAACATTAAAAACCAGAAGCGAGCCTTTTTATAAGGTAAAAATCTACCACCAACTGACATTTTGCAAGTGTTATTTAAACATGACTCGTAGTTAAAACAATTTCCTAAACTACCGACTTGAACTCTTAACAAAGGCTCACACCATTTTGTTGGTATACCAATTAAATTGGAGTTTACTCAAGCAACCCACAGATGTCGGTAGCCTGTCAATTTTGAACAGTGGCCTTTTTTTACATTATCTCCAAACGGAAGGCCCCGAAGAAAAAAAATCCCCCCCAAGGGCCTATGTCATATTTGGAGATGCTGTGTGGAGGGCCTTTTTAGGAAAGGAAGGAGAGGTCATTCTGGGGAGGAAAAGGGTATTAGGGGTGGGTAGGAATCATGGGGTCAGTGTGTCCAGGAGTGACAGACTTGCGAATCCATCCCTCCCACTACGGTGCAAGGCGATGTTCCGAAAGAGTAAATCTGGAGAAGTCAAAGGGACTCCTTCAACCATTCTCTCCCAATCCGGCCAGCCATGTAGCTGGTGGGCAGACGCATCCGCCGCCAAGACCCGGACAAATCTCACCCCAAGAACCCGGGCACCTCTGCTATCAGCAAATGTAGTGAACCATGTGATGTATTGCATTAATCACCAATGCAAATAAGAAAATATCGTAGCCTACCCCTTTAATTTAAAAAGAAAATACCAATTACTTATAAAACGGACACACTTGCGACATCTATCGGATCAAAGTAAATTGAATTCTTGTTGACAGTAGGGACCTATAAATTAAACAGATTGACATGAATTTTGGTAAAAAGATCACAGATGGTATTAAAAATCGTCACGGGACAGGGAAAGACCCTTTCTTAGGCTTGAAAATAAATAGTTGAAACCAACAGCCAATCAGGTAGAAGCAGAAAGCTATAAATAATTGATCAAACCAATCACAAAGCAGAGGGCGTATTCAGATTTTGAACAAAGAGATGGACTTTGAACTAGGCAATTAATCAGAGATTTATGGAAAAAAATATCGTCATCAACCGAAAGATCAATACACTATAATGTAAACAGGGTCTCACGCCCGGTGCATCGGGTACGATGACCCTAGATGTAAGATAAACAATCAGTGCAATCAAGGTATTGACAACCGCCGTTAACGAGCAAATTAATCCATATTATGTTGGAAAAATTATGCAAGAAAATAGCAAAAAAATTATGATCAGAGGAAAATTAAAGAAAAGACGTGTAAAACGTAAGAAAAGCTACTGTAGGGATATTCAGTTGTATAGCGAGTACGTAGAAAGTCAAGGAGGCCAGATTAAGAGGAAAACGTACGTTTAACATTTAAAAGGAAAGGGAAACGCTGGAAATTAGGAATGTCACTTTTAGATGAAGCAATAGAGTCAAGGAAAACGATTTGAAAAGATAATCTAATGAAAAAAATGGACGTTTAAATGGAAGTGTTTATTGAACAATATAAGATTTCGACTTAATTTTGCGTTTTCAGACGAGTTTAAATAGATATCGTTATATGTTTGGAATAGGGAGGTCATTCTAGTTACATTGCGTTAGATAAAGCAAACAAAAAGGGTTGTTTTACGTCAATTGTTTGAGGAGAATTCTATGGGAGATAGGACAGACTGCAAGGAAAAATGAAACATTATTTGAGTTGACGACCTCACACGTGATTTTGTTGTTCAAACAATAAGAAAACGAACATGGTATTAGGCGATTAAACCCATTTTAATGGCTTTTGGGACGATAAAAATTATCATTGGTCATATGGACAGTTACTTAAACTAAAAAACGATTAGATTTTATTACCCTCGAATAAATGCTGAGTTATTGATCAACACCTCGAAAACCCAGACATAAACAGACGTCAAATTTTAAATTAATGTGGATTTAGGGGAGAAAGGGACGGAATTTGGAGGATGACCCATAGAACGTAATAAAAATGACAGGAATTTAAGGGCCAAAGTGGAAGTTTCTCCTATAAAAAATGTGAAAAATAACATAAAAAGTAGTAGTATATAGAAAATGAAATTTTCTAAGAGGTGACATACACCGAAGGCGAAACGGGGGGTAGTAAAAAAGAAAATAAAAACAATTAAAAGATGATCCCGTAAGGAAAACTCATGAAAATTCAGAAGTATCGATGAAAACAATAAATTTGGCTTGGAATGTAACTAATCATATAGATGTGGACAATAACGTAGGGATAAAAGAGGAAATTCGTAGGAAGAGTGTTGTGAATACAAGAAAATTCTAGGGGAAAGGGGAAAATTCAGATATACTACGTAAATAGAGAAAATACGGGTTTAAATGGAAAAATTCATACAAGTAGCAGTGAGATAGAGTAGAATTTATAAAAATTGCAACTCGAAATTGCATAGTAAACATTTCGATATAGAGATAATCATGATTTGTGATAGGTACGGAAAAATCGAGACATAAATATAGTTATCGAAGACGGACCTTTTACGAATTGAGAAAAAAAAATAACTAAAAAATTATGAAATTCAAGCTAACTTTGTATGACCAACGGCACAAAGAACGATAGGGCAATTTAAAACAAAGTAACTGAATCCGGATCTTGTAGGTATGAAAATGAGAGAGAGGAAGCAATGAGACAATGGAAATAGGGCTTAAGGAACATTACTCGATAATGATGAGATAATTTCAAGTGTTTGCGAGTTTATAGACATGGGATTGTTTTGTCACAGGAAATTCAGATACAATCTTTTGGACCTGAGAGGGGTATAAAAAACAGAACTCAGTCATTTTTCGTTAGTCAGCGCCGGTTGTGAAAAGTTGAAGGTTCGTGAGTCGCGACGAAAACGCTCGGTAATTACTTGTGAAAAAAATTCTAAGTGATTAGGAATTGTGGACTTAGGAAAATTTCATATTCAAGCCAGTGTCTTTTAAAAAAAAAATAAGTTTGCAGTTCAAGTCAGTGAAAATAAAAATAAAGTTTACGTTCTATTTATTTGTGAAAAGCTAAAAGTGCTGTGATTTTGTTTAGTGAAAAATTCGGTTTTTATAATCAATAAATATTGTATTTTTGGGACTTAGAAATTTCGTGAAAATCAAAAATCAATGAAATAGATGAATAAAGTGATGTGATAATTGAATACAAATAAGTTATAATTAAATACGTGTGTCCAGTTTAAACGGAAAGAGTTCTATTAAATATCAAATATTTAAATTAATTATTTAAAAAAACAGTGCAAATTGAAAAGAGATAACAAATAAATAAGTGCATCCAGTTAAACGGAAAAGTTCAACGAAAATCTTTAATTAAATTGAGTGTTTTAAATTAAGTATCAGTCTTTTATTAATTTAAAAAAATAGTGTAATCGAAATAATTCTACTTGTAAAAATTATAAAATTTAGGGAGAATAAAGTGCTATAGTCAAAGTGTAGTTGATGTAGCAGAATAAAAATTAAAAAAAAACGCAGTGTTTAATAATAATTTCCGATTTAATTAAATGGATAAAATTTACATCAGAATAATTCGGCTAAATAATTTACAATTAACGGCACGGGCGGCACATTCCTACCACAAAGTGTTAATCTACTATTAGATTCAAAAATTGGGAAAAAAAAAAAATTAAAATAAAATGAATGATAATACATAATGATATTTTATTGCTAAATAAAAGTAACGATTTACCATTTCGAAATTAATCGTGAAGTAACTATCATTACAAAGTTATTTAATCAACGGGTTTTGAAATAAAATGCAGTTAGAACGATAAACATCATTTAATTTAGATAGATTAAACGGGAATAAAATAAAATTGAAGTCGGAAAAAATTTTATTTGAATTTAGTTGATAACATAGGAGTAGGTATTAGGTAAGGAAACATAACAAGGTTTTCCCGTGTAGCACCCGGATGGAAAGAGACCTTTTGGGGTAAGTTACATAAAGTATAAATATTTTCTAGGTTCCAAGGAGAGAGCGGTATGCAGCAGACAGTTGGTATTTGAATTAATTTTATAACAAAGTATTACTTGCTTAATATGTGATATGTACCTATATTGAAATATTATATATAAAGTATGTATATTTATATATATATTTATCCCAAGAAAATTTTAATCAAAAAGAAACACACTTAAATAAAAGTAAAAGGTATCGATTACTAATACCTACTTAGAACGCACTATGCTATTTTAAAAATAGTTGTGTGCTAGAAAAAATTTCAAGTTCATATTTTATACTTATTTTATTAATATATGTACTATTATAACTTCAGCTAATATAAAATGATAAAAAAATGAGTTATGATATTAGAATTTATTTCAATTATAATATAATTGTATATATCAGTATATTTATTTATTGAGGCAAAATATATATGTATATGTATATGTATGTAAATTATAACTATATTTATTTGGGATCAGGTTAGGGCAATTGCACAAAAAGAAATTACCACTATTAAATTCAAAAGGAAATTTAGGACCGTAATTCTCACGTTCGAGAATGTTTTAAAAGTAAACAAATATCTCACGTTTGGAATCTAGGTCACGAGGACAGCGGTAATGTTTACATAATTAAAATTGTTTATAAAACAACTCGGTCATGGGGGCACTGGGTCAGATGCTTTAAAGGAGTATGTCCTTGGGTATATAATAGGTAGTTGACAGGTATTAATATTAACTTTTAGAATGAGGCAAAGCCATGAAGTTGCGCAATTATAGAAAAAGTTTTAAACACAATCTTTAATTTGAACATGAAGAGATAAATTTTGAACTGAACAATTGAAAGTAAACAGATTTATTATAGCTAGACAAATAATAGGTACAACAATCATTTGGAAAATCACGGGTTAGTTTAGGAGTGTATTGAAGAATTACATGGAATATTCGAGGAGAAGTTTATAGAACAATTACTCTCGTAGGTATCAATCATTTACAAGAATCAGTTGAAAAATCACGGGATAGCCTAATAAAAAGTATCAATCAGTTACATGAGACAACTGAAAAATCACGGGATAGTAAAAATTTTACCAAAAGTTGAACCTTGGGGGAAAATTTAGAAAACAGTTCAACAATAGGAGGCAGTGGTCGCTCCTTAAAAAAAACCAAGGACCATTAACCAAACACATAATAGAGATGGCAATCTCTTAAATAAAATTGTCAACCAAACAAATCAAAAAGCTTGGAATTTTCGGCACTCCAGAACAAACCGAGATAATTTCTTATTCTACTAGTATCTATTAATATTTCCCACTCTTGGTATGTATATATTCGGTCATCGGCTAAGGTTTTGTGCAGAATTCCTTTTCACGAAATCCGAGCTCGGGATTTGAGACTAGCTAGCCTCAAAATTGCGAGTTATAATCCTACCCAAACGTATGTTTACATATATATCTTTCTATGTACTGTACATTGGATAATGTGGACCCGCTTACAGCTAGCGTTTTAGACTCGACAGAGTTACTCTCACATCATTTCTTGTACGTGGAGGGAGGATTCACGACCCGTAACTCTGCAAAACACCGTGAGTATATGATTGCATATAGGACGAAACCGGTTCGCCCTAAGTAAATAGTAGACCTTGGAGGAGTAGGAATTTGGGGGTATCTAGGCTCGGATGACGACCTGAAGGCAGTGCATGATGGCAAAAGGAAGGACGGTTAGGACGCGATAACTTAGGTATCAATTAACCGATCCGCCCCAGAAGATTGTGCGAATTTCTAGTTAGAATTTGATCACCTGGTTTACTTGTAGGAGGAAGGCGCCAAATTTTCGGCAGAAAAAGGGTATTCTGAGTTCGTCTAATATGCAATCTATTAATTACATTAACCTACTAAACCCATCTTTATATGTACCTTATAGCAGCTGAATCGGATTGGAGAGATGACAAGCAGATACAAAACAATCATAATCAAATTTACTAACAATTAACCATTTGAGTCATACTTAATTATTTGTTCAATTAAACATGCGTAATTCGATTAGTACAGGTTATTTACGAGTTCGTTAGGATGTAGGAAAACATAATAAGCGACGGAGGAAAGTTAGCTCATTTAGAGAAAGTATTTAAAGTTAGATTTTCAAGGGAGAGACCAATGCAGTTTGAAACTCAACGCTCTGTTTAGAATCAAAGGGTTACCACAAAATGAAAATAATTAAAGTCCCATATCATAAATCAAAAAAATTACACAACGTTTGATGGAGTTTAATTACAACATAAATACGAAAATATTTACGTTCAAGGTCGTAAATAACGTATTAATTAGTTAAGTACATATATCTCTAAAGGTATGTAGTACAAGGGAGCTTTAAGTAGCTTTCCGTAGTTATCAAAGAAAATAAGGGTCCAATTTTCATGAAGGCTTGTGTGACGTAGGGAAGGAATTTTCCATCCCTACTACACACATGCAAAGCCTTAAACATTTAAATATCGATCAGAGCCAAAAGAAAAGTCCAAGAAAACTTGAAGGGATGAAAGAATTCCAAAAATAAAATAAATCAGCATCAGAAAGGCGAAACATCACAACTGTCTTGCCGATGACCAGGAGAGTTTTATATATTTAAAGCAAGTTAAAAGAGGTAAAAGGAGGAGTATTACAACCACTTGTGGTGACCTATGGCAGAGGTGTTGGTTATCCAATAAATTTTTACCCGGGGTGGCGGTACCCATACTCGCCCCCCAAATTGAACCCACTTGAAGGGTTTGCACACAAACATTTGAAAAATAACACACTAAACATTTTTAAGTTTTAAGCCCTTAAAAAATAAAAAATATACATATTATACCCGTGTGTTGTTTTTTAAGATATTCTCTAAATTTACCGAGTTCAAAAAGTAATCATGTGATATTCCCTCGGTAGAAAAAAAACGCAAGGTAATTCATAAAATTATGAAAAACACATTTTGATGTATTACTTAATAACATGTTATAGGTACGAAAAATATCATAATTTTCAGTTGTTATTTGGATATTTGTCCAAAGATATATGCTTTATTTAAAACAGGTCTTTATTAAATGCTAGCGAGTTCCCGTGTTCAATGTCATTAAAGTAAAGTTTTTTCCCTGCGTGTCCTTTCCCGTTCATCCCCGTTCCCCTCCCGAGCCCCTTTCATCTAAGATATGGGGCTCCATCGAAGTCAGAGTAAAGTTAACCTCCCAAAAACTGGGCGTACTGTACCTGTACAAGGCCCGAAGATACTTAAATAGTAGACACAACTGCTAACACTGTACAAATCACAAGTGCGCCCCACGGTTGAATTTGGCAGCACCTCTGGTCTGGAGCTCCAAAATACCTGAAAAATACCCTCGACCCTGTGCGGAAACGGGCGGTCCGCTTAATAGATTCTCCCGTCTTAACAGAAGGATTGCAATATTTAGAGCACAGGCGTCGGGTGGGAATGCTATCCTTGTTCTACCGGTATTACAATGGAAGATGCTCCGAGGAACTAGCGTCATTGATCCCTTCGGCACCGGTGCATAGTCGGGAAACATGCCAAACGCGTGCCCAACACTGATGAGAACGGGTCGTTTCTTCGACTCGTTCTTGTGTTCAACAACTCGGCTGTGGTATGATTTGCTGACCTCTATCTTTCCTCCTTCCTATAACATGGGTCTCTTCAAGACCAATGTTCATTCCTTCCTCTCCTCAAAAAGACCATCCACACAGCATCCCAGATGACATACGTGTGGAGTTATTGTAAAAAA
Source organism: Limnephilus marmoratus (assembly GCA_917880885.1). NCBI lineage: Eukaryota > Metazoa > Arthropoda > Insecta > Trichoptera > Limnephilidae > Limnephilus > Limnephilus marmoratus. The sequence goes on from OU862926.1 coordinate 12,901,761, forward strand.
AAAATCTTAGGCGTTCCCCCTCCACTTGCACCTATTGCAATTTTTTTAATACTATTTTTCATACATTACAAACATTCATTTTTATATATTATGTGTACAGTCTATCAAATTTGTTACCTAACATATGTATCTAATTAAAATACCTATTTTTTTTATAAGAAAGAAAAGTATTCGATTTGGGTGGGTAAAAACTTAAATTAAATTCATTAATTTAAAAAGTTTATCGAAAAATTTTATTTTTATGGAACAATCGATAGTTTACAAAATTTCATTCTCAAAGTGTGACATGGTTGACAGTTTCGTAAGAGTTTTTGTAATGATTAAAAAGCTTTTCAGATGTATTGTCATGTGGTGTAATAATCCAGAAACCTTAGGGTGGAAAGAAGATATTTTTAATGTTTCAAAAAAGCAAGCAAATTTACATTCATGTTCATATAGATTTTTGCTTACACCTATTAATCATAAGAGTGTTATTTTGTTTATATTAGCACCATCCCTCCAAAAATTATACTTACACATCTCCCTTTTAAACCATATTCTTCTTCCATTTGAATGCTTACCACGGAGCCATAACCTTTAACTGCTGATGTGATTTTTTTACGTATAGTCTGACGTGGGGGCCTGGGAGGCCTGTCACTTTAAATGTTTATATTTTGGAGATCCATGAAAATTTTGATCTCCAAATTATTATTTATTGAACTATTTAAATAAATTTAATTTTTTATTTTATTTTTTATTTATTTATTTAAAAAAAGATACATAAATTATAATATATTTTTTTACAATAATTAATTACATAATACATGTATTTGATGTACCCCCATAAATAAGCAGGGCTTGTGTGTATAGGGGGTGTTATTATATTGGTTCAATTTATTATTTTTTATTCAGTTCAAATTTTCAGTATAAGTTTTAAGCTGAGTTTTAAATTTTTTATGTTACTGTTCATGTTTCTGATTTTTTCAGGTAGTGAATTAAAAAAGTTAACTCCGAGATATTTATATTTAACTGTCCTATTGTTTTTTTACATTTTGGAATAGGAAGTATTGATTTTTGTCTAAGATTTCTGTTATTTTTGAAGGGTGCAACTTTATTTTGAATATTATCTTTATAAATTTGTAATGTTGCGTGATAAAAGTATAACGCACTTAATTTTCCGACCTTAAATTGTTTGAATAACAGTTCTGATGAATATGAGTAGGGTTTTTTTTAAATTGTTTTTATTATTAGTTTTTGTGATATGTAAATTGTTTGTGTTTGATTTGTATATGTACCGCCCCATCCTATAATGCCGTATTGTATAATTGATTGACAGAAAGCGAAGTATGTGGTTCTAATTAATTTTTCGTTTAAAATATCTCTCAAGCATCCAAATATATATGTTAGTTTCCTTATTCTGTTGTTCAGAATATTTATGTGTGGGGACCATTTTAAACCCTGGTCTATTATTATGCCCAGGTACTTAATATCGGTCTTGCATTCTATGTTTGTACATAATATATTGCATTTGCAGTTTTCTGTATTTGTCACGGAGTGGATTATTATGTTTAATTCTTTAGGTGTTTCTTGTTTTTTTAATGGAAAATGGTAAATAATAGGTTTTTTTAGAATTTAAAGTCAACAGGTTTTTATCAAACCATAATTTTAGTGCATTGATATCTGTGTTTGCCATTTTATTTAATTCAAACCATGTGTTTGCTTTTAGTAGTAGGACTGTATCGTCAGCGTAGGAGACAATGTCTCCATATTTGGAAATATGGAATATATCATTGACATATATAATAAATAACAGTGGTCCCAAAACTGTACCTTGGGGTATTGAAAAGTCGCTATATTTTGAATCGCTGACTTGGTTGAGTAATTTTACTTGTTGAGGTCTTTTATGTAAATAACTAGTTATCCATCCCATTAATTCCTATCGATTTTAATTTATTTATTAATTTTTTATGTGATATGCTGTCGAAAGCTTTTTTCAGGTCTATAAATATTCCGATACATTTTTTATTATAAAATAAAATAATAAAATAAAAAATTATTACTAAATCAATATATACAGGGTGGGGCAGATAGGAGTTACTGGTTTCAAAAAATCACCGAAGGCCCGCCAGACCGAGCAAAGGGTTGGGGCCGGTGCCGTTAGGTCGGGGAAATGATGCCGTTTATGGTAGTGAGCATGCCATGGTCAGGTAAGTACCGGAGCTTTGTTGTGGAGACGTTCTTTAAAAACGGGAAAAGCGTTGTGGCTACGCATGGGGCTTCCGGGTACGGTTCGAGTTAAATCGTAATCACAGTGTTCCTGATCCTAAAACCATTCGGAAATATGTAGATCAGTAATGTAAGGTGAACAGGAACTGCAGATCCTAAAATACCAGTTAGGTGATCTAAAATTGTGTAAACACCTGAAAACATCTCGGTAGTAAGAGTGTGAATTGAAAAGTCTCCAACCCGAGCAGCGCGGAAACATGCCGCTGCGCTTGGAATATCGTCCAGAATTATAGGGCAAATCCTACACTCAAACCTTCACAGTCCTGTACCCCTACAAGATGATGCATAAAGGGGAATTGAACCCACAAGATTTTGTGAAACGTAGTGATGCTTGCATTGCAATCGTAACTGCTGTATCCCTCGGCGCTGTTTTGTGCACTAGCGACGATGGATTAACAATTACTGTTATTGAGTTATTCATCTCACTATTAAAAGATGTTGGAGAACCTTAGGCGTCCCAAAATGAAAGAGTATGGCGAGGAACAAGACACAGAAGCCTTCTGGTTTCAACAAGATGAAGCCATGGCCCATGATGTCCATCGTTCATGCGAATTTTTGCAAAAGCTCTTTTCAGGTCACCTGATCTCTTTGCGGGAGGATATTCCATGGTCCCCTCGTTCTCCCGATTTGACCCCGGGTGACTTTTTTCTGTGAGGATACGTCAAAGCTGAAGTAAACAAACTTCGTCCTCGAACCCTTGAAGCTCTGAACGAGGTGATTGAGGACGTCATCGTTGGAATTCCGCAAGATATACTGGGAAGAGTGGCCAAAAACTTCTTTGAAAGGCTCAATATGTGTATTGCTCGCCAAGGCCGCCACGCCAGATGATATCATTTTCAAAACATCATGAAAAGAAACGGCATCATTTCCCCGACTCAACGGCACCCGCCCCGCCCCTTTGCTCGGTCTGGGGGGTTTTCAGTGATTTTTTGAAACTAGTAACTCCTCTCTGCCCCACCCTGTATAAAAATCAATTGCTGTTCGTTTGTCTCGCTAAAACTCGAGAACGGCATGGCCGATTTAGATGATTTTGGTTTTGAAATGTTTGTCGTGGTCCAGGAAAGGTTTAAGCAATGAGAAAATATGGAAAAAATTGTGACGAAGATAGTAAAAAAAACAATTTCATTTTCCCATATAAACTATTCTACGTATTTTCCTGTGAATTGCTAACCGTTCATCCGATTGCGATAAAACTTTGGTGAGTTGTTGTGAGCATGCCCGCAAAGGTTTTTGTATATACTGAAGAGCTCTGGTATTATGAAATTTGTACATGAAATTGCAATTGGTGCCACGCGAACTGTTTAAAAACTGAATGTACCGGGACTGAATGTATGGAATGCTGGAGGGGGTGGTGGATGGAGGTGAAGGATGAGGGAGGGGAGGGGGGGGGGAACAAGGGAGGGGAACTCGGGAAAAAGGGTCCGCGGGAGGGGTTGGGAGGGGAACTCGGGAGGGGGGAGTGGAGCACGGGAGGGGGATTTAAGAGATAGGGAAAGCGGGCGAGGGGAGTGAGGGGAGGGAAGGCGGTAAAGGCGGAGTGGAAACGCGAGAGGGAAGGGGACTCGGGAGAGGAAGGGGAGGCGGAAGGGGAACGGGACGAATGGGAAAGAACACGAGCTCTGGCATCATGAAATTTGTATAAAAAATTTCAATAAGTGGCACACGAGCTCTTTGAAAACTGAATTTATCGGGAATGAATGTATGGAATGCAGGAGGGGGAAGGGGATATCGGGAAGGGGATCCGGGGGAGGGAGGAGGTGATTATGGGAGAGGGGAGGGGAACTTAGGAGGGGAGTTTGCGGGACGGGAAAGGGGGGGAGTAATGTGAGGAGAGGGAAGTTGGATGAGGAGTGGGAACGCGAGAGGGGAAGGGGACGCGGGAGAGGAAGGGGAGGAGAAAGGTGAACGGGACGAATGGGAAAGGACACACAGGGAGAAACAATTTCGTTATTAAATGGCATAGCAACGCATGCCGGGTAACCAGCTAGTAACTTATATTTGACAAATTGGATATTATATAATAATTTTTGGCAAAAATCACTTGAGATCAGAAATCAGTCTGTATTATCTATTAAACTAAATAAAAATAATGAACTCTCTTTTATTATAATATTTCATTATGTTTCGAATAAACTACACATATAAAACTGTAGTAAAGTTGTTTATGTTTATTTTTATATAGTAAAAAATCAATTTTTAAAAATGTCACGTAAGTACCGACGATGGGTCAGAGAGACCCGCAAAAAAAATTGAAATAAATTTACGTACCGAAATTTAACTTTAAAAATTTAAAACTTACGGTTCTGGCGTCACTAAATTCAAAGCTACTGGAAGCGATGTAAGCGTCGCGTGCGAGGTAGGTAACAGAGCGGCCCCCACGTCAGTAGTTAAAGGATAACTGTGTTCGTAATATTATAATTAATTATTTCGTTTCGTCCTTTTATCTTCGAGACCGTGCTCAAGATTTGTAAGTTTTCTGGTTTCGCAATATTATTTTCGGGAATTTTCAAATAATGGCAGTAAATGTGTTAAAATGATTAATTTGGGCATGTTTCTCGCCCTTTGCCATAACTTGTGGCCGTTTACAGACCATTTGTGTCACCAATAAAGGGAGCCTTAGTCATGGCTGATTTTCCATTAACTTATATCTTGACCATTAAATTGGTCGCCTCATTTATTTTATGGCCGAAAATAAACAGTCTATTAGAGTTATGTTTGATTAATGAGAAACTATTATATTTGCAATCTAGTGCGATTTATCTAAATGGAGTATATGAAGTTACAGTAATTATTACGTTATATTAATTTGATACAGCTTTCATTTCAAGTTCCACTACAACTCAATGGTACTACATTGGGAGTCTAGTATTGGGAGTCGAATAGTATTGTCTGGGTATCTAGCAAGTTCGATCGATGGTGACCCGATAGTTGATCTGCCGACAATGAATTCTTCAGTTAACAGTCAATATTCACATCTTAGAAAAATGTCGTTCGTTATGCCTAACTGACTTCATAATGAAGGGAGGTGAACTATCGAAGCTCTTAGAAGTGAAAGAAGTCGTATAGGCGATGATTGAATCCAATCGGGCCAATGACTTTACGAGTACATTGGTTCGGACTTGAAAGTTCTTAAAATATAACAAGTTGTTGTTAAAGCCCCCATTAACTAATTAGCTCCATTTTTATTGTCAAAAAGTGTATACGGACTGCAAATGCACATCAAAATTAGTAATTCCATTCAAAATGATCAATTTATTTAAAAATCAGTCCATAGACAAATTAAAAAAAAATTCTATCCCATATTATAAATATCAGATTTTTTTAAATCTACCACGGGTATATTTTTAAAAATCTGTGGACACTATACAGGGTGTAACAGGACGTACCCGAGGGATTTTGAAGAGCGATTCCTGATCATATTTGGAGTAAAAAATGTTAATGAAATTTTTGTCTCCGGTGACTTTTTTTATGACATTTTTTTTTCTTCAAATTCGAACAAAAAAAAAACTTCTGCTTGTTGTCAGCCGAGTAACCGACCAACCCCTCACCCCTCCTCCAACTGTCCAATACCTACCATTTTTTAATGTTTTTATAGAAAACAAAATAAAAAAAAACATCAAAAATATCACCGGAGATCAAAATTTCGTTTGCATTTTTTTCTCCAAATGTGCTCAGAATTTTTTTTCTCCAAATGTGGTTAAAATTCCTCGGGTACGTCCTGTTACACCCTGTATAGGACGACCAAATACCTTATTTTCTAATAAACTCCCCCTTAGTGTCAAGAGTACATACGAAGTACCAATGTGCACTAAAGTTAATATTCAAATTTTTTAAATTTTTGTTAATTTATTCTAATATATTTATTCTAATTCATTCTATTTATAAGAATTTTTAATTTTTACATACCGATTTAACATTTATGAATGTTAATCCATAGACAGATCCGCTAAAGCCGCCAACGTAAATTGACCGCGTTTTAGATGAATTCAATCTCTTTCAGTTATTTTGCAAAATGAATGACATTATTTAAAATGTTTTGTACATTGACAGCTTATCTTACATTCAGGAGGCCACGCTAAAATTTGTCAATGGTCTGTTGGAATATCTCTTATCAATGATTGTTGACCGTGCTCGCAAACAAATCTAACTAAACGGAGATGACGAACGTAGTCAAAATCGTATTGACGTAGGATTTTATCGATCGTTCGTTCTAAACCTTCCTGTACTAGACGTTTGTACATAAACTAAATATAATAGGGAGCTGGCCACAATGACACGCCAATGGCGTTTCGTACGCCAGTGGATTTTGGAACGCCACTGGTCTTTTAAATGAATTTACTACTTTGACAAAAAATGCTTCTAGGTATAATGGCAAAACTGATTTGAGTACTGGATTAAAATAAATATTTTTCACTTTGGAGACTGTGGGAGACTGGGGTTTTTAGGTTACTGGGATACTGGGATAGGTAAACTGAATCTAAGACTGACTAAAACACTTTAAAAGAGGTTTGAACTTGGAGACTGTTGGTATCTTGAGTTGGTATCTTTCTTCTTGGCTGATAGTTTTGAACTGACTTCCTACCGGTTTGACTTCTATTTTTATAGGGCAAACTCAGGTCGGGCTTTTGGGGGACAAAACCTCCTTAATTTTTCTAAGGTACTTGTTTTAGGTAATTTCCCTGGTCGCTACGATTGGAAGTCAGCTGTGTCAAAATTATGTGTGATAGTTTTTGCCATGATCTTACCAACTTAGGATACCAAAGCCTCACATCATTTTTATTGTGTTTACAAGAAAAGGTACAAGTATACATATGTGATATAAGGTACAATTTTAAACAGTAAATATTTTTCTTAAAGTGCAACAATCACTGATAGACGTCAGTTTTTGGGTTGTTTTTGTAGCATATACTCATTTTTAGGTGATGATGTTTATTTCTTGATCCAAATTATTCCCAATTTCTCGAAATTGAGCTCCAAATTTTTCGGAACATGAATTCGCTGTCGTAAATATTCACGATTCAGATTTTTCCTTTGTTCAGAATTGACCAATAGTGGCTCGGCTGGTCGCATGGTGGGGGTGACGTAAATAGACAGCCAATTCCTTGGCGTTGATCATTGCTGTCTAGACTCCCTTGCGGAAGTATTAGGTGGTTATTTAGATGTGTTTTCCAGTCCAATGAGGCAGCCGCACGTATTCATTATCAATTTCATTAATGTTTTCAATTGATTAGTTAGTTAAAGGACATAATTGCGTTGTAGACAAATCATTTGGAAGGGGCATCACATGCACATTGTTCCGCTAGCCAATAGCAGCACTCAGATTGTCGTGCTCGCGGCACGGTACTCTGTGACAGCGTAAATTCCAATCTTGAATTTCCAGGGTTGTCATATGCTTTCGCGCACTCGTTCAATGCACACGTATTCCTATGACACGTTCGATATACTCCCCTCAGTGCAGTCTCGACTGTGCTCAGCTACTTCGTCGGGCGTGTCCTTTTCCGATGTCTGAGTTTTGAATCGGGTGTCTTCGCAGAGGGTACAGTTTCATCAGTTGCTGGCGTGGCAGGCAGAATGACGGCGATTTTGACTGCCGGCCTTACGTATATCCCAGTGCTGGTTTGGATCCGGGCAGTTCTGACTTGTCCATCAGCTGCAGGTATTGCTTAGATGATACGGCCACGTGGCCAACTGTTTCGAGGCAGTGCTGGGTCCATGATGATCACTAGGTCATCCTTCTTAATTGGTGTAGTTGGATGGTGCCATTTTTGCCGGACAGCCATGGTAGGTAGGTATTCCCGCATCCATCGCCTCCAGAAGGTGTCCGCAAGTTGTTGTCCGATGCGCCACTGGCGGCGTAGGCATGTTTCCTCTTCTTTTTTGTCGTAGAAGGATAATTGGGGGCGCTTCCCGGCTGACCCTAGCAAAAAGTGGTTGGGTGTTAAAGGTTCTTCATCACGTGGGTCAACTGAAATGTGGGTGAGTGGACGATTATTTACCACAAACTCAGCTTCTGCAAGTGCGGTGCGTAGCGTTTCTTCTTTTGGTGCTCTTTCCTTTAGTGTAGCGCTTAGGGCTTTCTTTACTGATCGTACTAATCTTTCCCAAGCTCCCCCCATGTGCGGACTTAGTGGTGGTATGAAGTGCCACTCGATGCCCTGGGTAGCTATTGCGTCAATCATTCTGGCGTCTTGACTTATTGACAGCAGGGCGTCCCTCATTTCGGTGTCAGCTCCGTGAAAGTTTGTCCCGTTATCCGAGTATATGGCTGCTGGTTGTCCTCTGCGGGCGGTCATTCTTTGTAGGGCCATGATGGCCGAGTCAGCAGTCAGTGAAGCGGCTAGTTCTAGGTGAATGGCGCGTGTCGAGAGGCAGGTGAAGATGGCTCCATATCGTTTTTCTCGATGCCTACCGACCGTGATAGCCATAGGGACGAAATAATCAAGCCCGCAGTGTGTGAATGGGCGGACGTGATGCATCAGGCGGGGTGGTGGTAATGCGCCCATCAGAGGTGGAGTCGGTTTGCTGCGTCGTATGAAGCAAGTGGGGCAGGCGTGCGTTATCTTCCTGCTTGTTGTGCGTAGTCGTATTATGAAGAAATGATTGCGTATTTCTGCTACTGTTTTCTCAGTACTAGGATGATCCGCCTTTTTGTGGTAGTGACTGATCAGAAGTCGAGTGTAGGGTTCGTCGCCGTCCAGTATTATGGGAGTTCGGGCCACAATCTTTGTTCTTTCCAAGGCTTGTAGTCGGGTCCCCATTCGTAGTAGGTCATCTGGTCCAAAGAAGGGGTTCAGGGAGTTGAGGCGGCTGCCAGCAGGCAGTTTTTTACCTTGTCGGATGATGTGTAGATCAGTTGTAAAAGCGTTTTCCTGGGACCTTTTGATCCATCTGTGTTCTGCTGCTTTTATCTCCTCGGCTAGTAGTGGGCCTTCTACTGGTTTATTGGGCCCCATCTTGCATCGTCTGATAAATCGGAGGATCCAAGCTGTGGAGCGAATCAGCCGATGCCATGAGGAGAACCGCTCTACTGATGGGAGTGCTTCGCCCCTGGTGGACACAAGGCCAACGTAGTGAGGTTTGACTTCTAGTGTCAGGTCATCAGGCCTGTGGGCGGGTGCCCGTTCTTTTGGCCACGCACCCTCCGGGGAAGTGAGAAAGGCTGGGCCAGTAAACCATCTTCCTTCTGGTGTTAAGTCTGGCACCTCTAAGTCTCGCGTTCCTATGTCAGCGGGATTGAGTTTTGTGGGTACCCATTTCCAGTCGGGTATGTTGGTTAGTTCGTCTATTTCGCCCAATCGGTTTGCCACAAAGGTTGAGTAGGAGCGTGGGTCGGTGCGTAACCAGCATAGTACAGTTGTGGAGTCTATCCAGAAGCAGGTGCGGGATATCAGGGCTTTGCTTTCTTTTTGGATCGTCTGGGCTAGTCTCGCTGCTATGAGGGCGGCTTGAAGCTCGAGGCGTGGAATGGAGAGAGGCTTCAGTGGCGCTACCTTGCATTTACTTGCAAGGAATGTTACTCGTAAGGATCTATCTATTTTTTCGGTGAAGTAGGCCACGGCACAGCAAGCTTGCTCCGATGCATCGCAGAAAAGGTGTAGTGTTACGTTGTTTAGTTTGTTGTAGAGGCAACGTCTCGGGATTGAGATGCTGTTCGTGTGCAACAGGTTTAGCCAGTCTGTCCATCTCTGGGCATGTTCAGGGGCAATGGGTTCATCCCAGCCGACGCTTGAGCGCCACACTGCTTGCAGTAGTATCTTGGATCTGATGGTAAGGCAGGCAACGAAGCCGACTGGGTCGAAGATCTTCATTACTATGGATAATAGTTGCCGCTTGGTAGGTTGTGTGGCCGTGTCGTGGGAGATTGCCTCACGAAATGAGTACAGGAAGCGGTCTGTGGTGGGGTCCCAGATTAAACCAAGCACTCGCTCTGTTTCCGGACCTCCGCTGCTGATTTGTATCGTGGAGCTGGCACGGTCTTCTATAGGTACACTAGCTAGGGCCGCCGGGCTGTTGGACGCCCAATTTGTCAAGTGGAACCCTCCTTTCGCGAGCAGGGCACTTACACTTTGGGCGAGTGCAGCAGCTTCATTGGGTGTGTCTGCTGCATCTAGGTAATCGTCCATGTAGAACTTGGTGCGTACGGCTTTTGCGGCGGCCGGGTACTCGTGCTCGTATGTTTCAGCCACTTTATTTCGGACGAATTGGGCACTGCTTGGGGAACAGGTGGCTCCGAACATCATCGATGACATTTGATAGGTGTCTGGTTCGTGATGGGGTGATGTCCTCCACAGGAATAGCTGGGACGACTGATCTTCTCGCCTTATTTTTATTTGCAGGAACATTTCTTTGATGTCTGCAGCAATAGCGATGTTTCCTTCCCGGAAGCGTATTATATTCCCCAGGAGGGAGGACAGCAGATCAGGATCAGTAAGCAGCTGGTCGTTGAGGGAGGTTCCTCGGCATCGGCTTGCGGCATCGAACACCACTCTGATTTTTCCTGGCTTATTTGGGTTGATTACTGCAAAGTGGGGCAGGTACCATTTGCGAGGTGTGGTGGTGGAAGTTTCATGGCTTGATAACTTCTTGGCGTAGCCTTTGTTGATAAGTTGATTTATTTTGTCATTGTAGGCCACTGCTAGATTTTTGTCTTTTTCTAGCTTTTTCTCCAGGGACAGAAGTCGTTTCAGCGCACACTGCCGATTATCAGGTAGCGTGGCTTCTGGATTGCGCCATAGTAGACCGGTTTCCCACCTTCCTACAGGAAGAGGACGGGTAGTTGCATTCATAAGTGCAATTGCCTGTTGTTCGCTTGCATTGACTCTGGTGGCTGATGTTACTCCGAGGGAGTCGATGGCGAAGTTGGTTTTTACTAGCTCCCTCAACTGTATGTCTGCGGCCGTTTCTGGTTGTAGTGCCAAAGTGGTGGTCGTGTTATTATCTCTGGGGTTGACTCCCCCATGAGCGATCCATCCTAGTGCGGTGCGTGATGCTATTCGCGTAGTATCATTGCATTCACGAACTTCCCTTGACACGATCAGGTGAGCGTTATCTTGGCCTATTAGCAGCTTCGGGACAACCGACCTTCCTTGGATCTGTTGCTCCGGCAGGTTGAGGTTGCTTATTGTGCTGGCAGATATGTGGAATGTATTACTGTTGCCTGCACCTCGTATTCTTAGTCTCACTCGTTGGGAGAGATTGTCGGAGGTGCACATTCCTTTCGCGCCGTGGATTCGCAGTCCGTGAACTGGGCCGTTTGCTCCGACTTGTATTGCGGTGTCAGTGTCGACAAGTGTTACTGTGGATCCTTCATCCAGGAGAGCGAACACTGACACTTCTTCTTTGTTTGGAGCGCTTAATATGACTGGCGCAATTTTTAATAGTACTCTCTGTCCGGAGTCCTGGCGTCACAAGTTGACATTTTCCACGGCGCTTTTTCGTACGAACTCGGGATTATGTAGCAGGGGGTGGTGTGGGGATCTGCAATCCCCTACTTTGCACCATTGGTTTATTTTGCAGCTTCGTGAGTGGTGTTTTTCTAAGCACTTGCGGCATAATCTTCCCACGCGTACAGTTTCCCATCGGAGTTCAACATCTTTGGCTGCGAATTCTTTGCATTCGCGGGTTTTATGATTGCCGCCACATTGGGCGCAGCTTTCATCAGCTGTTTTTCTTTTTCGGCTCGGTCCAGGGTAAGTATGTTCCTCGTTTACTTTGCGTTTTATGGGGGCGATCTTTTCTTTTGGGCCATCCCTGATTTCTTCTTGATGTCCGGCATGTATTTGCTCATGGCTCGGTAGAAGTCGCATGCGTTCACTCTCTTCTTCCTCCTGGTACCCGGCATGTATTTGTTCACGGCGTGGTCGAGATCGTATGTGGTCCACCATCCCACTGTTTGGAATTGCGTTTGAAACCTCTTTCACAAAGGCAGCGAGCTGGGTTATGGTAGCCGGAGAGTGTTGTTTGCGGATCTCGATTAGCCATGCCAGCCGCAGGGAACTCGGCATTTTGTCAGTGACGTCATTCAGTAATGCAGGATTGGTGAGATAACCTTCGGTTTTCAGGATCCGGAGAGATGCCACCAGGTTTTGTACCGTCCCGGAGAAATCTGCCAGGTCCTCGAGTGATACCTCGGTCGTGAGGTAAGGTAGTTTTTTAACCTTGTCTAGCATAAATTTTGCTATGGAGTTAGCGCTGCCGTATCGCTGCTCGAGGACGCTGATGATCTCTGGGACTTGCGCAGGATCCATTAGTAGGGGACCCACGGTATCTCGTGCCTTGCCTTTGAGGGCGCACTGCAGCCGAATGAGATTTTCGCTCGGAGTCATTTGGCAGGTGGCGGTGGATTAAGCGTACTGTGCCTTCCAGGTGGGCCACTCGAGGGGATCTCCGGAGAAGGTAGGCAAATCTTTTGCTGTGGATTGCCTGGCGATGAGGGCAGCCATTCTTGAATCATCTTCTAATGTGCGGGGGCTATCTTGCGTTCTGGAAGAGCGGAGCGCCTCCGCCATCACCGAGGCGATCTGGGCCAGTGGGTCGTTGCCATGCTGCAACCATTCTCGGGTGTGCCGTGCTGTCTGATTGGCTGTGTGCGGTGGTGTAAATAATGGGGAATCCTGGCCGGAGGAGGCTGGCTGATGCTGGTACCCTGCTGTGTTGTAAAGTGGGCGCTCGGGTCCGATATGGCTGTATTCGGCCGTAGGGATGTTCTTTGCAGGGCCCGTCAGTAGTGTGTACTCTTGGGCGGCGGCGGCGGCGTATCCGGTTGGATCGGTTACAGCAAATTCATTGGTAGGCTGACCGGCTGGTGTGTCCATTTGAGTAGTTGCATATCTCGTTGCAAACTCTTCGGCCGGCTTGTGAACTTGAGTGGCATATCTCGTTGCAAACTCATTAGTAGAAGGGCCGGTTGGTGCATGCACTTGAGTAGTTGCATATCTCGTTGCAAACTCTTCGGCTGGCTTATGTACTTGAGTGGCATATCTCGTTGCGAACTCATTAGTAGAAGAGCCGGTTGGTGCGTGCACTTGAGTTGTTGCATATCTCGTTGCAAACTCTCCGGTAGACGGGCCGTCTGACGTGTGTACTCGAGTGGCATATCTCGTTGCGAACTCGTTCGTAGACGGACCGGTTGGTGCCTGGGTTTGAATTACTACCTGACCGAGGTTGGCTCGCAGGGTCGGGCTGGTTGGTGCGGGCTCCTGGGTAGGTTGACTGACTGCTTGGCGTGTTGCAGCGTTCAGGGCTCTGAGCAGATTGGCTGTCTGCTTGGCGTGACGTCTGTCCCGAATGCGCATCTCTCGGCGCAGCAATCGCAGGGAGTCTTCAGTTGATTCAGAAGTTGTTTTACTGCTTTTACTGTTGGATCCGTGGAGGCTCTCGGCAACACATTCTGGAGCAGGTTGGTCAAGAGTGATGAGGTCAGGGTTCCTGGCAGGGTTCGCACCAGATAGATCGTGGCGGGTTCCGCTGGATGGCGTCTCATCGGTGTCTACGGTGCGTGGGCCCGGGGTCCGACGGGGTGCCACTGGCATGTTTCGGCTTGTTCCCGGGGCGTTAGGTTTAGACAGCGATATTTCGGAAGGTGTCGGGGTCTTACGGCCACTGCGAAGAGACGGCATTTCCACTGGGTAAGACTGAAGGCGTGTTATGTGTAGATCCGGCTCGAAGGACCAAATGTACTAGACGTTTGTACATAAACTAAATATAATAGGGAGCTGGCCACAATGACACGCCAATGGCGTTTCGTACGCCAGTGGATTTTGGAACGCCACTGGTCTTTTAAATGAATTTACTACTTTGACAAAAAATGCTTCTAGGTATAATGGCAAAACTGATTTGAGTACTGGATTAAAATAAATATTTTTCACTTTGGAGACTGTGGGAGACTGGGGTTTTTAGGTTACTGGGATACTGGGATAGGTAAACTGAATCTAAGACTGACTAAAACACTTTAAAAGAGGTTTGAACTTGGAGACTGTTGGTATCTTGAGTTGGTATCTTTCTTCTTGGCTGATAGTTTTGAACTGACTTCCTACCGGTTTGACTTCTATTTTTATAGGGCAAACTCAGGTCGGACTTTTGGGGGACAGAACCTCCTTAATTTTTCTAAGGTACTTGTTTTAGGTAATTTCCCTGGTCGCTACGATTGGAAGTCAGCTGTGTCAAAATTATGTGTGATAGTTTTTACCATGATCTTACCAACTTAGGATACCAAAGCCTCACATCATTTTTATTGTGTTTACAAGAAAAGGTACAAGTATACATATGTGATATAAGGTACAATTTTAAACAGTAAATATTTTTCTTAAAGTGCAACAATCACTGATAGACGTCAGTTTTTGGGTTGTTTTTGTAGCATATACTCATTTTTAGGTGATGATGTTTATTTCTTGATCCAAATTATTCCCAATTTCTCGAAATTGAGCTCCAAATTTTTCGGAACATGAATTCGCTGTCGTAAATATTCACGATTCAGATTTTTCCTTTGTTCAGAATTGACCAATAGTGGCTCGGCTGGTCGCATGGTGGGGGTAACGTAAATAGACAGCCAATTCCTTGGCGTTGATCATTGCTGTCTAGACTCCCTTGCGGAAGTATTAGGTGGTTATTTAGATGTGTTTTCCAGTCCAATGAGGCTGCCGCACGTATTCATTATCAATTTCATTAATGTTTTCAATTGATTAGTTAGTTAAAGGACATAATTGCGTTGTAGACAAATCATTTGGAAGGGGCATCACATGCACATTGTTCCGCTAGCCAATAGCAGCACTCAGATTGTCGTGCTCGCGGCACGGTACTCTGTGACAGCGTAAATTCCAATCTTGAATTTCCAGGGTTGTCATATGCTTTCGCGCACTCGTTCAATGCACACGTATTCCTATGACACGTTTGATATACCTTCCGTAATATTGCAATATCTATTTATTTATTTATTTATTTATTTATTACACGCCCTGATGGGCTTTTACATTATAATTTATAAGTTGAGTAACAAACAATGAAGAAAATATAATACAATGAGAAAAGAAAATACACAAAACAGTGTAACAACAAAACTAATAATAAAATAAAAATACATATTATGTAAAAATGATAAGAAGTCTCATATTCAATATAAACAAAAATTGAAGAAATTATGTAAATCTATTTGTGCCTAGAAGAATAAAAGTGATAGAATATACAACGTTTATACTGATTAGTTTTAAGATGAAATATATCACCTAGATTAGAATATTTATTTCCGAGACTGTGAAGTCTCGGAAACGGAGAATTTTGATAAGCTAGTGTCCTGGTGTTATTGAAGTAGAAGGGTAATAAATTTCGACATGATTTTTGGGGAACATGGAAGTAATTCAGAACATTCAATTTTGTAATGCAGTATTTTATGTAATAGTATTAAATCTGTGCTTATTCTTCTTTCTGAAAGTTTTAATAGAGACGTTTTATCCAGGAGATAATTGTAATCAATGTTTAGTATAGGAATATGCAATTTATAGTTTATAAACCTTAGAAACTTCCGTTGAATCTTTTCAATGTTGTCTGAATGAATGTTGTAAAAGGGAGACCATAACGTAGAGTTATATTCAAGTTGGCATCTGACAAGGGTTTTATATAACATAATAAATGTGTCTAAATCATTGAAATCTTTTGTAGCTCTCAAAACAAAACCAAGAGTCTTTAGGGCTTTGGTGATAATATTATTAATATGACATACAAAGGTGAGTTTACTGTCGAACATAATGCCTAGATCCATAATTTCACTAACACAATTTAAATTTTCATCATTTAAAGAATACTGAAAAATAATAGGATTATTTATTTTGGCAAAATGAATGAACTGACATTTGTTTATATTTAATGCTAGTTTGTTGATAGAGCACCATTCAAAAAGATATATCAAGTTAGTTTGAAGTATAATACAATCATTAATGTGGTTAATCTCTTTATATAGTTTCATGTCATCGGCAAACAGTAGCACATTTATGTCAGTAAATATATCAACAATATCATTTATAAATATAATAAACAAAATGGGCCCTAAATGAGAGCCTTGCGACACTCCACTTGTCCACTCCAATATCACGTACTTCTCCGAATAAAAAGTAATTTAAAATTATGAATTGAAAATTCTCCATTTCAAAACCAAAAATTCAAAATTCAAAACCGCGCGAAATTTCGCTTTGCTGAAAACATATTATCTGAAATTTACACGGAAAAAATACAACATCGAGTGTATTGTTAACGAAAAACGCGTAAAAATATTTATAGCTTTCCAATCAATTTATACAAGTCAATATTTTACGCGTTTACCGCCCAGAAAAACTATAAACACCTCGCAGGCGAAATATTTTCCATTAGAATTTCCACCAAAGGCGAGGGCTGGGTCTATATTTTTCAGACAAAAGGTCCCATTACCGGGCCCTCCATTATGTCTGCTTCACCCCCTCCCTCTGTATACCCCAAGCATTAAACCAAGCATGGGATATTTGACGATTTCAGATCAATACATATTCTTATTGGTGATTTTTGGGTTGAGTACTGACTTAAAAGTTCGAAACTTTAACTATATCTTTTTTTTTCGTTTTTTGTTTTTGAGGTGTTCTTTAACCAAAGTTTCGGACAGCGTTACAGTGTCCATCATCACACGTCTGCCCTGATTCTGGATTCTTCCTAAGAATCATGGTCTGTAACTCTGGACACGAATCAATCAAAAAATCACCCAAAAGAAGATTTAAAAAAAAAATCGTTTTTTTCCATGTATATTTCAGATAATATATTTTCAGCAAAGTGAAATTCCGCGCGGAGCTTGTTTACTATGCTAACATGTTTTCGCCGTCTGAAAATGTTTGCAAGAAAATTTCATTTTCCCTCTCTCTGACCGAAATCTTACAAAAGCCAATTAAAAAAACCTTTTCACTGCAGACACTCGTTTAACCGGGTTACCAGTCTTAACAGGGAAGTGTAGAGCGGCGCAACAAGTACGTTTCAAAGTGCCAAAGAGATCTGAAAACTTAAGATGATCCACAATGCAAAGTAATACAAAATCACTCTAAATTTGTTTGCGTTTGAAAATTTGAAATATTATAGATGCTAAAATATCGATTTATTTTTTGATAAGTTTTATAATAAGGCAAGAAAAAAATATAGTATCCGGCTTATAAAAATGCTTTGAAGTGCAAAATCTTTTTTTTGAAATTTTTTTATGAACGAAGAAAATTGGTAATAAAATTCGCTGATCAGCCATAATTTTTTTTTTTAAATCAAAACTCCTCCAATATAATAAATAGAGTGTAAAGTACTCTCAGTATCGCCGTGGTGTGAAACCACCATCTAGAATTGTAACGTTGCTTGAATTGGCTTTAGCCGTATTTAGTAAACAGATCTGAATAGCCAGGTACTTCCCAACTCTCATCTTTTTTTTACATGAGCTCCACACTCCACTCATCTTTGGGGATGCTGTGTCGAGGGTTTTTAAAGGAAAGGAAGGAGAGGAGAGTTCTGGGAAGGAAAGGGGTTTGAGGGGTGGGTAGGAATCTGGGGTTCATTGTGGTCTGGTCATCCGCCTCCAAGACCTCCAAGACTTCAGTTTAAACCCGGGCTCTGGTTCACTACTAAATAACCAAACATAGCAAACCATTTGGGGTGGCCTATGGCAGAGGTGTTGGTTATCCAATAAAGGTTCCCGGGGCTGCGGTACCCATGCCCGCCTCCCAAATTGTAATCATCACCTTCCCCCTCCTCACTACCTTTAGCCATACTTCAACTTTTTCTAAAATCCAATGTTTTTTTTTTTTTTTTTCTTTTCTTTATTCATTATATAACTTTTTATACAGTTTTTACAGGTGGTTCGACTACCATGCTAGGCACATGCCCGTATTATGGTAGTCGAATTATTAATATATAATTATATAAATGTAAGAATTGTTATTGGTTAATTAATATATAGTTTAGTTGGGTACAATGTTTTTATATAACAACGACTCCTTTAAGTGGTTTCAATAAGGTAGATTTATATAATAATAAACATATAAATAAATTGGGGATGCAATAGTCTCACTGGCTCCACCGGACGAACGGGAGAAATTGGGACTCTTATGCGGTATTCACATTAAAAAATAATAATAATATCATGGTTTGATCGAAAAAAGTATTCGTAAAATAAGATTTTTGGCAACATAAATTGGGGCATGCAACACGCTTCTTAGATTTCAATACTTAGTTTATGTAGAAGCATTATGATATGAAAAAAAACTGTTTTATCAGGGTAACCGGGATATTTTCCGACCATCATTCCCGACAAATCGAGAGCCCACTGTCTTTTATAAAAATATCAAATTTGAGGTGATTTATTGGGACGATGAACGGCGAAAGGGGCCATTAATATTCGATTTAATTGGCAATAATTTCTAATTAGCTCCAATTACTTTCATATAATGATTTTAAATGTGCACAATTAATTAATTCAATAATAATAATACTGCAGGTTATTTATTATTTCATTGTTTTAATAAATTATAAGGACCCTAACTATACCTCGTGTTTGGTTCTGCAATAGTTTTTAAACTAAATCCATATTCCCAAGTCCTTCATTAGTCATTTATTCCTTTATCTTCCTCCTTTCCTCAAAAGTCTCTGCAAGAAAAAGAAAAAGACGTTTTCCTACCTACATGGAAAAAATAAACAATATTGCCTCCAAAGTTTTAAAATTACCTACTTGGGCAGTTGAAAAATCGAAGTGACATTGGTCATAGCTCGCAATAGAAATATCGCAATTATTCGCATAAATTTCCTATTTTATGAACTCAAAGTGTCGGTATTTGATACCTGGTATTGTGCCGTTATTATTGGGAAGCTGCCAGTACCAGGATCGATCCTGAAGCAGTGGACGAAGCCGGTGGAAATAAGCAGCAATATTAATTAATGTGCTATTATGCGTCGGATGGGAATGCCGTCATTGGTCTATCGGTATTTCAATGAAAGATGCTCCGAGGAACTAGCGCCATTGATCCCCTCGGCGCCGGTGCGTAGTCGAAAAACACGCCAAATACGCGCACAACATGTGCAAACGGTTGACATTTGCCACATGAGAACGGGTCGCTTCTACGATTCGTTCATGAGTTTAACAGCTCAGCTGTGGAACGATTTTCCGAAGAACTCGAAGTCTCTTGAAGACCCATGTTCACTCCTTCCTCTCCTCAAAAAGACCCTCCACACAGCATCTTCAAAGATAACACGGGCCTTAGCGAAATTATATTCCTCAGGCACTCATGTGTGGAGTTACTGTAAATAAGGGTGATGCTGGGAATATATTCCACTGTACATTTTTTTTTTACATGAATATCGCACAAGAGTCCCAACTGCTCCCGTCTGGAGCCAGTGAAACTATGGCATCCCCAATTGGGGTATGTTGTGAGGCTGAAGGTAGTGGGGAGGGGAAGGAGATAGGGAAGAGGAAGGTGGGGAAGTACCTGGCTATTCAGATCTGGTCACCAAACACGGCTAAAGCCATTTCAGGCAACGTTTCAATTCTGAATGGTGTTCTTACACCAGGGCGATACTAAGAGTAACTTCCACTCTGGAACGTGCCGCAAATATACTATATATTATTTTTAATGAATAAATTGCGAAATACACAAATTAGTCAAATGATATTTATTTGTCACACCGGGATTCGATCCCGCGACCTCCGGAATGCGAGTCAAGCGCCTTAACGCTGCACTACGCCGGCCGTCAAATGGTTTTACCACACAGGGATATCATTTATCCTTCCTCTGCAAGTTCCATACCTCCCTGCTATAGGTACATCAGGGCAGGTACCAGCACCCCATTGTGGACTTCTAGTTAGCACCTCAATTCTGAAACGTTTTTCTATAATTCTCACATTTTAAATCAGTAATTTTAGTAGTAATCATTTCAGTTGTTCTATTCTGCACCTAATTTCCCTAACTTTCCCTCTAAGTATCTCAAAAGTCCATCTCCTCCAAAATCAATGTTTCTGGAGGAAATAAATATCTTCCTTTTTAATAATAATAATCCCACAAAGGCTTTTTGGGATTAATGTGAGTTTTCAGTAATTGAAAGAAGAACTCCAAGTTGAAGGATTAGGATTTAAAAGCAGCCGCTCTCAATCCGCCAGCGCAACTTATTATGAGAAAATCAAAATCAAAAATCAAATCAATAAAGCCTCCTTAACAATACATTTTGCAAATCAATTCTGGGATTTTACATTTTAAATTCTTCGCATATTTCAAGAAAATAAAGAAAGTAGAATATAATATATTATAGAATACTAACCGACCCGGCGAACGTTGTTCTACCATATAAATTATTTTAGTGAATATTTTTGTTTTTTAATAAAAAATAACGAATGTATTGTAAATGTGTGGGGATGTTGAACCGCGATCTACAACAGAAAGAGAAATGGAGCGCCATAGACAATGACCGCCGAAAAATACAAAAAAAACATCAACCATTCATTTTTTAATTAAATGTATTTCATTAAAGTAACGGACATATACATTTTTTTATCTCTTAAGCGTTAAATGTAAAAGGAAAAGAAGTAATATATTTTTTATCTTTCACTATAATACACGCACATAAATATATAAATTAAAATAAATCGTACCAAATTTTGCACACACTGCGTCGTGATACATAACAAATGCAGAATAAAATGTCAAAATGGCGCGACGCTTCTCATGAATGACTTGCGCGTGTGTGGATGAATATTCGATGAGGCGGACGTAGCGCCATCTGTCAATCAACAACATAAATAATTTCGTTCTGTTTGAAATACGAACGACGGTTAAATTTGTTCATACAAAAATACTAAAATCGCGATTAAAAAGGGAGGGTAGGGGTAGGAGAGTGAAAAATTGGGGTAATAGGTATTTTTAGATGCCAAATAAAGAAAAAAATAAAATTAAAAAAATTCAAAAAATCAAAAAAAAATCTGGATAGGGACACCTTAATCATCTAGCGGTATGAAATATTAGTTAAAACCTCTTCTCATGCCTACCAAATATACATAAATAATTTCATAAAAATCGGTCTGCCGTTTCGGAGGAGTACGATTACAAACACCGTTACACGAGATTTTTATATATAAATGGAACTACAAAATTTGTAGGCTGGCAACACCAATTTAAAATGCAAATATTATTTTAAAGCGCACTGACACTGAATATATATAGAACAATGTAAATCACTTTTAAGAAAACATTTTTTGTTGTTAAAGAAAAAAAAAATTAAATCGAGGAAGTTGTTAAAATACATACCTACTTAATGACATAAATTTAATTTAATTTAATGTAAATTTTGCATTTAAAAATAGGTAGAAAGGAAGAATCATTAATAAATTTTGAGTTTAGTTACACTACCATTAGATCTGAATAAGTTAAACATATTCAATTCTAAAATTAGAGACATGATGTAAAGCCCGGGCCCAGTCTAAATAACATTATAAACGCGATCGTTTGTATGGATGTACGCGTGGTTTTACTCTCTCACGCAAAAACTACTGAATTATTAAATTCTACCCATTATCGGCAGCTACTAAAATGCATGACATTTCTTAACCCTCAGCATGGCTGATGGGTCTGTCAGACCCATCAGCCATGCTGAGGGTTAATAAATTGAAATCAAAATTTTCTCTGAAATCATAAGGTTTATAAGTAGATACTTTACAGCGTAGGGAGTGTGGAGAACCCATCGCTCAGGGAGTGGAAACATAAACCTGCAATAGCCATCCCAAGCCAAGGTGTGAGCTACCGTGCTCAGGGTGAATGTCCTGGGGAACAGCGTCACGAACGGTGTCTCCGAGAAACAAGGTCGCATCTCGGAGTATTTAGACCTCACTCCAGCACTCTAATTCCTTCTAATTCCCTAATTCCCTGGTAACTCGTGGGACAAAAAAATTGGACCATTCAAAAACTAGGGGACTTTTGGGAACCTAGGAGTGCTGAGGCCACCTCTGTGGATTTCCCACCTGGGGCCGTAGAAGGAACCAAGAGGAGAAACCGTGGAGAGGTGAGCTGAGGCCACCTCCATGAACTCTTCCCTTGTGGGGCCTTCAAGGAACCAAGGGGAAGGGCACCCTTCCAGCGCGGGGACTTTGTGGAACCAAGGAGGAGTGAAGTGGAGAGATAATGTCCTCTTCCCATGTGGGGCCTTCGACGAACCATGTAGGAGTGAAGAGGAGAAATGAGGCCATCTTGGTGAACTCTTCCTCTGTGGAGCCTTTAACGAGCCAAGGAGGAGAGATGAAGTTCTCTTCCCTCCTGGGGCCCTCGGGGAGTGGACTATTCCCTTGTGGGGCCTTTAGGGAACCAAGCGGAGGTGGAATCTCCATCGTGGAGCCTTCGGGGAACTAAGGAGTGGAGAGGAGAGATGAAGCCCTCTTCCATTGTGGGGCCTTCAGGGAACCAAGGAGGAGTGAAGAGGGGAAATGAGACCAGGGAAGACACATTGTCAGACCAGAAGATATAGCTTCATTTCGAATGACAATCCGGGTGAACTTTATAAAAGGCACTGGGTTACTGTCAAAGGAATGAGGTAAAATGGGAGATAGTACAATGGGTCTATGGCCTAAGTGCTCACGGGAACTATATATATGTAAACCATCTCCGAATATTTAAAAAAAAAAAAAACTAGATACTTAAATGATGTAAACCATGTATTTTACGTGGCATTTAAAAAATTCAAATAAGAAATTACATAATTTTTTCACAGAAACGTAACTACCTCAATAACAATTTGTTTTTCAAACTTTCTTTAGGCCTCTCTGTTTCCTCCTTCCTACAACATGGGTCTCTTCAAGACCCATGTTCATTCCTTTCTCTCCTCAAAAAGACACTCCACACAACATCTCAGATGTAACAGGCCATGAAAGAAATTATTTTCCTCAGGGCCTCTTGTATGAAGTTAAAGTAAAAAAAAATTAGGTACCACAACTAATATTGGTTATTCCTATTTGACACCTCATTTATGGATCCACCTTCATGGTGGATCTCTGGCACGATAAAAACTCAATATCAAACACACTCACCGTATTCAAAAGTTATTATAAACAAACTTTTTTTTATTGTTTCAGTTGTGAGTCCGTCCCCCGGCGAGTCGCACTACTCGCTGGAGCCCCCGGGCCCCGCCAGTCTGTGGGGTCCAGGGCCCCGCTGGGAAGGAGCCCCGCCACACTTCACGGCGCGCCAGGGACCCCCTAACGTCACTGCGCAGGTGGGGGACCATGTCAAACTTCATTGCGGGGTGGAAGACCTTGGAGACAAGACGGTACGTAGATTACAACATCGTACCCATAGACATCCAAATTTATAGTCGTGCCCACCACCAGGTAAAGCGGAACAAACCAAATTGACCGTCTCCCTATCTGTAATCGATCCATAAATGAATCTGACAGTATGCACGCAACTCGCATTGTAATATCATTATTTAGTTCGTGAAAATTAATTCAGCTTACAATTTAATAGTTCGTTTAAAATCGCGCAAATTGATGGCTGCTTAAAAATTTTGCTACAAATCACAAATCGGGTTAACAAAAGTTTGGGCTTATTACAAAAATTAAATTTATTGTTAAACCATTTAGTGACACTTTTATTCATAATATCTGTATTTTTAACGAGAAATTTACCATTTTTACGTATTATGCGGTGTTATACAGGAAAATAAAAATAGATTGCCTCACCAAAACAGACAAGACTTTTGTTTTTGGTGGGGGATTTATAGTTCGATTATATAAAATCATGTAAATTGATAAAAGTATTAAAATATCACAAAAAATAAAAATAAAATAATAATAACAGATGTAGACTCTTACAGCGCTTGTGTTATAATTAACCCTTTCACTAATTTTCAGCTTCGCTGCGCCGCCAGGCGATTCGTGCAAAAATGAAATTCGGTGCGCTGCAAAACTGTGGCCTTACTTTAGCGAACTTTACTTTTCTGTGCAGGGTTTGGATATTTCAATGTGCGCTCTTCGGCGGTTAACGTACGACTGATGGCTAAAACATGGTCACGTGGTTTGCCTCCAGCTCGTCGAAATGATACATATTTAAAGTTGTAGCAAGACTATCAATTTAAATGTATCCCTTGAATGTCTCCTTTTAGAAAACGGAACGACAAAAAATCAGATATCGGACGCCCTCTCCACATTTTCGTTTTAAAAACGGAACGATAAAAAATCGGATGACTCAGACGCTGCGTGCATGTTTCCTTACGACTGGAAGCGGGCGGGTTGAGGGGCGGGGTGGTGAAAAGCTTCGCATAAACCTAAGGCTGCGTGGACAAGTAATCATTGGTGGTCGAGGCCTCTATAGTAAATTTATTTTTTTCAAATATAGATATAGCCACCCATTTTATTTGTTACACCTATCATTCCTATTATGTGTAAAAAATTTCAGCCCCCTATCTTATATACAAGGGGGTGCTCATCGAATTAGAAGTTTCTGACAAAAGTTCTGGATTTTAAGTAAAACGCGTAATTTAAGGTTTATTAATATTACAAGTATTTTTGTCAAATAGGTTTAAAACGTATTTAAATTTGACCAAAATTTGGTAACAAAGCAATAATTGACATAACTTTAGTCGCAATCTTTCAAAAATATGTTTGTTAACTCCATTTTGAATGTTTCAGTAGAAACGATTTTTCTGTTTTGTTCAACGATGTGAAGTAAAAATTGCTTTTCTTCCTCATTCTTAGTGAGTATCGTGTTGTAATCTTCAAATAGTTTAATACCTCTCTCCGCTGTATCATTAACAACACGCAAATTTTTGACTCAGTTTTTGCCTTGAAGGTAATCAAAATTGTTATTCGAAGTTTTAGGAGGTAATTACCAGAAAGAGTCCTTGATATCAAGAACAAAGAGCGTTTTCTACGTTCTTTGTATTGCAAAAGCTTCTAATGTAACCTCTGAGGCAAGCTTAGCAGAATCACCTCGTACTGAACGATTTATTTATTTTTTGAACAATGGCCTGTTTCTCAGCATCAGACAGCTTCTCAGAAAACAAGGTAAATGAGACTAGTTCATCTGACATATACCATAAGTGACGCTCTAAGACACCCTTAGCTGCTATACTGATTTCGAAATCAATGGCTTCGTACATTTTTAAGCTATTCCAAAGTATTAAGTCATTTACTGGTGCATCTGCTGCCAAAGACGCTTCGATTCAAACTTTGGTGTAGGTGATAACTAACAAATCGAACAACTTGTTTTTCTTCTCTCTGGATTAGTTTAAATCTTATTACGATCAAGCGCACTGGTAACGTATTGTAAAAATATGTCACTTGTAGACAGCTCAACGCACTACAAACTCATCTTTGGACTTATCCTCTAATATGCTAGCATTACTAGAAGTGCTACTGAAGCTTCACTCAAGCATTACTTTCAGCAGCCATTTCTTTCAATTCTTCAGATCTTTGTTTCCGTTTTAGAGAACTTTCTTTGACCTTTTCTAGTTTTTTGTCGATTGAGGTCATAATCATCTTACGTTATCATCTTTGATCGATGAGAAACGCTCTGTCTTCCTCATTTTTTTATCAAATTCAAAGCGCTTGCATGGGCAATATCAAAAAAAATGGCTAGTTCTTTTTTAAACAAATAGGTACTCTCCTTTTATTTGTGCTTCAGAATTTCTTCCTCTATTTTTATTCAATAGCAACCAGTTCTTAAGAAACTCAATCAGTTTTTCAATGCAGTGATTTTGTTTTCTGGTCGGAATACTAGATTTACTCCATACTTTTATAAGTTCTTGAATAAGTACATGCGCGGAATCTTTCACATTTTTGGAATCATTTAATATGTAGTGATAACGGAGTAAAACTTGCCGAAGATTAGGATGTTGGTTAATCCTCATCAATGGCTCAATATCTCGAACCCCAAGTAGAAAAATTTTCTTATTTTTTTCGAGTAGATGAACACATTTTACTACACTGATTCACTTCACAGTCTACTAAATTAGTATCAAATACTGTTCAAATTTGTCCATAAAACTCTTCAGTAGTTTATTTTAATATTTATTTAATAGTTTAACACACGAAACTGGCCTGTAGAAAAAAGTAAAAATTAAGCATTTTACACAAAAAATTCAAAATCAACACTCGATTGAGCACCCCCTTCTACTTGAGCTATCTCGCTGAAATTTTACTATGTTATTTCTATGAATACGTGTAACAAATTTACGGGGTGGCCAAATGAAAAATAATAAAAAAAACATTTTTGGACCACCTTAGTGGACATGCATGTAATAAAACGTGAAACCAACCACGATTTATGGGAAAGGAATCAAACAACGGCAAACGGCGCGAAACGCCACTTGCAATGTTAACTCGTTCGCCAACTTCGTTCCTTTCCCGTAAATACTATTGGATCGGTAATAAAATAGGCCACGCCCTTTCGCGTTGGCCGTCCAACTGGCTTATCGGATTGGATCTCAACAAATGAATACACCTACTACCTTCCGGTAGTCTAATCAGACTATCGGAACCGACTATCGAATGGAAAACTCGAGCGAGTTCCGATACGATTTTTAAACGGACGCGCTGCGCTGGCTATCCTTCCGACAAAACGTGCCGGATCCATTCTCAAAAAGTTTCGGAGATGTGGGTACAACTCCATTTAACCTCTACAATCACAAGGGTATCCGATTTTAAAACGGAACGACGGAGCGTCCGTTTTTTAAACGGAAATTTGAATGGGCCCTTACAGTATCCTCCATTAGTTTAGATGGGTAGATTTTGTTTAAGTGTAGGTACACAGAGTGATGTCATGTTGCGCGCATTTATCCTGTTAGAGCCAGTATTTCTGTATAATGAAGTTAACTTCATGTTCAAAGTAAATACATTTGAAAATTTTGAGGAAAGTGACAAATAATAAAATGTACTCTAGATTTAAAAACCTCAATTTAATCTAAAATGTTCTTGCAAACAAACTTAGATAAAAATGCTTTTGCAGATTAAAAGCAAAAACAGCGGTGAGGAAATCCAATCATTGTCTTGTTAGACAAGTGACCCTAAGATGAAAATTTTTTTATGGAATTAAAGAAGATTAATTGTACAGCCGTGGTACTTTTGGTAAGACGTCATCATCACATCATCATCACACTTGGCTCTACAACCCCTGGTGGGTCTTGGCCTCCTCAAGAGTCTTCCTCAACTCATTACGGTTTTGTGCCAGCTCTCTCCAGTTTACAATCGCCAAGGCGGATATATCTATTCATTACCAGAAAAAATTAGAAACATGAATACCAATATAAAAAATTTTAAAACTCACCTCAAAAATTATACTGAAAACTTAAACTGAATGATATAAAAAAAGCAATACAATAACACCCCCCCATACACACAAGCCTTGCTTAATTATGGGGGTACATCAAATATTCTACTATGTAATTAATTACTGTATAAAAATTATTTGTAATTTATGTACCTTCTATTACTAATAAAAAAAAAATAAAAAAAAAATCTTTGAGGACTTTGTCGCTCCATTGGTAAAACGTCACAGGTGTATAATTATTTTTTGTTGGGATGAAACTACGTGTATGGGTGCCGCCGACCCGGGAACCATTTATTGGATAACCAACACCCCTGCCATAGGTTACTCCAAGTGGTTCGCTATGTTTGACGATTTTGCAGGGGTGTCCGAGTTCTTGCAGTGAGGTTTTTCGAGGTCTTGCTGGCGAATGCGTTCTCTCACCTACTGAGTGGCGGTCCGGAACGGGAGAGACTGCTTGAGGCAGATATTATCTAGACCTCTCCAGCCGGACCCATCGCCTTGCACCGCAGTGGAAAAGGTGGATTCATGCGTCTCTCACCCCTGGACACATTGACCCCTAAATTCCTACCCACCCCTCATACATTTTTCCTTCCCAGTACTTCCTCTCCTTCTTTCTCCTAAAAAGACCCCCCATACACCAAAAGATGACAGGAAAAATCCCTCAGGGCCTCCTGTGTGGATCTTTTGTAAAAAAAAAATGTTTTAGAGCCTGTTCGGACATCGAATATAACCCCGAGCAGATATCTATTGAACCGCGAGTGCTTATATTTCGTACCGTTCACACGACGCTATCAAATATTTCTTCCTATGATAGGAGAGTGGGTCAGATGAAAGAGCGAGCGGCCACGGAGTGTGCATTTTTTGTACTGAATCTATCAATTTGACATCTGTTGTTACGGGCGATTCACGGCCCGGATTGTAACATTTTTAACATTATGTTTTTGTGGTGTAGCTACCTGCGCTGTGAGAAGTACTTACTTAAGAATTCAAATTCAAGCAATTCAAATTCCAATTCTTTTGAACAGCAAGCTGAAACAAATTGTACTGTTTATTTTTTTTAACTGTCACACTCCATATGTTGATAACATTGTGAAAATTTTAATGGCACATAAAAAACTATCAACCGATGATTCTAGAGCTTTCTTTTAACTGTGTTTACGTAGCACGTTCAATTGCTACAGTGGTATGAAGGTGAGTTTTTAATGAGGAAGGTGTTGCAATCCATTTGCAATCGTCCATCCAACTTTGTAGCTTGCCACGCTACGCGCCAAATCTTGTCACCAAGATATGTTGGGAGGACGAAAACCATCCGTAGAGCAATTATGAGATCTCTTTTCAAGGTACATGGGCATAATACTGTAAATGCAATGGCATAAGGTATGGCGGGTAACTTTAAAATAAAAGAGATATGTTTTGGGAAAAACAGTATAACAATCTATATTTGAAATTTAGGACAAATAATGGTGACTAAATTACATGTCATGACTCACCCCAGGTTCAGACCGTTGTAAAGCTAATAATCCTAACTAAACTCACTGACGTTCATATGGATGTCCGACGGAGAGGTTCCTCGGAGTCACATGGACGGAGCCATCACAAGGCCTCCAATCCACTGGTGCTGCAGGATCTCGTAAATGCCCGCCAGGGCGTAGCCGGCCCAAGTCATGGAAGGCCCGTCACGGGGTTGTTGGTCCAGGTAGCCCGTACCCAAGGGAAGTTCGGTTCCAGACAACGTGGCCGAGTGAGTGGGACGCAAATATCAGGCTTGTCCCAAATAAAATCCTTATATTCGTATTTTAGCAGGCATCGATCGCGGAGCGGGAGGGGATTGGCGTGTGGCGAACAGATTAGCCAATTTAAGGCCGACAGGCTATAATATTCCATGCGCGTACATTTCAAATCGCGACTTTAACGCGGAAGCCACTTCGGCATTCACACAAGATAGATCCTTTGATCTTAAAACTTCCAGGTTGGAAAAATATTCCGTAAAACTGTCATCCCGCGATCGTTTCACAAGTATTATTTTATCAACTTAAACATGGCGATGTCACGTCCCGGTAAGGTCTCCTGCCCTCTGGAGGCCCTGCCGGAAAGTGAAAACGGAACCCAAAAACGGAAATCATTCCTACCAACCTGTTGCACCCAAAGTGTGGTTGTTAAAAAAAAGCATAGACAAAAATAAAAAAAATATGCGCCGTACTTATTTTCATAACAATACCCCGCTCGCTCCGAACGTGTTTGCCCTCAAACACAACTAAAAAGCTAAAAAAACTGCTGTACTAACTATCTACCTTGGTCTGAAGGGGGAACAAATATACATCATTATAGAGAAGGCATCGCCATAATAAAAATATTCAGAAAAATAAGCAAATGATGCGAATAAATAGCTTGCAAATGATTGCGACGCAACATCAATCGCGCCCACCATACGTAAGCCATGGTGGATGAGTTTGCGACGCACTCATCTGAAGTGCTGACAATAGAAAAATCATAACTTAGAATACTAAAACTTAAAATGTAAACAAAATCAATAAGGTGTTACGTGGACGGGGTCCGCAAGCACCCACAGCATCTAACGCTGGGTGTTGTACTACTGACTCTCGTCGAGGACAACCGTTGACGTATCATCTGTAACAGGATAATATTGCTTAATTAAATTAGTTATATTTACTTAAACTAGAATACATCATAAATTAATACCAAAACAACACCTTAAAATGCAACAAAACCTTGTTTATGCCTAAAGCATCACAGTTCGAACACACTGTTTTTTTTAAATATTTTTTTTTATAAATAGAGAAAATAGGCAACACTGATGATGGCGTACCATCCACACTTTCACCGTACTTCTTTTTAGGAAAAAATATTCTTCCTTTGAAGAATACACCTAACTATACTCCCTAACCTCGGTCTTTTGGGGATATTATTATAAAACCAAAAATATAGTTCAAATAACATATTAGTTTTACTTTAGTATTGTAAAAGATAATCATGATTTTGATCATTTTTTAATGTACACAATGAAAACAACCATCGCCTTTGAATGGTGCCAAATAAGATGTCAACTACCATCGCCAATGAATGGTACCAAATAAGATGTCAACTACCATCGCCAATGAATGGTGCCAAATAAAATGTAAGCAAACGCCTGTTAAAGGGTGCAGTTGGAAAGGTAATATGTTTGTTATAAACAATTATTGAGGTTTCACACAACCTATTTATGTATAAAACTAGATTATTATGCGCCGCTTAAGACGCTTATTAATTAACAACAGTATAATATCCCGGACAGGGAAAAATGAGAGATTCTTATGTACTATTATTTTTAAAACTATCTTTGAGGTAATAGCAGATTTGGTTAACAAACTTTTTGTGACATAATAAATTGTGGCAATTAATTTGAGTAGTACTCACATATGCAACTGGGCATGCTGCATATATGATACATGTAGTATAAAATCACAAAATGCTTAAAATAACATATTTTAACTTGGAACATAGAGAAATAATGGGCTGGTATTTCTGTATGTTCGGGTTATAATTTTACGAGGTTTACAACACAAAAAAATATGAACACAGGTCATATTATAATTTGCTTGGAATACAAGAGGGTATGTTTTTCAATATTATATCGTCGTATATTCCAAGTTTACATATGCTTAAAATCATACAAAAAAAAAATAAAAAATACCATGTTTAAGTTTTTAAATATGAGTATGTTTCCATGTGCAAACGTCCACGAATTTAATTACAAGGGTATGTAAAAAATAAATTAATTAATCTGCGATTAATGTTTTTATACTACTCGAGTCTTGAACTGGAGTAAAACCATTAAATATAATTATCTTTAGAAGGCAATACAGTGTAAGATAATTAAGATTTGATTTAATGTTGAAATACTGGCCACCACAATTCGGTTGATCAGTC
The DNA here is from genome assembly GCA_917880885.1 of Limnephilus marmoratus. Lineage (NCBI taxonomy): Eukaryota > Metazoa > Arthropoda > Insecta > Trichoptera > Limnephilidae > Limnephilus > Limnephilus marmoratus. Next base: position 12,933,236 of record OU862926.1, read on the forward strand.
CGGATTGAAGTGTCCGAGCATAGTATATTCTAATAATTATTTCAGTCCTTGTAAGGATGGCCAGACCCCACAAGGTACTGAAGATGAAAGAACTATATAGGAATATTGTCAGATTTAACAATGTCCTTGATGTGAAAGTCACCGGTTTCCTTACCATTCAGGTCGGCGATTGTGTATATTAGATCTGTTTTTTTTTAACTATAATATTTTTAACAAAATGTGGAGCTAACTTTTGTGCAAAATAATTGAATGCATTTGATTGGACGAAGTATCTACGCCAAACAACGTCTCCAACCTGGTAAGTAACGTGTTTTCTACGTAGGTTATAGTGATTCGCTCCCTTTTGGTAGGCTTTAAGGAGTGCGTCTGAGACTTGTTCGTAAACCGTGGACAATTCTTTAAGCTTTTGTGCATAAACTAAATGATGAGCGGAGTCATGCGAATCAGAATTATCGTCTGCTAATGGGTTACGATGCAAATCTCCATCTATTATTTGTTCTCTACCATGCATTAAAAAGTAGGGCGTAAAACCTGTAGCGCAGTTATCAGAATTGTTCATGGCTGATTGCACTTGAGGAAGAAATTTGGACCACGTCCGGTGATCAGATTCTACCAAAATAGATAATGCCGTGCCTAAAGTTTGATTGTACCTTTCTACAACATTGTTTTGTGGCGTATATAATGAATTATAAAAAGGAGGAGGTATATTATAATTTTTTAACAAATCCTTAAATTCCTTAGATATGAATTGTCGCCCATTATCGCAGACAATGGTACGTGGTACGCCGTGTATGATAAAGATGTTCTCCTCTAAATTTTTGACAATGCTTTTCGCGGTGCCCTTACGCAGTGGAAAAAGCCACGTATACTTAGAGAATACGTCGACACAAGACAATATAACAGTGAAACCCGCATAACTTCTAGGTAAAGGACCTACCAAATCTAAAGATAGCATTTACATTGGCCTTGTGACCTTTTTTGAATTTACCGAGATACCGTTAGGCGCGGCTGTACTAATTTTGTGGGCTTTACATATAGAACAACGGTTAATAAACTGCTTTACATCCTTGTACATATTTGGCAAGTAGTAACGGAGTTATATCTTTTTATATGTTTTGAAAACACCCGGATGACAAGAACGAGTCGACTCATGTGACTCAGATAATACTTTTATTCTTTGTTCCTGTGGAATTACCTTTTTCCAAGCCGTATCTTCCTGTAAAGCTAACTGTGTTTTAGAATGGCGGTACATATCGTTTTCTTTTACCTGGAAATTTAGGAACCTCTGCGGGAATTCCTGACAACCTTTCCAAATTTTAGAGTACCACTCATCTGTAGTTAAATCCGAATCTAAACTTGAAATATTAGCGAGATCCATACGTGAAAGGACATCTGGTACGATGTGTTGAGTACCTTTACGATGTATGACATCGAAAGAAAATTGTGAGAGACGAGAACTCCAACGCGCAAGTCGACCACTAGGGTTGGACAGTGACCCTAAACATTTTAGACTTGAGTGGTCAGTGACGACTGTAAAATGTGCACCCTCTATGTAAGGTCTGAAATGTGTTACTGAGTCTAGAACTGCCAAGAGCTCTCGTTCTGTAATACCATAATTTCTCTCATGCGTGTTCAAACACCGTGAATAATAGGCAACTGGGTGCTTGGTGCCGTCTATTACTTGAATTAAAACCCCTCCAATTCTAACCGAGCTCGCGTCACATTGTATCGAAAATGGTTTGGTGAAGTCGGGACAACTTAAGACCGGAGCTGTCGTAAGTGCTTGCTTTAAGTCCTTGAAAGCCTTCTCAGTTTCTTGTGTCCAAATAAATTTACTAATACCGTTTTTTGAACCCGTGAGTTTCGATAGTGGTGCTGCTATACTAGAAAATCCTTTAATAAAGCGTCTAAAATATCCGCAAAGCCCAAGGAAAGCCCGTATTCCTTTTGCGTTTTTCGGAATTGGAAATTCCTTGATGCATTCTATCTTAACCGGATCAGTTCGAAGACCTTTGGAATCCACCATATATCCTAGGTATTTGAGCTCGGCTTTACAGAACTCACATTTTTTAAGGTTAATGGTGAGACCCGCGTCTCGTAACCGTTCGTATACTTTGGTTAACAATTTAAAGTGTGACTCCAAATCTTCTGATACTAAAATTAGATCATCAAGATAACAAAACGCATTTTCATCGAACTCAAACCCAAAGAGAGCGTCAGCAAGTCTTTGAAGCTCGCTTGGTGCGTTTTTCAAACCGAATGGCATCCGAGTAAATTCTGAGAGGCCCCGACCTGGAACGACAAATGCTGTTTTCTCACACGAATCTTTATCCAAGGCAATTTGCCAAAAGGCTTTACTAAGGTCTATTGAAGAGACAAATCTGGCGCCGCCAAGCTTGTCAAGTATGCGCGATATGTATGGTAACGGGTACGAATCACGAGTGGTTACATTGTTAATTTTTCTCGAATCAAGGCAGAACCTACCCGTACCATCCTTTTTCGTAACAATTAAGACTGGACTAGACCATGGTGAGCGCGAAGGACGGATTACTCCCAATTTAAGCATCTCATCTACTTCGTTGTCCAATTGTTTCTGTCTCGCAGGCGAAAGCGGGTAGTACCTCTGTTTAATCGGCGGCCCGGTAGTAATAATTTTATGTTTTACAAGATGAGTTAATCCTAAGCCTTTTTTCTCATATGAAATAGATTCAAATTTTTTTATAATTTTTAATAAACTCCTATTTTCCGTAGGAGTCAAAGAAGAGGCTGGCCGAATTGCCCTCACCTCATTAATTTGTCCTGCCTGCGGTGGGCTGGTAACCCCTGAAAACAGTTCCGGCGCGATTTGGAACTGCTTCCAAAAGTTAACTCCCAAAATATAGTCCGGGGATAACGAAGGAATGACGTAAAAAATAATATCCTGTGTTATTAAATTGTACGTCACCGGCAACGTCATCGTTCCCAATACAAGTTGTTTTGTACCGTCTGCTGTTGACACATCGAAATCAACCTTAACTAGTTCTATGCCTAAATTAACAAAATATTTATAGGTATCTCCTCCTATACATGAAAGCGAAGCCCCACTGTCAAGCAGTGCTTTGTAGTTTTTACCCTTAATACAAATATTGGCATACGGACGATTATCTCTTTCAATCCCAGAATCCTGCGGCAGTGAGCCCACTACATCAGAAACCGGGGTAGAAAGAAATTGTCTAACCAGTCGGAGCCAACTCCGCCACTCACGTTTCCCCTGCGCAAGAGAAGGTGCGTGACTAGAGCAACTCCGTCCTAGTTTTCCGAATCCTTTTTTGTGTTATTTTTCTTAATAGTATTTATTTTAGGCTTAGAAGTATCGGAAGCTCTCTTCCTGCAATCCGAAATTGTATGGCCAATTCTTTTACAGTAATTACACACAATCCTTTTGTCCGAAGGAATTTTAGATGGATGGCTTATCTCCTTTTCCTTATTATCATTATTATTAGAAAACCCCTTTCGGTACTGTTTAGAGATATTACGATCGTTGTTAAAATTTGAAGTATGACCAAAATTATTTTGATTACTTACGTTGTGACTCGGTTGATAATCTGCGGACCGGTTGTAATATTTGTTATGATATGAAGAAGTACCACGTTGTTTGAATTATTATTATTATTTGAATAATTATGATAATTTTGTTTATTATAGTTAGAATTATTAAAATTATTGCTAGAATATGCCTTTCCCCTGTAAGAAGGAGAAGGTGAAGGTTGGATTGTTGGTGTTGAATAAGACTCGAATTTTCTAGTTACCTCCGTTAATTGCTCAAAAGTGTTGATGTCGCGAGACGCAAGTAAATTAATATACATTGGGAGCAAAGCTCTCATGCACAGTTGTAGTAACTCATTTTCCGATAATTTAGAATCAAGCATGTTGTTATGTGCTTTCATTCTCAATATGAACTCGAAAGCGGTCATACCAGTAGGTTGTTTCATGTTGAAGAGTTCTGTCTTAAGTGAAATCTGTCTATGACCGCCTTCAAACTGTTTAATTAGGAGCGATGACAGATCATCCCATGTTAGATCAGGGGTATAAATGGACCTAAACCATAATAAGGCTAAACCCTGAAGGATATCTGGAAAACATTTAACCAGGTCTTTATGTTTAACGTTCCTTGTTCTACATTTTTCATTAATCTGCAAAATGAAATCCCGAACGCAGGTTGAACCATTGAATTTAATGTTCCAAGTATTAATTGTGCTAGTCGGAGCATGCGTTTCATTATAGATTACTTTAGTGTACTTAATAACCTTAGCACCTGAGTCACTGTCTTCATCCGTATCGGTGTCCGTTTCATGTTGTTCTGCGAGTTGAGCGATTTTAATACCTTTATTAAAGCGTCCGGCTTGAATACGCATCTCTTCTAGAGTATTGGCTGGTATTAAATTCCTTGAGGTTAGGTCAGTTGTCAAATCATCTTTCGATTTTCCATTAATGTTCTCTATAGGAGCCGACATTGTGAGAAGTGTAAGTAGAATTAATGAGAAGAGAGAAAGTGAAAAGGAAATAGATAGTAGCCAATTGTTGAAGAGGAAAAGAAATTTAAAAATTAAAAAAAAAAAAAAATTAAGTTGGCTATAATTTAAACTTTGTGATAACTCTTATTCATGTTCATTAATTAACATTAATATTTTTGTGGCACCCCTATTAAAAATTTTTTTTTTTTTTTGATGTTAAAACTCAAAAACTCCGCGACATTTTTGGTTTAAAGATAAAAAAAATATATATATAAGTACATGTATTATTATTATATTAATATGTCATGTATTTAATGAAACATCTGTTCCGATTTTATATAAGTATTTATCCTCGACTAAATCCGATAGAAATCATATTTTGTTGAGGTTATGAAAATATAATTACAGTACTGCCTATTTGAAACAGTAAACAATACCGTTACCGCACTATGATCCTTGTATCAGGAAGTATATTATGTAGAAACGTCAAATATTTGTAGAATGTAAACACAGCTGATCGGCAACACATGGACAAGCGTCAGCTGATATTATCATAAACAATAGTGACTAACAATTGATCTGACAGCTATTTTTAAAACGTAATGAAGTGTCATAACAACCGATTTCACTGGTATAAGCTTATTCGCCTATATTTTATGTCGTAACCGTATGTTTATATTATGATGTGCAAAACATCCAGAATACATTTGTGACATTTAAATTTTGATAATTTGTCCCATCCTGTGACAAATAAACAATCACTAAAATTTGAAACTCGCATATGTGAAAGTCATGTTCACGTAATTATAGTTAACGAATTGACATTTTTTTTTTAAATTGTACACTTAATTCTGTAGAACGCCGACACGTGGGAACATACATTTTAAATACATCTGCCGTCGAACAGATGCCATTGCATTTGAAGTTAAAGACGAACCCAATCACGTTGTAGCGCCATTTTGTTACGGGCGATTCACGGCCCGGATTGTAACATTTTTAACATTATGTTTTTGTGGTATGAAGGTGAGTTTTTAATGAGGAAGGTGTTGCAATCCATTTGCAATCGTCCATCCAACTTTGTAGCTTGCCACGCTACGCGCCAAATCTTGTCACCAAGATATGTTGGGAGGACGAAAACCATCCGTAGAGCAATTATGAGATCTCTTTTCAAGGTACATGGGCATAATACTGTAAATGCAATGGCATAAGGTATGGCGGGTAACTTTAAAATAAAAGAGATATGTTTTGGGAAAAACAGTATAACAATCTATATTTGAAATTTAGGACAAATAATGGTGACTAAATTACATGTCATGACTCACCCCAGGTTCAGACCGTTGTAAAGCTAATAATCCTAACTAAACTCACTGACGTTCATATGGATGTCCGACGGAGAGGTTCCTCGGAGTCACTTGGACGGAGCCATCACAAGGCCTCCAATCCACTGGTGCTGCAGGATCTCGTAAATGCCCGCCAGGGCGTAGCCGGCCCAAGTCATGGAGGGCTCGTCACGGGGTTGTTGGTCCAGGTAGCCCGTACCCAAGGGAAGTTCGGTTCCAGACAACGTGGCCGAGTGAGTGGGACGCAAATATCAGGCTTGTCCCAAATAAAATCCTTATATTCGTATTTTAGCAGGCATCGATCGCGGAGCGGGAGGGGATTGGCGTGTGGCGAACAGATTAGCCAATTTAAGGCCGACAGGCTATAATATTCCATGCGCGTACATTTCAAATCGCGACTTTAACGCGGAAGCCACTTCGGCATTCACACAAGATAGATCCTTTGATCTTAAAACTTCCAGGTTGGAAAAATATTCCGTAAAACTGTCATCCCGCGATCGTTTCACAATTATTATTTTATCAACTTAAACATGGCGATGTCACGTCCCGGTAAGGTCTCCTGCCCTCTGGAGGCCCTGCCGGAAAGTGAAGCCAACCCAAAAACGGAAATCATTCCTACCAACCTGTTGCACCCAAAGTGTGGTTGTTAAAAAAAAGCATAGACAAAAATAAAAAAAAATATGCGCCGTACTTATTTTCATAACACTGTCATTCACCGGTCTAGGCAGCTCTGTAATTAAAATGAACCCTTCTCCTGTTTTCGTCGGAGTGGGGGGCGCTTAACTGTTGGCATATCGCCACAGGAGTGGTTACGGCGTAAGATGTGCATTGTCTATGGTTGATGTGCGCATAAAGCGCTTAGGTGTGAACGGTCTGAAGGGATTGCATGGAGAGCGATATTTGACGTGCTATGATCTTTTAAATTTATATGCTCAATCTGAACAGGCCATTATGGTGACGTTTTATTTAATTAGATGTATTTGCATTCCTCTGCTGTTTTATAATCTAAGGGAAATGTTGCTCAAAGCGGTTAGAAACTTTGTTGTAATTGTGTTTGTTTTCTGATTAGTTACATTAAAACAAATAAGAACACCGTTGGACAGTGGCGTGTTATGTTCTGTTATTCCTCTTTATTAGTTTTGTTTAAGTTTTTAAATTAGAACTTGATCGGTTAAAATTTTTAACATTCATTTTCTTCGTATTTCACCAGCTTATCCGTGGAATTTTAACTATCAATAAATAAACAAATACATGTTGGCAATAGATACAAAACTCGCAAACTTATCCGAATAGTAAACAAGGACCTTATAAATAAGTAAATCGTAAAACGAAGATTTACGAGGGTCAGTCAATAAGTAAAGCCTTCTATTTTTTTCTACTTAAATATAGTTGTTAAGTGAAAATTTGAATTTGGTGCTATTCTTCGAACCTTCTCCTACAATTTGCTGCAGTGGTAACTTTTTGCGTCAACAGGTGGCAGCACTGCAGTCGCTTGCAAAATAGCCGACTACGATGTTTGTAATAGGTAGCGTTCTGTGATTGATTCTTGACTGTAGAAGGTGAAACGCAAAAATTCACATTCATGAAAGACTGATAAATGTGTACCATGAAGCAACAGTGGATGTCAGCACTGCTAGACGATGGGTTCGTTGCTGTAACCAAGCTGAAGGACAAACACCGCTTGCTTAGGAAAAGCGGAGTGGAGCAGGTCGTTGATTGCAGCGACTGCACTCATTCGTGGTGATCCCAGATTAATAAAGATGTCGCATTCTCTTCGTCAGTAAAGGCAGTGTGATGAAGATTATTCGACAACTGATTTTTCAACAAAAGTTTGTGCAAGGTGGGTTACCAAGAAACTTAACCGGCCAGAATAAAGAAACAAGAAAAACAATGGTCTCACAAGTGCAGCTCTTAGTTTCTGGAAAAAATTGTGACCGGAGATGGACGGGGTCATTTTTTCAACCTGAATCAAAGAGGTAATTAATGGGATGGCATCACACAAACTCACCAAGGACAAAAAAAATCAAAAATTTGTGATCGACGGGGAAAGTTATGGCGATGGTGTTTTGGACATGACCGTGATTTTTACAACACTGTTATACATGACCTGGTTAAAAGATGGACGAAATAGACGGAGACAATATTGGAAAATAACAAATTAATAGTTAAAAGTGTGGTTTTCGACCCCTGTAATTGCATTTTTAATTACCTGGCCATTAAAGGAGAAAAAAACATAGCAGGCATTACTTATTGACTAGCCATAGTACATTATCCTAAACTAGGATAAGCTAGCAAGGAGATGGTGAAATACGCCCCCCCCCCCCACTAGTATTGTACTCTGACGACCACTGGCGTTGAAAATTGGAATAAAATGGCAAAAAAGTCTCCGAAGTCCAAAATTTCATTCACAGTTTTTACACTAATTAATGTCATGAATCACTGGTTACAATTAGTCAAGTATGTCCCTAAACATCCTGTATGTGTATTAGGGTGTGTCAATTATTTAAACTTTTTAATCCAGGAACGCCCGGGGTCTCAAAAGTTGCGTCTTACTTAGAAAATGAGAACTGCATTTAAATTAGGTTTTAATATAGGTTTTGACTGGTCGGTGGTTGAGTGGGCATAGCGCTTGGGTCCCACCCGAACGTCGCGTGTTCGATTCCTCGGCTGGCTAAGTCCTCCATCACAACACAAGCAACATTTTCGGCTTTCTGTGGTGGTAGTAGGAGATTTTCAAACATTGTTGGGTTATTCGTAACCCGGGAATGTTTGTCTTTCTTTAAAAAAAAAAAAAAAATCATTTTTAAAAAAATAGTTACTAGCCCACTAATATGCATTGAAAATCAGAAGACAAACCTAAAACTTTTTTTTTTTATTTTTAATTATTATTTTTTTTAATAATTCAATCCTTTAACGTTTGTTTGTTATAAAAATGCGTATAATTATCAAAAATGAAAAATAAATTCATATTTATGAATACAAGTTAGTCAACAAGAATTCTGATTTTATTCGGAAAAAGTGTTCCTTTCCCCTTTTATATTTTTAACCAACACATCACATATGTTTAAAAAATATTATTTTTTTGGGTTCTTTGAACCGCAGTTATGGAATGAAAATTAAGTTTGGTAAAAAATATAAAATATGATTTATATTTTTTTTAAATCACGATTTTTTTTTTCAATACTTCCGGCCATTTTAGCGGGCATATAGTGAAAAATAATTTCATTTTTTTTACATTTCCGAATAGCTACAGATCATACGAAACTTTTGACCCTGGGCGTTTCCAAATTAGGCCATTTTTTTTCTCTCTATGGAGAGCGACACAAGGTAATGTATATGTTTATTACATATATCCTCATTTATAATTTTTTTTAATCTATTATGAATAAGAATTGAGTTTTTACAACTCGATTGGTCTATACTTCATCTGCAGTCAGAACATCTATAAAAACACGTTTTTTTATGTTAACTCCGCGTATGAGGACCTGAGGAAAATGATTTCTCTTAGAGCCTATTATGTCATCTTTGGAAAAACTGTGTGGAGGATATTTTTAAGGAAAGGAAGAAGAGGAAGTTGTGGGAAGTCAAAAGGTATGACGGGTGGGTTGAAATCTTAGGGTCAGTGAATCCAGGAGGGACGTACATCCCACTGCGGTGCAAGTCTGGAGAATTTTGTTAGTGAACCTCTATATCCAAATGCTCTCTGTCTCTCCCCACCCGACAAGCCATACAGCTGGTGGACAGATACATTGGCAAACCTGAACAGACTTCACACAACGAACCCGGTCACCTCTGCTTAGACACCAAACTTAGTGAAACTTGGGGTGATCTACAGCAGAGGTGTTTTTTTTTTTTTTTTTACAGTGAATACCGCACAAGAATCTCAACTGCTCCCGTCTGGAGCCAGTGAGACTATGGCATCCACAATTGGGGTATGTTGTGAGGCTGAAGGTAGTGGGGAGGGGAAGGAGGTGGGGAAGAGGAAGGTTGGGAAGTACCTGGCTATTCAGATCTGGTCACTAAACACGGCTAAAGCCATTTTCAAGCAACGTTTCAATTCTGAATGGTGGTCTTACACCAGGGCGATACTAATAGAATCTTCCACTCTGGAACATGCCGCAAATATACTATATATTATTTTTAATGAATTAATTGTGAAATAACACAAATTAATCAAATAAAATTTATTTGCGCATGCCGGGTTCGAACTCGCGACCTCCGGAATGTGAGTCAAGAGTCTTAGCCACTGGACTACGGAGGTCGTCATTGGTTAACCAATAAATGGTTTCGGGATCGTAACCGCCTTCTAAATTAGAAAACATCTTTATAAATAAATCCGTCAGTTCGATTCTAATCGAGTTAACCTCTGGAGCGACCAAGCGAAATAAATAAATTTGCCTCGATCGCTCGTGATTTCCAGAAAATCATTTTGTAAATTTTCGACAACATAAAAAAATCATACCTTTGAATTTTAACACGCAGACAAAAAAACTTATTATTGTGCTGTATAGCCAATGAATTTACCTGTATTTTACCGTTTATTTCATATTTGTAGGATTTATAAAAAAAATCGTAAAGTTTATAATTAAAATAACGTATTATATTTTTTAAATAAATGAAGACAATATAAGCGAAACTCAATCGAAAATCTGGAAACAGAAAAATCAGAAAAACATATTGACACACTCGAACCCAGCAAGAGGTCCTGGGTTCGAGTCTTTCATCTTTTATTTTATTTGTGTACAAAAAATTTACAACAGTATGCGTGAGAGGTACTTATTCTGGTCAACTTAGAATATTTTAACCGTAAACATCCCATCAAAAATTCTGCGTGAAAAAAGTATTTAAGCAAATTTTTCTAAACATCGTTCTAAATTAGTCTACAAAGTTTGGATTTGCGATATCTGTCGTGATAGAAGTCATTATAGATAATAACGGACGCGGGAGCTTCGAAAATAAAAAAAAATAAAAATTGCCAACTCAGGATATAATGGGCTTTTTTATCCGAAAAGCAATCGGAGACATTTAAAATGGCGCCAATGTATGGCAAAAATCCAGTAGTCAAAATTAAGGGTCGACCGAGACAGGTTTTTCGTTCTCAGCCGAAACCGAGACCGAAACTGAGAATAAATTTAAATCTCGGCTGACACCTGACAACTGAGTAAAAAAATAAAATTTGCTATTTTTGCATAATATAGAGTATTTAAGAATGTAATAATAATTTGTTTTAAGAGGGCATTACCAGAGAAAGCCGGAAATACGTCATTTTCAAAAAAGTTTTTAGACGTATTGACTCTTTTCCACAAAAAATTATAAATGGATTTCGAAAGATTGTTCTTTTATCTAGTGAAGTTATGTAATAAATTTTTAGATTTTTTTTTTAATTTTTAGTATAATAAGGTTATTCCATAGGTCGTTGACAGATTTGTTAAATTTTCAAAAAAGTTTTTGTATTATACCACACCCATTTCAAATAATGTAATCATGCAGTAAAATAAATCAATACATTATCTAGCAGAGTTATGTATTAGAATTTTAATTTTAATTTCAATAAAATCATTAAAAAATATGTACGTACATGTGTTTCTTGACGAAAATTGGTCCATTTGTGTATTTATTTGCGCACTTACAAACTAATATATTTCAGATTTTTTTAACATTCTTATTAAATTTGGACATTATTGAAAAATGATAAATATTTATAATCAAAAAATAACTACAAAAAGTACACTATTTTAAAAGTTTTATCATCACTCCTTTCAGCATTTTTGGATGAAGGTATAAATTAAATTTTTAATTTATTTTATATATTTAATAATATAATTATTCAATAATATTATTAAATATATAAAATAAATTAAAAATAAAATGGAAGTTCTACAAAATAAACTTAATAACAATAAATAAAAAAAGTATAAATTAAAGCTAATTTGAATTGAAATAAATTCGATATTGAGTTATAATTTAAAAAAGCTCTTAAATAGTTTTAATAATTAAAATTGAACAACGTGATGTTGTAGCACATAAAAAGCAATTTTTCTGCGTTTTCACCCTTCAAAGTGTGTCGCCTAATAATGTATAATTGACCATCTCTGCTGTTCACTTGCTACACTAGTAGACGGTGCTGATAAAAACTTTCATTACAATCGATGGAGGCGCCTACTAATATCTACAGGAATTCCAAAATCTGAAAAAATCAAACTGATATCTATGAGAACCAAAGTGTTGACGAATATCTACAGCTCAAACTGTTGACTAATATCTGAGAACCAAAGTGTTGACGAATATCTACAGCACTGGCAGAGGTTGGATTTGCTATTATGTATAGCATATTGGAATAACGTAATATTGCGTATGCAGTTTAAAAAACTTAATTTATGTAAGTATGTATGTAAAAATCCCTAATATCGGACTATTGGACACATTTCGCTGATTAGTCCAACCTACGCTCTGTAGATATTAGTCAACTCTGGGACCGTCATAGATATTCGTTCGACCTTAGCTCTGTAGATATTAGTCAACACTCTGAAATTCGTAGATATTAGTTCAACATATGAGCTGTAGATATTTGTCCGACATACAGGCTGTAGATATTAGTATCTGGGATCCAATCGACAACCCTCTCACGCACTAACACCAAGTGACGAAAGTGGACGCGCGGTAGATTTGAATCCCATTATTCTGTACCGTACCTACTTACAACTGTCTCGGTTATGGCCGAGAATCTCGGCGATTTTTCGCCGAGAACCGAGACAGAGTTCTCGGTAGGATTTGCAGCCGAGAATGTCGACACCTAGACTGAGACCAAGATTTCAGTCGACCCTTAGTTAGTTAAAATAGAAATCGAATAAAGAATCGTCCGTACTCACACATAAGTAACTCAAGTACTGCATAGTTTAGAGAAGGTTATTTGTATTCTCCGAACACAAAGGAACACTCATTTTGTGCAATTTCATCAAAAAACGGACGGTTGAATATGGCAGCTAAAAGGATTAGGTTTCATTTCCGAAATGTTTGCCAGAAAATGCATCGTTCGATTAAAATTGCTTTGTGCTTTATGTTGAAGTGGATGCAGGGAGTTTTTGCTAAAAATCTTGTGTGTATTTTGCGCAGATTTTGTAATGTCATGATTTAAAAGTTTTGTGCTGTGTGGGAACAAAACTCTGTAAAATAGATTATTGTGTTTTTGAAGGAGAAAACTTCTTTAGCACGGTTGTGATTTGAAACTCGATGAAACGGAAACGAGCGACGCTAAAAAGAGAAAAACACATACTTCCATAGGATTTAGCCTGCGAGAAAACAAGATAGATTAATCGGCGTCCTCTTTGTGCGGTTCTTCGTAGAATAAAATCTTACTAATATTACGAAACCGCGAAAGTTCGTATGGATGTGTGCGTGTTTGTTACTCTTTCACGCAAAAACTATGAATGGATTTTAATGAAGCTTTACAATAATATATACATAGCTCATACATCAGAATAACGTATAGGCTATAGCTCAGAGCTCTGGCATTATGAAATTTGTATTAAAAAATTGCAACAGGTGGCACGATTAGTAAGATATCTATAATTCTTTATTCGATTCAAATGATTCGGGGAGTACTTCAAATAACTGCGGGAGGGGAGGGGAAGAGTGGGAACCCCCTAATACTATGCGAGCGATGCCGCGGGAAAAAGGTAGTATAGCATGCTTCAGATAACCATTAGGTACTTACAATCCTGGTAAAGGCGGTTTTTCACGTGGAAACATCTTCAGTCGATCATTTCAAGTCGTTGTTTTTCATTTTCTACAACAGAATAACTGACCGAGCGCTGAGAAAAAACGATAATAAAGGTTTGATTTTACACGAACGTTTTGTAAAACGCGCAAAAATTAGATATTGATCATTCGGCACTGAAATGCATCATAACAGAATATGATCTAGTACATATTTCACCATGGAAGTCTCTTTGGATCAAGCGACGTTGTTGCCGAGTTCTGTCGAAGATGTTCGAAGGTAGTTTTACGAAGTTATAAGATACTCTCTTCCGCCTTCCCCTCCCGACCGCCCCCTCTCCCCTCCCCAACCATCACCACCCTCCCGAATTCCATTCATTAATTCCCGGTACATTCAGTTTTCAAACTGCTCGCTTGCTACCTATTCCAATTTTTAAACAAATTCATAATGCCAGAGCTCACTTGTAGTTTTATATAAAAAAAATCCAATTCCGATTCATTTCATTTTTAGAGATAGATACATCGTTTCCACGGCAACCGTTTGTTCCGCTTTTCTTCTGACGTTTGCGATAACTCGATTTTGTTAGGGACAGAAAACGTATTATGATAAATAATTTCATAACGCCAGAGCTTATTCATAACGGTTGACGGCCGGCATAGTCCAGTGGTAAGCCTCTTGACTAGCTCTCCGAAGGTCGCGGGATCGAATCCCGGCGTGGCAAATAAATTTGATTTGATTAATTTGTGTTATTTCACAATTTATTCATTTAAAAATAATATATAGTATATTTGCGGCACGTTACCGAGTAAAATATACTCTTAGTATCGCCCTGGTGTAAGACCACCATTCAGAATTAAAACGTCGCTTGAAATGGCTTTAGCCGTGTTTAGTGACCAGATCTGAAAAGCCAGGTACTTTCCCACCTTCCTCTTCCCTATCTCCATCCCCTTATCTTTAGCCTCACAACATACCCCAATTGGGGATGCCATAGTCCTACTAGCTCCAGACCGGAGCAGTTGGGACTTTTGCGCGGTATTCATGTAAAAAAAATAAAAAAAGTGACGCCAAAACTTATTCATAACGCCAGAGCTTAGCAATGTATACAGCCTAAGTAAATAATGTACATGGTTGTCTATTAGTGAAAGAATTTAAAAAATTCTTTCAGAATTTTTTGCATGAAAGAGTAACAAACATACATACGTGCGTACATCCATACAAATTATCGCCATTATAATATTAGTAGGATTAAAGATTAAAAAAAAAAAAAAATCACTTATTCATCTTAAAAAATGTTCTACTAATCTCAGAGCATACAATGTACTCGTATTTGATAAGAATTTTAATAATATAGACATAATAGCTGATCCGGCGAACTTCGTACCGCCTCAGAATCAAAAACTGTTGTCAACTTATTAGCTGAATTGATCTAAATTGTTTCTCCCTGCGTATACCATACCTTGATCTAAATTGTTTCTCCCTGCGTATCCTTTCCCCTCTCGCGTTCCCTCTCGTTCCCCACTCCACTTCTCCCCTTCCCCCGTCCCGCTAACCCCCCTTCCTGAGTTCCTTCCCCTCTCCCCCTCCCCCCCCCCTCCCCCCTCCCCTCCCCCCTCTCCCCTCCCCCGGTTCACAGTTCAATATTATACCCCTTACAATATTGCTGCAGTTCTTTCAAAATAGGAGAATTTTGTTCCATACAAAATGTATGGGGAAAATAATTTTCTTCGGAGTGGAACACCCTTTACTTTTAGGGGTATGAAAAATAGATGTTGGTCGATTCTCAGACCTACCAGATAAGCACACAAAATTTCATCAAAATTGGTCGAACCGTTTCAGAGGAGTATGGTAACAAACACCGTGACATGAGAATTTTATATATTAGATTCTCATGTAATTTAAGTACCTTACAAAAGTATGTCATAGTTAACATTAAATAATTTTTTGACCGTTTTCCAAGTTATCATGTTATTGCTGTGAATCCTTTCCAGTAACTTGTCATTCGACTTACTGAACTTTCTGTTTTCACTCTGAGTTGTAGGTATGTTCATATATATTATTATTATTGCTGTGTAGTGAGAATAGATCCGCAACAATGTTGTGAAATTAAGTAACCAGATTATTAGTTTATAGTTTATATTCTGTTATTGGATATTACGTATCACTAGCTGGTACCCGGCATGCGTTGCTATGCCATTTAATAAAGAAATTTTTACTCCCTGCGTGTCCTTTCCCATTCGTCCCGTTCCCATTCCGCCTCCCCTCCCTATCCCGCGTCCCCTTTCCTTCTCGCTTTCCCAATCCACCTCCTCCACCTTCCCTCTCCCCATTCCACTCCCCCCTTCCCCCCCCCCCCTGAGTTCTCCTCCCCCCTACCTGAGGTCCCCTCACCCCTCCCCCCTTCCGCATTCCATACATTCATTCCCGATCCATTCAGTTTTCAAACAGCTTTTTTTTTTTTTACATTAACTCCACACAGGAGGCCCTGAGGAAAATAATTTCCCTCAGGGCCTATGTCATCTGGGATGCTGTGTGGAGGGTCTTTTTGAGGAGAGGAAGGAATGAACATTGGTCTTGAAGAGACCCATGTTGTAGGAAGGAGGAAACACAGAGGCCGGCAAATCATTCCACAGCCGAGCTGTTGAACACAAGAACGAGTCGAAGAAACGACCCGTTCTCATGTGACAAATGTCAACCGTGTACAAATGTTGGGCACGCGTTAGGCGTGTTTCCCGACTATGCACCGGTGCCGAAGGGATCAATGATGCTAGTTCCTCGGAGCATCTTCCATTGTAATACCGGTAGAACAAGGATAGCATTCCCACCCGACGCCTGTGCTCTAAAGATTGCAATCCGTCTGTTAAGATGGGAGAATCTATCAAACGGACCGCCCGTTTCTGCACAGAGTCGATGGTATTTTTCAGGTATTTTGGAGCTCCAGACCAGAGATGGCTGCCAAATTCAACCGTGGGGCGTACTTGTGATTTGTACAGGGTTAGCAGTAAAGTTAGCAGCTTGCGTGCCACCTATTGCAATTTTTTTATACAAATTTCAAAATGCCAGAGCTCACCATTATACAAACCTTGTCCTGACAATAACGAACACAGAAAAAAAAGAATTATTCAATTTGGTGCAGTCGTTTGGAAGTTATGCGCGTACATACATTTCGGCGATTCATTTTTATTAGATAGAAGATAGATATATAGATAGATAGATAGAAGAAAGATAGAAGAAGAAGATTAATGTTATTATTATAAGTGTAAAATATCTGTTGATTTTCCCTAATAAAAAAACAAAGAGCTCTCCAGATCAGAACTAGCCTTTAGCCTGGAAGGAAGGTTGTCCCCAGAATTATTATTATTACTATAATAATACGTCAATAAACGTTAACTGTGTTATAAAGAACATAAGTAGTTCATTTATAAGTACTGGAGAATACTGGTCCAAGTATGAACCACATTAAAGTATTCTCTGGAGATAATATAAAAAGACATCACAGGCACTAACGAAAAAAATGTCATCAATTTCCAAAGTTTTGCATGGACAGTCGTCTGAAAAAACTAAATTGTTTTACGAAAATATGCTGTTTTAACTGGGCCACACCGCGACCGTGTCAATTTAACATGATAAAGATGTATAGAAGATGATATTTATGTTTATCTCAGTAAACATGCATCGGTACGTACATCCCGCTTTATGTCTGTAGACCAGTGGTTCCCAACCTTTTTCTGACCCGGGACCACTTGTACGTTTATTTTTTCGACAAGGACCACAACGGAGGGGGTGGAATGGGTAGGACTAGGACGGGTTCTATCAGAATATTTACCACAACGGAGGGGGTGGAATGGGACGGGTTCTAGCAGAATATTTACCACAACAGAGGGGGCGGAATGGGATAGGGTGGGATGGGTTATGGCAGAATATTTGCCACAAAGGAGGGGGCGGAATGGGATAGGGTGGGACGGGTTCTAGCAGAATATTTACAACAACGGAGGGGGTAGAACGGAGTAGGATGGGGTGGGTTGAAACGGAATACCATAATGGCCACTGACCACAAGGCACAATAATGAAAAACTGAATATTGTCCCTATTTTTTTTTATTCAGACTTCTCGATCAGGGACCGCCCGCGCTGGGCTCGCTTATTGACCGGCGGATCACCGCGGACCATCTTCTAGCCTCTCGCGGACCACTGGTTGGGAAACCCTGCTGTAGACAGAAGAAATGAGTTCAGCATAAAAACCACATGAATAAATTTGAATGCTGTGTTTCAACAGATGTCGGATTGTGTATTTTTCGGATTACAAGATTTATTTAAATGTTTGTTATTTATTTTGTTGAAACTCTGTAGATCCGTTAAAATAAAATTATGGTAGGATCCGTGGAGCTTAAAGTATTTATTAAAAAAATATCTGCCTTAGGATAATTGCATGTCAAACACAAATATTGTCTATTTTCTTCGTAATATCTATTATATAAAAAGAAATCGCTGAATGTGTTGCTAAGCGCATAACTTTCGAACGACTGCACCAAATTGGATAATTCTTTTTTTTTGTGTTCGTTATTGTCAAGACAACGTTTATACAAGGTGAGCTCTGGCATTATGAAATTTTTATAAAAAAATTGCTATTGGTTTGAAAACCGAATGTATGTTATTTTATTGGTCTATGACATACTTATTTTTATCACTGTCATTCATGAATTTTGTACAGACTTTTTATAAAGCTAATTAATAAAATAAAATAAAAGCGGGAGGGACGGAGAGATGGGGGAGGGGGGGGAGGGAGATGGGGGGAGGGGGGAGGATGGAGGGGGGTGAGGATGGGGGGAGGGGGGTGGGGGGGAGGGGGATGGGGAGAGGGAGGAGGGGGGAAGGAGTGGGGGGAGGGGGGAGGGGGAAGGGGGGTAGGGGGAGGGGGGGGGGGAGGGGGAGTGGGATGAAGGATGGGGGGGAGGGTAGGAGTGAGGGGGAGGGGGGCGGGGGAGGGGGAAAGGGAGGGGAGGGGGGAGGAGAGAGGGGGAGGGGGGAGGGTGGAGGGGGAGGGGGGGAGGGGAGAGGCGGAGTGGGAACCCCCCTTACACCATGCGAGCGAAGCCGCGAGAAAAAGCTAGTATTATAATAATTTTCTTTGTAATGTATTTTGACATAGCTGCCGAGCAGCATACCATCGAAGCTGCTTCAGCAGTTAGGCGTTCTCAATGCTTTTTGGGCCTTATCAGAATTTCAGGAACAAATCCAAAGTAATGGTCGGTATCAACTACATTATTGCTCCGTATTGATGGCCGAGTTTGCTCGCTCAAACGTTTTCTGAGGTCCTTCGTAGATATACGTTTCTTTGGAATAGCTCCACACAGGAGGCCCAGAAGAAAATAATTTCCCTCAGAGCCTTTGTTATCTTTGGGGATGGCCACACAAAAAAGAAGAAGAAGAAGTTTTGCGAACGAAAACGGTAGGGTACGGTGAGGTAGGTAGAAATCTGGGGGCCAGTGGGTCCAAGAGTGACGAACGTGTGAATCCATCTATTCCACTACGGTGCAACGCGATGGGTCGAAAGAGTTCTACTGGAGAGACCAAATGGTATCCCTCATTCAGTCTCTCCCGATCTGCCCAGCCACGCAGCAAGTGGGTAGACAGTAGACACATCTGTTGCCAATACCTAGACAAACCTGCTAAGTCAACAAAATTAGCAACTCATCTGGAGTGATCTATGGCTTAGGTGATCGTTATCAGAAAAATGGTTTTCATGGCGGCGATACCCTCTTTTTTTTTAAGTAAATATATATTTATTTTTTTTACGTTTCTATATGAAACATGTTAGGTATATACATAAAATAGAAAATATATTTGTAGTCCTCCTCACTAGGAGTTCCTGTGCTGAGGGGGACTATGCTTTGGATAAGTTTTCAGCGACTTCTATGGTTTAACTTAATTGTTTGGATAAGGTTTTCCAGAAACTTCTATGACGATGTTTTAAGTATATTAGTAAGTTAATTTTCCGATAGTTCCTCTAGCCAACATTTAATGTCCTTATTGTAGCTATTTTTTGTTTTAATTTGTTTGATACTAAGTGGGAGTTTGTTATATAACTTTACAGCTAAAAATTCAGAACTTTTTTGTCCAAATGAATGTGACACATTGGTATATTTATTTATTTAAGTTTATTTAGGAAACATACAGTTGTAAATATACATTCATTTTACATTTAATAGTGAATATAATATAAACCAGTGAAGTTCCATTAACGATTTAAAAAAAGAAATGATAACAGATTAGGAATCAAGTAGAAATTATATTATTAGTTATTATATTAGTAAAAAGAAAAAGTAAGCAATAAAGAAATAATAAAGGAATAATAATTTTGTTTTAAGTACATTGTAAGGTTAATTTCATTTTAAGCGTTTCTAGGGTACAGTGGAAAATATCGATATCTCTTAGAGCGTTGTAAAATTTGCAGATACGTCCTAGCAAAGAATTTTGCGCATATTTCGATTTGAAATGTTGTATAAAAAATAGGGTATTCGATCAGGGTACCTAGCATGGTCGATCGACATAGGTTTTATCGAAAATGTCGGTAACTTGTCATCGCTCCCGAGCACGACTGCAGGCAGCTAACGAACAAATAACAGTTCACAACGACTAAGGGTTCCTATTTAATTTGACGTGAACTATTATTTGTTCGTTAGCTGCCTACAGTCATGCTCGGGAGCCATGACAAGTTACCGACATTTTCGATAAAACCTATATCGATCGACCATGCAAGGTACCCTGGTATTGCGTTCGTGGCAACGAAATGCAATCCTCTCTAATAGATCTGGTGAATCAACAAGGCAGTTCACAGTATAGAAAATTCAGTTGTATAGAAATAATACGTCAGAAAATTTTCTCCGTTTGTAAAGAGCAATAGGTTTACACTGGTGATTTTCGAAACGATACGAAAGGTGTTTCAAAAATTTTGTCATTAAGTATGTCTGTTTGTTTGGCTATGGTTTTATGAGCATGTGAGGTGTCGGCCTCTGAATCATTTTTGTGGTGATGTACTAGAATGTTATTTGGAAAAGATTTTCTGTATGCTTGGAACATCAAACTGTTTAAAAATTTTCTGTTGTTGACGTCCTATGGAGACGTTCTTTATGATGCAATTCTGAGTTACCTTAAGTTGTTTTATGTGATTAGATGCCGCTGAGCTCCATCATAATTTTAAATTGAATATTGGTACATCGTGTGCTTGACATGTTTACCGACCAGCTCCGAATGGCCAGGTAATTTCTATCCTTCCTCTTTCCTGTCTCCTTCCAGAATAAAAGCATTCCCCGAATTTGGGTAACCACAGCCCCACTTGCTTTGGAAAATATCCCCTGGTTGCCCACGGTGAAATTCAAATTGTCGTTTAATGTTGATCAACTTGAGTAATTAGGTAAATTAGTACAACCCGTTCCATAAACTAAAGACATTATCCTAATAATGTTGTATTGTTTTAGGTTTCTTGGGTGAAACGGCACGGCCAAAGCTTTGAACTTCTCACCTTTGGCCACCTGACCTACAGCAGTGAAGACAGGTAAATATACTACACACGTTATCTTGGTCACTCCAAGTGGTTCGCTACGTTCGGTTACTTAGCAGGGTTGCCCGGGCTCATGTGGTGAGGAGTTTTCAGGTTTTGGCGGCAGATGTTTCTGCCCGCCTGGATGAGGGAAATCTTTTAATATCTCCTGAAGGATTCTTTTATCCCATCGCCTTACACCGCAGTTGGAGGGATTGATTCATATGTCTGTTACTCCTGGACACACCGATCTCCATATTCCTACCTACCCTTCATGCATTTTTTCTTTCCTCTTCTCCTTCCTTTCCTTAAAAAACCTACTCACAGCATCCTCAAAAATGACATAGGCACCGAGTGAAATCATTTTCAACAGAGTCTCCTGCGTGGAGCTAATATTAAAAAAAAGTTATTTCAATTATTATTCCTACGTATTAAACAATTATTTAGCTATCGTTTTTAATTTTACACTATTGTTTTTATCGGACATTGGAGGGTCTAGATTCGTTTCAAAAATAAATGTAGCTTCCTTTTTACAAAAAAATAGAGTCCTGACCTGACGTGTGCGGCTAAGGAAGTTAAACAATCAGTTTCCTCACACAGCCGTGGGAATGTGGTAGGTCTCTTCCAATGTATTGTTTTTATCATTATTACTTACTAGCTGATTCCTGGCATTATTATTATTCAAAGAAATACATTGTTTCTCCCTGAATCACATTTCCGGTTTGTCCCCGTTCCCCTCCCGCGTACATATTGTAAAGCTATATTATTTTAAAGTTTCATTAAAATCCATTCAGTATTTTTTGCGTGAAAGAGTAACAAACACACATACATCCATACAAACTTTCGCTTTTATAATATTAGTAAGATTTTTTCATTTTCATGAATTATTTTATGCTTACCATTGCTATGTGCTCTTTTCTGCTATTTCCTTCTATTTTTTCTGTTTTTTTCTTGTGTTATTTTATGCTTTAAACTGTAGCGCCCACTTGTGCCGAATTCATTGCGCCGCCACTGGTGCTGTAAGAACACGCGAGAAATACTAAGAATACCTACAGCGTAATGCACCGCACGCTAGTACATAGCTACCTACCTACGCCACAATTGACCGGCCGCCTAGGTAAATAAAAATTCCGCCACTTACGTGAAAGGCCTCGAACTAATGGCTGCTCAATGCAATGCCCGCAGAACTTTCGAGCAATTTCTCCGCTTTGCGTGAATTCGCAACGTTACCTGGCGCTCTAGCAAGCTACTTCACCGGTCGCGCATATAAAAGCAAGCGACTAAACACTGCGCTCAGTCTAGTCTCCATTCATCAGGCCGACACAACGTACACCGAGCAGTGCCGCGACAAAGTACAAGCCTTCGCGGGACATCCGCCCGCGCAGTCAGCAGCAAGTGATTAACGTTTATCCAGTGTGACTCCAGGACTCCTTCTCCAACTACCATCCGCTGTCCGGCCCATTCGTGCCTCGACATGAGATGTCACCCGACCCATCAACTACCAAGCCCGCACGCGCTTGCTGTTCATATAGGTGCAACCCGTTCTCCGGCAATTCGAAACCCATCGCGTTCCGCTGCCAGAGATCATCCTCATTGCCTCTCAAGGTTTCTTCCTGAGTCACGTGTGTGCGCCGACTCAAAGACGCACACAGCCGCCATATCCCGTCAACACGACGTCGATCGACCGCCTGGACCAAGGTCACTTCTACACCGCCACGGTGTAGAGCAACACGCCGGCTCCCTGAAGACCTGTGATCTTCACCGCCGCAGCTTCCTGACCATCATCACGCAGCAGCAACACGGCAGCAACATAGTGGTAGTGAAAAATAATTTCATAGTGGTAGTGAAAAATAACTCTGTATCTTGCCCTGAAAAATTACGACAATTTACCGTCATTGTAAACCATAGACAATTTATGTTGTAATTTTTGAATTTGAATTTTCAAATCCTTGAATTTGTTCAAAGGTGTTTCGAAGTCATAGACAAATAAGTTAAGTTATAATCATTTTTAACTAAAGGGGTATTTCTGAACAACCGCAAGAAACGTACCCACAAACAAAGAAATAAAATGTCTAAATCACGCAAGGTTTGCAGTGCAAAGAAAGCGGCTTCCTCACCTCTAGCAGCCCCGCTCGGCCCTATGGATTCACCATCGGCGCATCAGTCAATAATAAATATTGACACTGACTCGCTCATCAATTTTTTCGAGTCGAAACTCGAAACCATGCGGACTGAAAACAAGAAAGCAATTGATGCAGTTCAGCTAAAATTAGATGCGCTGTCTAATGAATGGAAGGAGCAGTACGCAAAAATTCTGGAATGTGTGAGCGTTCTCCAAGAAGAAAACACCAACCTCCGGCAAGAAGTCCAGTCACTTCGTGATGCACACGATGAAATGGAGCAGCGCAGTAGGATGTGCAACATTGACATCCATGGCATTCCCGAGGCAAAGGGTGAAAATTTAATCACCCTTATAGATAAAATAGGATCCAAAATTAACGTCCCGCTTCCAAGTACCTGTGTGGTGTCAGCGCACCGCGTCGCTCGCGGTCACTCGTCGCCCTCCAACCGTCCACGCAACATTGTCATACAGCTCTCCACAAAGCGTCTCCGTGATGATGTCATCGCTGCGGCAAGGACTCGCCGCGGCCTCACCACGGAACAATTAGGACTTGGTGCTCCAACCACCAATTTTTATATTAACGAGCACCTGACATTAAAAAATAAGATACTTTTTGCGAAAACCCGAACCGCAGGAAAAGCCAGCGGCTTTAAATATGTATGGGTGCGGAACGGCAGTATTCTAGCGAAGAGGAACGATCTCTCGAGGGTGGTCACCATTCGTAGTGAGGAAGACCTTCAAAAAATCTTCACACATGATCATCAAAACATATGACTCCTACCACAAAGGTGTTACTGCTGTCATCAATGCCCGTTTTCTCCCAATTTTCTCCACCCTTGCTTATGTATTTGTTTTTTTCAAAGCTATTTTATATTTCTGTTTACTGCGCAATACCCCTATAACTTTATATCAATATCATGTTTCTTGCATATTAATTCACTTTGTAAAATGTTGACATATCTTATACTCCTTAATCTAATGAGTAATCTATGTTTTATATGTAAATTCGATACCTTGTGTGTCCCACATAACGTATCACTCCCGCGATTGTGGAATAAGTCAAAAGACACTCTTACTCTGGTGAAATGATCTCATCATCTATCTCCGTTTACTACCAGAACTGTGGTGGTATTAGGACCAAAACTCAGGGGCTATTAACTAATATATTATCGAATAATTATGACGTTATAGTGCTAGTTGAAACATGGCTTGTAGCAAGTGTAAATACGGCTGAATTCATAGATTCGCGATACACGGTGCTCAGACGAGATAGGGACCGTATACTTACTGGTAAGATGGACGGAGGCGGTGTGCTGATAGCAGTGCGCAAAGAGCTCGCAGCTTCCCGGCTCGATGAGTGGGAAAACAGTCAAATTGAACAAATCTTCGTATCTATTCCGGTAAGGTCTTTCAATCTCATCATATGTGCCGTATACATACCTCCTGTCTCGCCACCAACGATTTATGATATTTTCTCCAAAAACCTGGAATCTGTATTTTCATCTGAGCCAAATAATATGTTTTGCGTAATAGGAGATATGAACCTACCTTCTCTTACTTGGTCATTTTCTGAAGGCTGCAGTCAAGGTCTCGCCTCCTCAAACACGGCTGCATCGCAAAATTTGCTTCAAACAATGTCATTGATGAACTTGCACCAATATAATTGTATACCTAACCATAATGAAAAATACTTAGACCTCATATTCTATAGTCGCGAAACAAATGTTACACGTAGCAACGACCCTCTGCTTTCAGAGGACAGACACCACCCAGCCCTCGAATTTGATATATCCCCCGCTCAACCAAAAATCAATAACAAAAAAGAGCGTAGGCGCAATTTCAGGAAAGCGGATTATACTCAGATTAATAACGACATTAATTGTATTGATTGGTTATCTGAAACCGCAAATTTATCAGCCGAAGAAGCAGTTGATCGATTCTATTTAATAATGAACAATGTAATTAATAAGTTTATTCCAGTATTGGCACGACGAAATGACAAATTCCCCATATGGTTTACTCCCGAACTTATTAGTTTATCACGAAAAAAAGATAAAGTTTGGCTCAAATGGAAGACATATAAAGGTCTTTCTGACTATCGTAAATTTTCCTTCTTACGTGCTACATACAAAAAATTGGCTAGTGAATCTCGAAAGTTATTTTTCGACAACATCGAAAGTTCATTGCAAAATAATATTAAATGTTTTTGGTCATACATATCCTCATTAAAATCATCTGATGGATATCCTGCTACTATGTCCTACGAAGGGCGCAAATCTAATGATGCCCAAGAAATCTGTAATATGTTCTCTGAGTTCTTCAAGTCAACATTTGAACCCTCCTCTATCAATGACTCAATTAACATTGACCAACTTGAGGCCTCGTTTCGGGACTCTGGACTTACGTACATTCACACCATTGAACTAACGGAACAAGAAGTGCTATCAAGTTTAAAGTCGTTAGATATAAACAAAGGTGCGGGTCACGATGGAATACCGGCGTTTTTCCTCAGATCTGCTGCGTCGTCACTGTATGTTCCACTTACCATAATATTTAATAAATGCCTGAGTAACGGGGTTTTCCCTGATAGGTGGAAGTTGGCTTATATTATACCAGTCCATAAGAGTGACTCACGTCAAAAAGTCGAAAACTATAGGCCAATATCCATTCTCTCGGCGATCCCTAAACTCTTGGAAAGACTTGTCCATGATAATATATATCCCCAGCTTGCCGCCAAAATTACAGAACAACAACACGGGTTTGTAAAAGGCAAATCTACCATGAGTAATTTACTAATTTACTCAAATTTCTTATTCACTAGCATGGATCGAGGCCACCAGGTAGATGCAATATACTGCGATTTCAAAAAAGCTTTCGACAAGGTTGACCACCTTATTCTTATTAAAAAAATTATGTTCAACGGAATTAGGGGAAACTTATTACGTTGGTTTGTCTCATATTTGACAAAAAGACAGCAAACTGTATCATTACGAGGACATACTTCTACGTGGGAACCAGTTACTTCTGGCGTACCACAGGGGTCAATCCTGGGTCCGCTGTTATTTATACTTTTTATTAACACTGTTACTAAATGTTTCATGCATTGTTTATTTCTTTTGTACGCCGATGATATAAAAATATTTGCCATTGTTAGGAATTTAAACGATTGTCTGCTCATCCAAAGCGACTTAGTAAGGTTCGAAGCATTTTGCAATGAAAACAAAATTTACCTAAGTTACAACAAATGTAAACAAATAAGCTTCACTAAAAATCACAACGCTATTATACACAATTATTGTATTGGTAACTATTTACTCGAGCGCGTTCACTGTATAAAAGATCTAGGCGTCCTTTTTGATTCTAAACTCCATTTCGATGCGCACATTGAGAATATTGTGAATAAAGCTTACCGCATGCTAGGGTTTGTCATCAGAAACAGCCGCGAATTTCGAAAACCTGAAACTTATCTTCTACTTTACTACACGCTGGTCCGTTCTCAACTTGAATACTGCACCTCCATATGGACACCACTTTACGGTGTCTATAAAGACAACATTGAAAGTATTCAAAAGAAATTTCTGCAATACCTAAATTACAGAATGAACGCACCTAAACGGGGGTACATAAATATGCTCTCGAATTATAACGTCTCCACTCTAACTAACCGGCGAACATACCTTGACCTCATGACGCTTTATAAAATCTGCAATAACGTTATCGACTGTCCTGACCTACTGAAACTAATAAACTTCAAAATACCACCCAGAGTAACAAGGCTTAACGACTTATTCCACATTAGCCGGACGCGTACAAATGCTGGTGTCAGGGATCCAATCAGAAGAATGTGCGAATCGTTTAATCTAAATCAAAACTTCAAGGATTCCGACTTATTTTTTGATACGCGCAGTACTTTTAGTAGAAAATTAAAGGCTGTTTTCCTACAAAGTACAATAACTTAGACATTACTTGGTTTATAATTTTAACTACCTTTCTTTTTTTAAATTTCTGTATGACATTATTTTTTATCTATATCTATATATATATTTGGTCTTACTATCAAAATTTTTCCAAAAACAATATGTAAACTTTTATAAGGATATTGCGCATTTTTTTTCAACTCTCTATTTGTAAAATAATATTTACTTATGTATATACATACGTCTTTTCCGTATTTAAAGGTTAAAATATTTGTATGTTTTTATCTGCTGTTAATGTTAATTCGTGAGAAATAGTTTGGATGCAGGTGAATTCTCTATTAATTGTTTTGCATATTCTTGTCAATTGACATCTGTATCTGTTTTTTCTCCTTAAAAAAAAAAAAAAAAAAAAAAAAACACTAACGGCACCACCGTCACTCCGCTCCGCTTCGAACTGCGCTACGTAGTCCAATAAAGACTGACTCACTACATCGACTGACGCCTTTCATTTATCTCCCGTCTCTACCGATCTGTGCTCCGCTCCCTCAAAACTTTTCATTCTGTGTTCTTTTCTGTGTATCTTGTACAATTTATTTTTATTTCCTTGAACTATTTCATGCCTTTCTTGAATTATTTTATGCTATTGCCTACATTCTTTTCAGCTATTTTCTTTAAAATTTTACTTTTATTTCCTTGAATGCTTCTCCGCTGCTTAAACGTATTCTTATATCTTTGATTTTTTTGTTTGCTTGTATTGTCTTCTGCTAATTTTCTCTCTTCTTTTATCACTCCACCTACAACGAATTTTTAAAACTTGTTTGAATAATTGAATTGTTCTCTCTCACGAATAAACAATCTAACAAAAACGCAGTTTAATAAATATTGTAATGTGGAAGGGTTCAAATACATATGCTTTAATTACATAAGCGATAGTAAACATACCTCTTCAAACACAGAACTGCTTTTGAAAATGTACAAACTGCTAGAGATACGAGAACCAAACCTTACTTACCCCTTTCGCTAAAGCATCTTTAGGCCAAACTTAAGCCAAATTTAAGATACTTTGCAACAAAGTTATTCAATGCATTTCTACTTACCATAACACAGAATGCTACTTAGAAACCATATCTTGGATCATCCGCCAAGAAAGATCTAACACCAAAGTTTGTATCAAAACCAATTTATTAGTATGTTTCCAATGGTGCGATGATTTTTGTCTCTTATTTTAAACTCAATGTTGTATTGTTATTTGTGTTTCTGTTATAAACTGAACTGCCATAAACTGCACCTCCTCCAACACAGGAGTTCCTAGTGAGACAGGCGTAGCCAAAGATATTGATATTCAAAAGGGATATTTTTTTATTTTTTTTTTTTTTTATTTGAATTTTATTTTAGTAATTTGTACATTTAAGTTTACAAATTTCTAATTGATTATAATATTTTTTTTTTTTTTTAATTATAATATTTTAAATTCACAAAATTTTTGAAATCACAAATTTTTTTGTTTTTGTTTTATGTAGCTCCTACAATCGATCTTGAACTTTTCAATTGGTGAGGACTTAAGAGTTTCTGGTAGTGTGTTATATAACTTAATTCCTTTGTACAGCAGACTGTTTTGCGTATTCGTTTTGTCCTTTTTGTTTAATCTTATTTCCTTGCAAGTCCTTGTGTAATGTCTGTGAATGTCCTTATTGTATACGATTTTATTTGTGAAGTATTTTGGTAACATGTTGTTTAATATTTTGTGAATAAATATCAACGTGTTCAAGGTCAGTATTTGTTTCACTGTTAACCAATTAAGTTCCTTTAGCAAAATCTATTTCTTCGGAGTATTATTCGCATTGCTCTGTTTTGGAGAATTTGAAATTTATTCTGTTCTCTTTCATTACAAAGGAAAAGGATACTTGAACAGTAGTTGAAGTGTGGAGCAATAATTGAATTGTAAATGGTGATGGCGGTTTTTCTGGAAATTTTAGGCCGAATTCTTCCCAAAAAAGATATCTTTTTGCCAATTTTCTTGTGGGTATATTCGGCATGTCTATTGAAGTTTAGTTTGGAATCTAATATGACTCCTAAGTATTTCATTTCAGAAACATTTTCAATAATTTCACCATCAATTCTAATTTTGCTTTCACTGGATGTCTTCTTATATCCAATCACCATACATTTTGTTTTTTTTGTATTTAATTTAAGCTTATTTATTTTTAGCCATCTTGATACAATATGCTGTGATGTTCGCGCGACTGTCGGCGGACTACTACATAATCGGAGTAGTTTGCGTACAAAATAATTCGTTCATTTCGTTGTTTTTTAAGGTGATCATTAGTATTGGTTAACGATATGATACGGAAAGAATTCGTTAATTTAGTTTATTCGTTAATTGGAAAAACAATATCGGCGACACCCGGAAGCGCAGTCCCACCCAGTAAAAACTGCTCATAGCACATCTAATTTAGAAAAATGAAATAATTAAACTTTGTATAAACCACTTATATGATGCGCAAATCCGACCGGTTTCGGAACAAACGTTCCTTCGTCAGGGAAAGCTTATACTAATTTGACAGTTTCGAACAATGTTTTATTATGGTAGGGGTGGAGCCGTTGCTAGTTAATAATGTAGATTTGGTGGGTAGGTATTAGTGTAGAGTGGGTGGGTAGGGGAACAAATCCATGATTGGGCTATATGAAAATATTTTTTGTTTGTTGATAATAGATTCATTATTTTTAAGGGATTTTTTTTAATTTCCAAGACTTCTAAGTTATCTAAACGTTTTCCTTTATGATTAATATGAAGAACATTTATCCCTGTATTTTTTTTAAAATTATGGTTATGTACGCACCAGATTTAAATGTCCGGGTTAAATTTTCCCCACAGGAAAAACTAAACCCTTTAACACACTTCCCCAAATGATCATCTAGTCAACCCACGCTATGCAATTGCACTATATAAGTATTATAAATACAAAATAATACAAGAACAACATGTCAACCTACTAGAGACCAAATGGGAATATAATTCACCGACTCCAGATATTTTCATATCAGAGGGTTCGGCTCTGTGGCATTTCTAATTGAACCTATAAATCCTACTGATCCCTCAATATAAATATTTAAAAAATCTTTTGTAATCCTACATGTATTTTTTTTACGCACCAGATTTAAATGTCCGGGTTAAATTTTCCCCCAAAAAAAAAAAAGAAAAAAAAAAAAGAAGGAAAAACTAAACCCTTTCATACACTTCCCCAAATGATCATCTAGTGAATCCACGTTATGCAATTGCACTATATAAGTATTATAAATACAAAACAATACAAGAACAACATGTCAACCCACTAGAGACCAAATGGGAATATAATTCACCGACTCCAGATATTTTCATATCAGAGGGTTCGGCTCTGTGGCATTTCTAATTGAACCTATAAATCCTACTGATCCCTCAATATAAATATTTAAAAAATCTTTTGTAATCCTACATGTATTTAAAATTACTGCTTTTTGCATTTTTATATACAAATTCTTTGACAAATCTAATATGCTTAAATTTTGAATCAGATTCCTAGGTATTATGCCAGTGGCCGAAATAACAAATGGTAATATTTTTATAGTCCGAGAATGCCAAATTCTTTTAATCTCATTTCCTAAATCTGTGTATTTTCTAATTTTTTCAGAAACAGTTTTTTGAATATTACAGGAATTTGGAATAGCTACATCAATGATATAAGTTATTTTTTTAATTTTGTCATGTAAAACTATATCAGGTCTATTATGACTAATTGTTCTGTCTGTTAGTATAGTTTTATCATAATATATTTTATAAAATTCATTTTCTATAAATGAATTTGGTTCATATTCATAATAAGGTACTACATTACGGCAATCAATCAAGTTATGTTTAATTACCAAACTTTGGTGAATTATTTTTAAAACCTGATTGTGCCTAAATGTATACTCGGAAGGCGCTAATATAGAACATCCCGATATAATATGTTCTATAGTTTCGGGAAAAGCCAAACATTTTCTACATAAATCATCAATTTGATTTATATCTTTGATTATATGCTTTCTATAATTTTTAGTATTAATGACTCTATCTTGAATTGCAAGCATAAATCCTTCTATTTCTGTGCTCAACTCTCCAATACTCAACCATTTGTTTGACGAAAGTTTGTCAACATACGTTTGGTTGAGATAATTGAAGTGTTTTGCGTGAATAATTTTATTTGACCAGGAATCTAATAATTCCTGGTTAGTATTTATAAGAATGTTGGCATTCTCGTCATATAAATTTAAAGGTGTAATATTTCTATCTGCCTTGCAAATTATTTTGTGCATTTCTGAGCTATTAGCTTTCCTATGGAAAAAATTTCTAAGCATTTCTACCTGATTGTGTTTCAAAGATGTTATTTTGACTACACCTCTACCTCCTAAATTTCTAGGTAAATTAATTCGTTCTATAGCTGAATTTGGATGATGGCAATTAAATTTTGTTAACGTAGTTCTAATTAATCGTTCTAAACTATCTAAATCTGTATTGGACCATTTAATTATGCCAAATGAGTACGTTAGTAGAGGTATTGCCCAAGTATTTATTGCTTTTACTAAATTTTTAGCAGATAGATTGCATTTTAAAATTTTTCTGATCCTAGTTTGAAATTTAATCCTAATATCATTTTTAATACTAGTGTGATCTAATCTATTCGATTGCGGGTATCCTAAATATTTATAAACCTCATCCCCTTTCATACTTTGAATTTTGAAATTTTTAAATATACCATCGTCTCCATCTACAATTTTGCCTTTCTCTGTATGGATAGTTTTACATTTATCTAAACCAAAAGTCATTTTAATATCATCTGAAAAAATTTTAACTACCTTAATCATTTTCTCTAAATTTGATTCAGAATTTGAAAATAATTTTATATCATCCATATATAATAGATGTGAAACTATACTACTCTCTCTTGTATTACCCTTAATTTTTATTCCAAACTTGCTTTTAATTAACATTTTAGAAAGGGGATTCAATGCTAAGCAAAACCAAAGAGGGCTCAATGAGTCTCCTTGAAAAATCCCTCTTTTTATTGAAATGCCCGGTACTACTATTTTCTTACCTTTTAAATTAACTAGCAAATCTGTATTCCAAAAGGACATAATATTTTTCAAAAAGCTAATTATAATTGGGTTAACTTTATATATTTTTAATATTTTGATTAGCCACGAGTGCGGGACACTATCAAAAGCTTTTTGATAATCTATATAACAAGTATGTAAATTACGCTTTTGATTTTGAATTTGTTTTAAAATTACAGAATCAATAACTAACTGTTCTTTACATCCCATATGTTTTCTGCGACAACCTTTTTGTTGTTCAGATAAAATATTTTTTTCATCCAAATGAGTATATATTAAATCTGTCAAGCAAGAGGTTAAAATTTTGTATATTGTCGGTAGACATGTAATGGGTCTATATTGAGAGGGATTATTAATATGTTCGCTTTTAGGCAACATATAAGTAATGCCCTTAGTTAGAAAATTAGGAAAATTTTTAGGTTCTCTGACAAGTTTTGAAAGATTTTTTGCAAAAAGAGGATGTAAAGTAGTTAGACGTTTGTACCAAAAATTATGTATCCAATCGCAACCCGTGGCTTTCCAATTATGAGTATTTTTTATAATTTTGGCTAACAATTCAACCGATATATCAGAAAAACTCATTTGTTCAATGTCTGAACAATTGAGTTCTTCATTTTCTATCCAGTTACCTGCCTCATTATGTTTTATATCTTTACTCCAAATGTTTGTCCAAAAATCGCGCATATCTGATTCAGATGGCAACGGAATATTATTATTCGAAATAATATTCTGTTTATCGTCAAGTTTGGAATAAAATATTTTCTCATTTTTCTGAAATAATCTATTATTATTTCTTTTATTATACGTATAATTATATCTTTTTAATCTACTAGCTTTTACACCTAATTTTTGTTTTAATAAATCTAATAAATCATTGATTATATTTTCATTATTATTACTACCAATGCTATAACCAAATTTTCTCCCAATTTCATCTACATATCTCAAAATATTCCTACTTCTATTTCCATTTTTATATTCAATTACTCTAGCTATACTACTTCTTAAAAATACTACATCATTTTCTAATCTAATCTGCCATTCTGGTTTACTATAACTATATGATCTATCATCAGAGGATATTAATTTAACTCCTAACTTATTACATATAGTGATAGCACTAGCGTACACTATTGTATGAAGATCTAAAAAACTAATATCGTCAAATATTATTTTTGGTAAAATTAAATTATTTAATTCAGAAATTAATTTAGATAATTTCTTTGACGTATGCAATTTTGGTAATTTTGGTCTAACTGTGGGCTCTATATCTATATATCTATTTATATTATTTTGAAGCAAGTTAGCTAATTCTATTACATTATCATCTAGTAAGTTTAAATTTGCAATATTGATTTCCCTAAGATTATGAATAATGTCTAAATTATTTGAATCTACTCTAATATCATTGGATTCTTCTACTAGAATATTAGCTAAACTATCTTCATTCAATGCATCTAATATAACATTACTACTCGTATTAATTTGATCTAAATTATTCTCCAATTGCAATCTATCTGCTACTTCTTTTCTTATCTCATTTAATGTTACTACAGGAATTAAATTATTTTTGAAAATTGACCTTTTTTGGTCAGCTAATCTTTGTTCGTTTACTTGGGCAACCGGATAATTTTGTGAGAAAAGTAAATGTAATTTTTTCCTATACAATAACATATCTGTTTCTAGTTTAGTTACATAAAAATATGAACGAACGATGAACATATTGACATCGTTCGTCCATTTCATACGCTGCCTAGGAATACCTGCTTTTGTTTTTTGGGGTCTCAGATTATCAATGTTCATCTGTATAGATGACATAATAAACCCATTTTCATTTCCGTTGGTTGAAAATGACATTGTGTCACCTTTCAAAACAACTTGGAAATGATTTATTAATTATTATTAATTCCTACATTCCAGTAACCAAGCAACTGTCGTCGTTACCTAGTGTCAACAAATAGTTTTCAATATCTCCAAATTAAATATTTTAATGTAAACTACCCTTCAATACTGCAAATCTATAATATATATTATATTGTAGAATAATGTTATCAAAATAAAATATATAATTAAATTTACCTACAAAATATATTTCAACGTAATCTCAAAATATAGTTGTTTACCTTGGTTACTGAAGTCCTCACAAAAGGAAAAATTTATTTTGTATTTATTTACCTAAATATCCTACGGTCCACTGGCAGTTTATTTATTACGTTATCTAATATACTTATTTTCAAATATTTATATGTTTTGGGATCAAAGCTAATTCTTTTCTATCTGATACAATAAAAAAATCAGAGAGCTAAAATACAAGCAAACGTCAAGGCTTGCGTTGCTAAGCAACCTTCAATGATATGGTTAGCAAACTCAGAAAAATTATTATTTTTAAGACACATTAAATGTTCTTTGATTCTGATTTCAAAATTACGAGTTGTTTTTCCAATATAAAATGAGGGACAATCATACTATTCCCCTACCCACCCACTCTACACTAATACCTACCCACCCAATCTACATTATTAACTACCAACGGCTCCACCCCTACCATAATAAAACATTGTTCGAAGCTGTCAAATTAGTATAAGCTTTCCCTGACGAAGGAACGTTTGTTCCGAAACCGGTCGGATTTGCGCATCATATGCGGTTTATACAAAGTTTAATTATTTCATTTTTCTATAATGGATAACTACAAAGTAATAGCTACATTCAAAAATACATCTAATTTATTTCAATATCTTTGGGCGTAGCGCATCCCTAATTACAGTAATAGAATTTAAAAAAGATGAATAAATAATAAACAAATTACGGCGTAAGACCATTAGGACAAGACTGATAAACATACCGTCATTAAGACTGTAGATTTAGGTTATTTCCTTACCATTAGCTCCGTACAGGAGGCCTTGAGGAAAAAAGAATTCTGTCAGGGACTATGACAACTTTGAGGATTCTCTTTGGAGGATGGTTTAAGGGAAGTGTACTGTTCTCACAAACAGGTATCTCTAACACTTCTTAGAAGGAGAGGATTCACTTGAAAGAATGGAGTTCTTTGGGCAATCTGAGATTTATTAATATTACGCGGGTTACATAGTAATGACTACGGACTACGGTTAGTCAACTTAACCAGGAGCTGGCTATAACTTATTTGGTGGACACTGTCCTTTGTGGGAACACCAGGCCTCGGCCCTCTGGTGTTCTTGCTGGGAAACCAATCCTGCCGACATTTTGCGGACTTTATAGAATGCTTTTATCCTGCCATCTGTGTGACAATACAGAAAGCTTTTAGATACTCTATAGAAAGATAGACATGGAAGTTCTGGGACGAAAAAAAAAGGTATGGTTGGTGGGTGGAGGTCAGTGAATCCAGGAGCGTTGGACGTAAATCCATCCCTTCCACTGCGGTGAAAGGCGATGGGTCCAGAGAGTCTGGATGCTGAAGAGGTCTAGGTTGTTCGGTCTTCCTCAACCAGTTTCTCTTGATCCAGCCCGCTAAGCTCGAGACTTAGACAAACCTCACTCCATGAATCCGGGCACTCCTGCTAAGTCATCAAAAGTAGCGAACCATTATGGCAGAGGTGTTGATTATCCAACAAATCGTCCGATTGTATAAGGAACTTAAAGAAGAAGTAGAAAAACATGGTATTTCTGTGCGCATAGATTCTGAAGATCTTGGTGAATTCGCGTTGTTAGTAAAGATTTAGAAATTTTACGAAAATGGTAGTACAACTTTACTCTTCATAATAATGTGCTTAATGTTGGGCATTAATAAATAAATTAATTTAAAGCCTTTAATTCATATACTTACCCCAATTTTATAATGGCTTTGAAACACGGAATAACATTAAAAAGCTCTTAAAGCATATCTCAATAATTAGGCAAGAACAAAACATGTTAAAAGGTTATTATCAGGTTTTTAATGCTCGTTCTGTCATTACTTTCCACAAAATAAAATCAGGTTCAATTCACACGCGGTAGAAGTGAAAAGTTCAAAAAACTAAAGTAGATAACATTTTTAAGATTCTACGCGTGTTTATACCGCTCACCGAACCTTAGCGAATCAGACACGTCCGAGCTCTTCAAACATTTAAACGACACTATTGATGACCTCTTGCCCCGCTATCCTACGGCAGAGTTTGTGGTCCTGGGGGACTTCAATGTTCATAACGAACCTTGGTTGAAGTTCTCAGGATCAACAGACTCGGCTGGACGCCAAGCGGAATCCTTTGCCCTTTGCTACGGATTGGAGCAAATGGTTCAGGAGCCTACAAGGGTACTTGATGTCCAGACTCACCGTTCCAACCTGTTAGACCTATTTTTAACTACTGTGCCACACGGTTACAGGATTGAAGTCACAGCGCCTTTAGGATCGTCCGACCACTGCCTGGTGACGACATCAATCCCTGTAAACTTCAGACCACCAAACGAGAGGCTGAAGAGAAAAGTGTGGCACTATAGGTCAGCAGATTGGTTCGGTCTGCGGGCACATTTTAATGCTTTTCCGTGGTCAGCTGTCTGTTTTCGGACTTCGGATCCCTCAAGATGTGCCCAGGAAATTGGTGAAGTCATCACATCCGCGATGGATGGCTTCATCCAATCTACTGTTAAGGAAACTGGTGTAGGCTCAAAGCCGTGGTTCAGTCGACAATGCGCTGAAGCAGTGCGACGAAAAAACGCGGCTTACCGAGCCTACAACACATCTAGAACATCCGAAGACAGAACAGCTTACAACAAAATGGCAAAGGAAACCAAGAGAATCATAAATAGGTCAAAATTCGAGCACGACCAGCAGATCAGCAGAAAGCTGACTGCATGCCCGCATGGCAGCAGGCAATTCTGGTCACTTGCGGGCTCAATAGGTCGCAATTTCTGCAAATCCAGTCTGCCACCTCTTACCAGACCTGACGGCTTACTAGCAAACACCGCCACCGAAAAGGCTAACTTACTAGGTAAAATGTTTGCGGATAACTCAACCCTCGATGACCAAGGTGCTGTCCCGACGTCGGTTCCTCACTGCGGTTTTCGTATGAAAAAGCTGAGGATCCGGCATCGGGAAGTACTCCATGTTTTACGAGGGCTTGATGTTAATAAAGCTAGTGGGCCTGACGGAATACCTGCCCTGGTACTGCAAAGGTGCGCTGCAGAAATAGCTCCAATTTTGACGAAGCTTTTTAAACTGTCCCTGAAGACTGGCTCTGTGCCCTCTGGTTGGAAAAAAGCGGTTATCCATCCTATTCCAAAGAAGGGTGACCGCTCCAACCCGGCCAACTACCGCCCCATAGCGATCACATCAGTTCTTTCTAAGGTAATGGAACGTGTGATCAACGACAAACTGCTCACATACCTCGAGAAGAACAAAATTATTAATGACCGTCAATACGGATTCCGGCGGAACCGCTCGTGCGGTGATCTTCTCGCGTATGTGACGCATGTTTGGGGGCGATGCCTGGAACGTTTCGGTGAGACCCAAACGGTTGCACTGGACATCTCCAAGGCCTTTGACCGGGTTTGGCACCGAGGACTTGTCAACAAACTGCATTCTTACGGACTTCCCGCATCCTTGTGTACGTGGATTGCCGACTTCTTGAGGGAGAGGTCGATTCAGACGGTAGTCGATGGTTTCACCTCTTCCTCACACTCGATAAATGCTGGCGTCCCGCAGGGTTCGGTTCTGTCTCCGATTTTGTTTTTGTTGCACATCAACGACCTTTTGTCATGTGCACCAATTCATTGTTACGCGGATAACAGTACAGTTCATGATAGCTTTTTGTTTGACAAGCCCCCAAAGGGCTCACAAACTCCAACAGCTCGTAAGGCTTTGAAGCAAAGAATGGACGGTTACCTCGAGAGTTTTTTCTCTTGGGGTAAAAATAATCTCGTTGAATTTAATGTTTCAAAGACCCAATCTTGTCTGATAACGTCTAAAAGGGATCGAAATGAAAATCTAGTCTCTTTCAACGCAAGCAATCTTCCGAACAGGCCCTCCATTGATATGCTTGGTGTAACCCTAAGTGACCAGCTCAGGTATGGGGGCTCCATCGAAGCCAGAGTAAAGTTAGCCTCCCAAAAACTGGGCGTACTGTACAGGGCCCGCAGATACTTTAATAGTACACAACTGCTAACCCTGTACAAA
Organism: Limnephilus marmoratus; assembly: GCA_917880885.1. Lineage (NCBI taxonomy): Eukaryota > Metazoa > Arthropoda > Insecta > Trichoptera > Limnephilidae > Limnephilus > Limnephilus marmoratus. The sequence continues at coordinate 12,971,618 of OU862926.1, forward strand.
TCGCAAGTGCGCCCCACGGTTGAATTTAGCAGCCACCTCTGGTCTGGAGCTCCAAAATACCTGAAAAATACCCTCGACTCTGTGCAGAAACGGGCGGTCCGTTTGATAGATTCTCCCATCTTAACAGACGGATTGCAATCTTTAGAGCACAGGCGTCGGGTGGGAATGCTATCCTTGTTCTACCGGTATTACAATGGAAGATGCTCCGAGGAACTAGCATCATTGATCCCTTCGGCACCGGTGCATAGTCGGGAAACACGCCAAACGCGTGCCCAACATTTGTACACAGTTGACATATGTCGCATGAGAACGGGTCGTTTCTTCGACTCGTTCTTGTGTTCAACAGCTCGGCTGTGGAATGATTTGCCGGCCTCTGTGTTTCCTCCTTCCTACAACATGGGTCTCTTCAAGACCAATGTTCATTCCTTCCTCTCCTCAAAGAGACCCTCCACACAGCATCCCAGATGACATAGACCCTGAGGGAAATTATTTTCCTCAGGGCCTCCTGTGTGGAGTTAATGTAAAAAAAAAAAACAAAAAAGATAAGCGTAAGGAGCCTAGGAAGCACTTTCTTATCAATGTAATGTGAAGAATGATTTTTTTCCAAATTTTTGTTGTCGAATTCCTGTGCACCTTTCCTATAATAATAATAATAATTTGATAATTTATAGAGCGCCCTTTTTTAGGTTCTATCTAATTTTACTATTTACAAATGATTACAGAAACATTCTTACCTGGCAGGTCACTTCCGATAAACACACTTTAATTAGAAAGTTTCTGCTTGGAGAAGATACGGCTTTGCACGCGGAGGACATTATATTTATGGACATTGCACGATTTTACATTTGCTACCCCTATCACTATTAGTATTACATTTATGAAAAGATTAGTGGCAAAAGTAGAGTTGGTATTTATTTTAAAAGACTTGGAGAATTTAGGACTCTTTAGGGCTGGAGAATGTTCATGAAATACCTTTACAAACGCTTACAAATAGGTGTTATTTTTTTTCCACATTTTTACAGATTAGTTATTTACAGAGTCGCGGGCATTGAATGTGAAGGTGAAAGATTTTGAGTCTATATATTTTGATATCTTATTAGTATTTGTGTTTTTGTCTTCGTAGTCGCTAGATGTCGCTTTCTTTTGTGTTTTCTTTGCCTGTTGATTATTATTGCGTTATTGATTTTACAATTTTTTCTTTTTTTTTTGATTTCGTAAATTTCGATTATTGTCCACTGAATGTCTGACCACTAAGGTTAGTCAGGCGCTTTATACCACTAGACCAAAGAAGGCTTGCGTGGGACCGTAGATTTATCGTATTATCTTGAAACCGAGTACCCGTGAAATAAATAAATATTTCATTGCTATCTCATTCTCTCGCAGGCTAAAACCTATAGATGTGTGTTTGTCCCTTTTTAGTATCGCTCGCTTCCGTTTCATCGAGTTTCAAATCACAATGGTGCTAAATAATTTTTCACTTCGAAAATGGATATAAGACGCAGAACAATTATTATTTGTTTATTTTATTAAACTCTTGACTTGGAACGGTATCATAAAATACGTGATTCTTTTTTCAGCATCCCTTGGGAGAGATTTATTGAGCGGGTCGTAACTGAAAATACCATAAGTGAAATTGCTCCAATATTTCACTACTAAAATGGTTTATTCTCGAGTTAAGTTATAGCATAATGACTACCAAGGGGCATGGTTCTTTGACTGTTGATCCCCCGATACTTGGCCCCGGCATACGTGTGTAAAATATGCAGTCGGTTTAGCAAAAATGCGGTAAACCTACTTACATAAAATATTATCCCGAAGGGGTGTGCAGAGGTGATAAATTATAAAACATATTTTCATTCAAATTTGTCTAGGAAATTACTTCTCCATTGCTGTATACAGATTGTTTTGTTCATTAGTCAGAAAACTCCAAATACTATGTTTTGAGATATCGAGAAAAGCAATATTTGAATGCTCACCATAAATCAAACACAATTTACAACTGCCAGCGGTTTTACGTTTTTAATTTGCTTTAAAATAATACCGAAAGGCATAACGGTCCGGTACCTTAGTATGACTTTTGAAATATTCTACCACTGACCAGGAAGCATTTTGTTTAATTCACCATAAGTTTTTCTGCATCATAATTTATTTGGTGGTGTTTATGAGTGTTGGTATTGTACCAGATATAGGGTACACTTTTAAATATAATAGCATGCTCTGCTCAAATTTAGTTTTTTTGAAATGTCTGACTAATCAACTGGACGATCGTATTCCACTGTAAAAGAACAAAAAATCGACACTTTAAATAAATTCGTTTGATATTAATACCAACTTACTATTGAAGATATTTTTGAAGTCGATTTTACGTTTGAAATTTATTTATTTATTTAATTTCAACGGTATACATATACCATAAGAACTGTTTACATGTCACAAAATGAAAAATAGTAATATAGAAATAATAAAAAAAAATTGTTTAACAAATGATTGTGGCATTTGAATTAGAAATGACACTAGAGAGACAATTACGTACAAAAATCTATAGTACAAATAAAATTAATAATGACTAAAAAGATTTGATAGCATAGCCCTCTTGTACCTACTTTCCGTGCAGTTAAATAGATCTGCAATATCTGCATATCTATTAGTAACATCATGTAACCTAGGTAAAAGGGAGTGTTTAGTATACTCAGTCTTATTATTGTTACATTTAAACAGGATTTTAGATCGAGTAGTTCTCGTGGGAATATGAAATTCAATGAGCTTAGTTAAATCAGGACTGTCTATGCTACCATTTACAATTTTGAACATAAATATTAAGTCGGATATAATTCTTCGATCTGAGAGTTTTAATAAATTTAATTCTATCAGCAAGTAATTGTAGTTAATGTTTTCAATGGGAATACCGAGTTTAAAATTAATATGTCTTAGAAATTTATGTTGAATTTTTTCGATTGAATCTGAATGAATTTTAAAATGGGGGGACCAGATCGAGGAGTTATATTCGACTTGACTACGTACTAAGGATGTATACAAAATTTTTAGTGTTGAAATATTCCTAAAACCTCTGGAATTTCGAAGAATGAAGCCAAGCATTTTCATTCCTTTATTACCGATTGTGTTTATATGGGATATAAAGTTTAATTTAGAGTCAAAAATTATGCCCAGGTCGTTAATTTCTTCGACAGAGGTAAGGGTAGAGTTATTAAGTACATACGGATGAATAATTGGTTGACTTATTCTGTAAAATCTTATTGCATGACACTTATTTATGTTCAGAAAAAGTTTGTTAACAGAACACCAATTAATTAACTTGTGTAAATTATTCTGTAGACAGAGATAATCTTCAACAGTTTTAATTATTTTAAATATTTTCAAATCATCTGCAAAAAGCAACACATTTACATCTTTATCAAATATATCAACAATATCGTTTATAAACAGAAGAAACAAAATTGGGCCTAAATGAGACCCTTGTGGTACACCACTGGTAGCTATAAATTGATTGGAAAGGAACAAATTTATTTTAACAAGTAGTACTCTGACAGATAGATAGCTTGCAAACCAGTCTAAAAGTTTTCCATCAATACCTAGCTTCCGTAACTTAGCCAGTAGAATTTTATGGCAAACTTTGTCGAAGGCCTTGATGAAATCCGTATAAATAGAATCGACTTGAGTTTTGTTAGCTAATGCGTTTGATATATAGTTTTCATATAACGAAAGATTTGTTAGAGTTGATCTGCCCGACAAAAATCCGTGTTGATTTGGAACAATGA